>JAVJGI010000014.1:40587827-40601248 GCA_035590275.1 Ibycter americanus
CCCCCCCCCCCCCCCCCCCCCCCCCCCCCCCCCCCCCCCCCCCCCCCCCCAACAAACCAAACAAAACCAACAACAACAAAACCTCAGAAAACAACCAACCAACCCATCCCCCAAAAAAATAATAAAATGTGGGACTAATAGCTGAGAAAACTGGTTTATTTTCTAGACTCTGCTAACTCTGTAGCCTTCTACCTCTCTGGACCTGTTTCTAGCCATGCTACGTGGAGTCCCACCTGACTTAAGGATTCTAGCTGATAAAAGAATGCAATCAGTTTACACCCACATCATTATGCAATGTGATATGCATGAAGGAGATCCATGAAAACACTGCCTATTCTGTCAGGGCACAATTTTAGAGACATTTCACCTAGAAATGAGGGTCTTGAGTTCTGCAAGCAATGGAAAGCACAAGTTTACTGTTCGATGCAAGACAGCACATAGACCCTAATCTAGCCCTTATCTCTACCAGGTGCAGCACATACCTAGGAAAAGGCAATAAACTACATTCACAACCAGTGCTAATACAGGCACCATTAGCTCAGAAGGTATGCCATATTCTCCTGCTCCACCTTCAGGATGAGGTCTCAAGCCATCACTGAGGCGGACTGTACAGAAAGAGGACAGCTGTCTAATTGCTTAGAAACTTCCCACAAGAAATGTCTTTTTCAAGGAGAAAGAGGGTTTCTCAGGGAAATTTGCAGGCACAGCAGCATACCCTGTCCAGTATGGGTATCCTATATCTACCAAGAAAGCCTGATTTGCTACCACCTTCATCATTGTATAGCGATCTGTACCTGGATAAAATGAGCATAAAATGCTGTTTTCTTCCAGTGCAGTAGCATTTTTACACTCACTTTGCACCACGGTAAACGATTACACACATTGCAAGGCAGCGAAAGTCAGGTTTCAAAGGCGTTACTTTTTACCTGTCCTTTGCCACTTCCCAGCAAAAAACAAGTATAAAAATGTTGCCACCCACCTCCAGTAAGTGCCACTTGGCTCCATCTGAGAATTTCAAAGCATTTTGTAATCAATTCACTACACATCCGCACAAAACAAAAAAAAAAACCCTCATATTATTATACAGTCAAGCAAATGAAGCCACAAAACAGTTGCCGAAGGACAAGTCAACTGAAGAAACGCTTATGTCTCCAGGATACGTAGTTCGCAATCCCCTGCCCTAACCCTTAAGCCACACCCGCACTTTGTAATAGCATTTTCAGTAAAGGCCCTCATTTAATTTTCTATGTTGCAGTTGCTCCATGTCTCCTTTTCCTTCTCCCCAGGCCCTAGAAAAGAGACATCAATCCTCCTTTGATATACGTCTTTTTCTGACACGCTGATGGTCATATAGATGTGGTTTTGCACCTCTTCTTTGCTTTTCCTCCCCATGTTGAATGAAAGGGTAAACACAAATGCAGAAAGAAATAAGAAAGATGTAAAAGAGCAAGATAAGCAACACCAAGCAGTTCCACAATTCTCCTCATCAGATGACGCTGCACTGTGACAAATCAGGCTTATATAGATGCTGTCATAAGCTAACAAAAAGACACTACAAGTTTCAAAGGTCACCCCTGTTTTCAAAACACTGCATTAAAACAAAATGCTGCCTTTAATTGCTTTCTTTGGCCAACAACTATGTACTTCTTCCCTTCTTCAAATGCTGACATGAGTCAAGCACTTGTGAAACACGGTTGCCACTCAAGGAATTCTTAGGGTAACTAAATTCCATAGAAAATACAAATACCAGTAAGCATAGCAGCAGCACTTCTTACCATAGAATCACAGAATCATTTAGGTTGGAAAAGACCTTTGAGATCATCAAGTCCAACCGTTTACCCAGGACTGCCAAGTCCACCACTAAACCATGTCCCTAAGCACCACATTACACATTTTTTAAACACTTCCAGGGATGCTCGTTCCACCACCTCCCTGGGCAGCCTGTTCCAATGCTTGACTGCCCTTTCAGTGAAGAAATTTTTCCTAATACCTTTTATGAGATGGTGCCATTTATCTGATACAGGGGCCAATCAGACCATGTCTACATCAAAGAAACCAGCTGAAATTTCCAATCCTTTTCAGCAAAAAGGTCAGGCTCATCTTTCAGACATGCTTATATTCAGCTGCATGTGAATTGATAACCTACCAATGCATAATTACCCCTCTAGTAGGTGCCTTCCCAACAGATACTTCTTTTTAAATTGTATTAATTATTAGGCCTAAGTGTGGCACTAGCTATTCATATCATTGGCTATATAATGTAATCATAAACGTCCTCTTTATGAACATCATATACATGCTTACAAGTGATTCTAAAAACGTAATTCCAGTATTGTAGCAGTAAATGGAGACTAAAGCAGGTTTAAGCATTTTCTGTATGTCCCACAGGAATTCATCTTAGAATTTCCTCTTCTAAAAGACTTTATCAGACAACCATTTTTCTTTCCTCAATGCCATTTGTTGCAGTAAACTAGCACTTGTTTATCTGAACTGCTACATGTACATAATGGAGATGTGATTACCTACGTCCTTTAAGTCCCTTTCTCTCTCCATCTTCCACCAACCTGCCAGCACCAGGAAATTCACAGCATAACAATTATGACACTCAGTATCAAAAGCATGTTGCTATGACCCCACTGTTTTCTTCAGATACTGAGTACATTTACAAGTCAACACTATGCAAGACAGAAAGATGAACTGGATCTCAACATAGCATAAAAAACTACCATGTTGAGATGCATGTGCAATCAGCCATACCGGGACTTCAACTAAAAGTGCTCTTATTATGCAAACAGTAGTCTCTGGTATGCAAATAAATATAAACAAAGCAAAACACAAAATTTTTGAATAATATCAGCTGCTACTAGCAGTCAAGAAATTATTCCTTACAATCACCTAAAAAACAAACAAGACTCCCCCTGTTTTAAACATGATTGTCACATATACATGAAAAGGATCACAGGTATGACAGGAATGCATTTAAAACCCAAAAGTCTACGCCCATTTCTTTAACAAAGGGTGGCCTTCTACAAGTAGACATTTTAATTAATCTATTTATCTTGCAACTGAGCCACCACCACCAGCACAGCTACACACTTGCATTAGGGTTACAGAATTTAATTGCATAAACCAGTTTACAGAAGCAGAGTAACCTAACATACACGAGAGTAAACTTTAAGCTGAGGACAGATGCAAAGGACAGATAAAGGATTGAAAGCTGCAGGTTTTGAAGCATTATTAGCAGCCTCCACTTACTTTTCCCCCTGCCCCCCTACTAAAATAAAGAAGAATAGAAAAGAAATACATGTAGTTTTAAGAACAGCCAGGAGCCAGTACTGCAGAAGAGACTCTACATCCCCTTTTGTTTTAGAGTACTTGCAGCAGCTATACTGAATCTGCATTACAATGCTTTGCCTCTGGGCAGCAGCAATACCATAGTATACTACTGTTAACTATAAATGTTTAATCACTGCCTATGATCTCAGCACAGTCCACCAGTTTCATTTTGTGAGCATGGGCCAAGCTGTGCAGAAATATCCTAAATCAAGGTTTAACAGCATCAGTTAGAAATTACTCTGGCTGTGAATCCTCTTATCTCCTCTTATTCATACTACCCAGCTTTGAAGGCAGACTGCTTTTCCAGCACAACTGTTAAACCTAAAGATGCACCCCACAATGCAGAGCACGTAGACAAGCAAATTAACTCCCAGTCACATTAATGTTATCAGACCTCAGTGATATCCACACTCCTACAAGCTACAAAGCCAGCTGTCTGTTCTCTGTGAAGCTCAAAAGTCATAGTAGGATCCAGAAAAAGTGAGAAAATGAGATTGATCAAGTTCATTTCAATAATGCTGTTTTGCATAAGAGGAGGCTTTTTGGTAAGTAACTAAAGAACAGATTTCCTTCTTCACTGGAAGAAAAATTACAAACAGGAAACAAACAAGGCAGCATATAATAGGAAGGTCCATTATATGATATGTTAAACTGAATTTTCAGGCCCCCGGCGCATAAATAGTCTAAAGATGCAACGAACTGACATTCAACATCCTGTAGGCTAATTATGAGCAACTGCACTAGTAATCCTGAGTGAACTATTCACCTTCCTCATTGACAGAAATGCACTGGTGTAACCTGACTTTAATAATGGACTGGTATCGCCAACATTGTATTTTAATGAGTTGTGATTTGATATTAGTAACAGCTTGCCCCATATTAGTGTACTGGTGATGGCCTCCTACAGCTTCTCTTTGAAAATAAACTAAATTAGGATCATAGAACAACAGATTTTGTAAACTCTAGTGAATAATCTAAAAGACAGGCTCTGATCTATAACAAGTATACAGGACATTAATATGAGGATAATTTTGTGGCTCAAAAGTTAAACAATCAAGACTGTGCCTGTGAAATGTATGCCAGGTATTAACATGTGTCTGTATTCTAGACAGTTCACTAGATGTGTAAATAAATACTATTTCTGCATCTAAATACCTTCTCTTTGCAAAACTACATAGCCCTTTACCAGGTAATGTTATTTTCTTGGTTCTCCAGTGGACGAATCTGCTGTGCACACGTGCATTTGGTGCATTTCTTTTAGCAGTCATTTAGGTGTTTTTCTGAGCTTAGAGGAGTTACCATTGAACTGTTGCACAATATTTGGAAAATTACTGCATCGTGAAGCCCCACTGCTTCAACTGAGGTTAAAATGGTCTTTTCAGAAGTGTCATTTTAAATGAAGGGCCAACATCGCTCCCCCAAACAAGTACCACAGACAGCCATGCTCAGCTGCTCTCAGACAGGAAATTGATTTTTTCTATAGAATGTTTTGTAATTCTTTGGCTATATATTTTTTTCCACTCTAGCAAAATGGAATTGCAAGAGGTTGTACTGGTAGAGAGCACGAGTATCCTCTCACTAAACCACTCAGGGTAAGCCATTCAGATATCCAGTAAGTAGAATTATTAACCTTATTTAAAGATCTCTCACATACTCTGCAGGCCTTGTATTGTTTTTTTTCCACTTATTTTTATCTGACTTTCCACAAAACAGTTTTGAGATTTGTACATTACCCTTTGCCTATTGCTTTAGTAATGTGCATCTTTCCTTCAAAATTACACAGAACTGCTTAGATAGAGGCTTTCTCAAATCTCTTTCATTTTCAAAGAGAAAAAAAGAAAAAAATCTTTGGGGATCCAGTAAGAAAATCTTGCAGCACTTGCCTGCTTTCAAACATTATGCATCCTGTGTAACAGGTCAAGCTTTTAACTTCTGCTCTCTACTCACTGTAACAAGGCAAAAAGATAGGGGCCCAGATACTGGCTGCAAAAGCACAGGATGCATTTTGGAAGCCCACTCTTCTCACCTGTTCCCTCCATTGAAAGCAAGGGGCATGCCTATTTTGATATTGCTGTCGTGAAGTGCTCATTAAATTATTGCTCACAGCAGGGGGCAAGTATACTTTTGAATAAATCTGTTAGCCAGACTCCTGCAGTGACTCTCCTCTGGATTCCCCAGCAGGCGTCTCTTTGAAGTGCTTATAATAAATGGAATACAACTGGGAGAAATCAGAAAGGGCAATGTTGACAACTGTCATAGCAGGTTACAACTTGAATGGCAACTGAGCAGAAGGTCTCTCTCTGTCTCTCTCATACCTCAGATCTCCTTAGCATCATTTCTGGTAGGCATCCAACCTCCATTAGCAAGAGATTCTGGAAAATTGCATTGCTCCCTAAATTCTCTCTCTCTGCTGTAAACGTAATGCACTGTTCCAGGCTACCAGGTCTTCTAGATGAAATGGTTTTGCAATTGTAACAGCATATCCACTATGACAGGCAAAGTGCCAAGACATAATTGGTGATACATAACAGAAATTACAAGCAATATTAATGGAGGATAAATTTCAAGGAAAGATCCATTTTCATTCCAGAACCATTCTGATGCCATTATATAAAGGACAAAGAGGTTAATGCTACTAAATATGGTATAATTCCTCAGCAACCATTTTTATCTGATGAATGCTATATATTTATGCTGTACCACAAATTGCCTCATCAATTATCTCATTTCATCAGCGCTAGAAAATTCAAAATATATGACAACTTTAAAATATCTACTAATAGCTGACAGTTTTACATACTACTCAATACATTGTGAAAGCACACGTTTTTTAAATAAAATTTTGTATGTACTAAAATACACATACATGCTACTTTAGTTGGTAATAACTAAGTTCCCCTGAAGTCAGGAAAATTATCTCATCCCTGTTCCAAGTGTTCCAATATCTAATAATGTTTTCAGTGCTTGTTAATATTTAGCTTTGCAGTATCAACTTCTGAGGTGAGGGCTTAAAAGCCAAGAAAAAGTTAAAATACCTAACAAAAGCTGTTTGAAGGCTAAATATAACAATCAAGGAAAGCAAAGAAACAAACTTTTTAAAAAAACAGATTTCACACACAAAACCCCCACAGTCTAGTAAATTGAAAGGCAAAAGCTGCTTGATTTGAGATTTCACTATTTCAAATCAGTCTAGAAAATTCCTGTTATAGCAAAGGCTGATGCTACGCGATCCAATAGACTTTTATACATCCTAATTTCTATGACTCTACAGAAAATGCCCGTGGAGTTAGCGGGAATTAAAGCATCTCCAGCTGAAGGATGCTAAAATGTAAGCTAACACTTTGAGCAATAGCAACTCATATTGTTCTTGTTCTGAATGACAATTTGGTGCGTATGTGAGACAAGCCTGAGGCCTAACCAGGACTTCCCACAGAGAGAGGAGGAACAGGCGGCATGGTATGAGCCCCACAGCAACACTTTCAAGTGCTGTATTTCAAAAATAAACCTAAGACTATGTATAGTAGAGACGACACAGGGACAGAAGCACGAATTAAGCCTCCAAAGAACAATTTTGAGTTTTCATTTTTCAAAAACGTTCTGGAATCCACTGTTTATAGAGTAACTGATGAACAAGAATAAAGTGTATTGGTAAACAAAAACATAGTAGTGATGAAAAGAGAGCACTGTTAAACTGTGCAAGAGATAGTGCCAAATTTGAAGAGAAATAGCAGTTTCAATAGTTTCCACAAGAATTAATAATGACAAACTATCTCGGGACTCAAATTTTACTCAGCATATGCAAACACGGAGATTATGATCTTGGACACTGGGGAAACAATTTAAAATAAGATGTCATGTATTCTTTGAAGTCACTTCTAATACAGCACTGGGTTAATGTCACTGGCCTTAAAGTTAGCTGTCATACTATTTAATTGCAAATTCCAAGCTAACCTAAGTTTTCCTATCATGTTTCTGTCCATCAAACCAGTGTAATAGCTATTTTAAGGTTGGCCATGTGTGGGAGATCACTGATGCTGAAAAATCACATCACTGAAATATTTGTCTAATTAATTCTCAAAACAGATTGAAACATAACACGAAACAAAAAGTGCAACTGTACAGTTATAAAGCAGTGTCACTTCCCATCTTGGCTAGGGACCAGGGACTATAACTTCTATGCTTTTATAGCTTCTCCATACGCACCAACACATCTCTCCTCCATGCCCACAAACTCCATTCTCCAGTTGTTCATACTGTGGACACAAACTAACTTATACACTTGGTGGACCAAGACTTGGAGGCACATTCCAAAATTTCCCACTTGCTTTGGACACGATGTTATGCTATCTCAAGTGTTGCCACAGATAAAAGACTCAGTACCCAAATACATAGAAGTTACTGTAAGAGAGAGAAACTGAAAGTCAAAAGGACTCAGACTTTGGCTGTAGGTGATACTGGACTCGTATACAATTGTCTTTTCCAAATCTGATTCAACATAATTGCTTTCAGCTTCCCTTAAAGCAACATATACATGCCATTTCTCTACCTGCACAACAAAAAATTCCATAAACATCACTAAGAAAAATGGTTGAAAACAGGCTCAGATGATATACCCCAGCAGGATGCTAGACAGGCTAGACACTGACTATCCATACATTCTTGGTGTATGGTCATGAAAGGCTCTACAAACAGTTTGCTGTAAACTCTGTTGACTACATTGATACTTGTTTTCTAAGTAGATCCTTAGATCTCTTGTTCCATTCCAAATGTTTGCCTAAAGAAAACAAGAAAAATTACCAAGATATTCCTTGTCCTTTTATCCACCATAAAAAAGTAGGATCATATGAAGACTTAGCTGATTAGAAAGCTAGTCTTCCATTTTTGCCTTGTTTCAAAAGAAAAAAAACAAAAAAAAAACCCAAAAAACACCCAACCCAAATTTTAGTCACAGCAATACAAATATCATCATATGAAATTTAGATCTTCCAATTTCAAAATTTTAGTGATTCTTTTTTTACATTAAAAATTTATACTACTGAAGTAGAACCTAAACTCAGCTACCAGCGAAACTTATCCGAAAAAGTAATGTAAAACTGGTACAAAGGAAATTCAAATCATCTTTATTAATAGCAATAATACCTTTAAAAAGACTTCACGTGATTGTTTTGTCATATTTTAGGCTTTTTGCATTACAAAGGTATAGTCACAACTACTTTAGTAATGGCTTCAGTGGTTTAAGATGTCAGCAACCCACAGAAGTGCTAGCTGAATGGATTGTCTGAATACTCCTTAATCAATTTAAGTAGAAAACCTTCCAAAACACACCTCCACTGGTCTTTTAAATCAAGCTGGCTGGCTGCGTACTGTAGCACTAAGAATCACACAAATTCCTGTAGGTAAAAGTAGCAAGTCTCTAGATGTGCATCATAACAAAGACCAAAAAATAAAATAATTGGGGGGGGGGGGGGAGGGGAGAAGTTAACGTTTGTTTTACTGCAGCAATTACTTGGAAGGCTGCAACACACATGAAAATCGAAATAGTTGCTCTAATCAAGCCAAAGATTGATCCTCTCTATAACAAACAATAGGAATTTTGAGAAGCTGGTATTTACACAATTAAAACTTGCCAAAAATTCAAAATGACAAATCTAGCTCTAGTTTTCAAACCCTTGTCTAACTTCAGGGAATTTTTAAATCACTATGCACCAAAAAGTATTTCACTGCCTTTAGCTGAGTAACTAAGTGATCTGTGCAAGGTAAACAGTTTGCTATTGGATTTGTTCCCCTTTTCCAATTAGCTTGAAGTTGTTTGTGCAGTTCGGCCTTGCCAACAAGTAGCTACTAGAGATGTTCTGAATTTTGAGTTAGTATGAATTTCATAGCTTGCAGATACTATCTGTATATATATGACTTCTATAATTTTGTTTATATTTCTTTTAAATAAAGATTTCACCTGTTTTAAGTACTTACCCATTTCTCTCAGCATCAGCATGAGTTATATCAGGGAGCTAAGTCCAACAGGCAGTAGGAATAGATTATCACTGTGGGTCCCTTCCAATTTAACTATTCTAACCCATAATGTTTATTTTAAAATAATAGTAGCATTAATAATCATTACTGCAGACACAGCAGTAACGATGTTGATCACTGGGCATACAGAATAGGTACTTGTCATGTAAGATCATCAAACTCCAATTCTGCACGCACCAAGATTTAGAAATCGAGGCACATACATATGCTATTGCCAAATAAGACAAAACATCACAGAAAGTTTAGCTCTGGCATTTTTATTTGGCTCTCAGGCTAATATCCAGAAATTATATAATAATCCAAACCTTACTCTGTTGTATTTCCAATAGTTAAAGTCACCGAAAGCACTTTTGTTCAGACACACTTCATATTCAAAGGCCAAAGAAAGTCTGTTGGAAATAAAATGTTTATTTTCAGGTTATACTGAAAGCTGAAGTGGTTTTTGTACCTTAATAGGTAAATAAAATACATTTTACAGTAAAAGGTAGGTGTCTTGGTACAAAAGTGCAATTCTAAAAATGTCTTCCTAGATGCTGTCAAACCCTTTAAGTGTCCACATTACATAGCTGTGGCAGAACCTCCATTTTAGAGATTAGTTATTCCCAGATCTTACCCCAATATCTGATTTAGGGACTTACTTGCTAGGCTTTGGGACAACATACTAGAACTTTGCTTTTCTCTTACTCATTACTAAGCTAACCAAATACTCATTTTAGTGACAATATGCACTGAGACTGAAATACAATGCACTATTTTATACCAAGTCCTGTGAAGACAAACTTAAGATTTAAGGGTAATACTGCTGTTCTGAAAGGTACAACATCATTGTTGATTGCACTGTTAGATGTTTATTTTCTTCATCAGACTTTAGAGATTGAATCACTCACTGGATGAAATGGCACGTGAGTTCCATAGTAAGGAGAGCTATAAAAATAATCTAAGCTAGAATTTGAATGGAAGGCATTAAAAATGTATATGTTGTTCTATGTAATGCAAATACACATTAATCTTCGTGAGCACTATCCTTTTATGTGTAAAAACCAAACTGATCAATGGAATACAAATAGAAAAGTGGTTTTGACTTTCGAAAAGAAAAAAAAAAGATTTGTCCTCATCCTCATGCAAGAATAAAGCTCTCTATTTAAAAAAAATCACAATAATGGTTCCTACTTGTATTATACTTTAAAAGACTATGTTCCTCCTTTCTGTTTCACAACAGTAAAAAAGGACTAATTCTTATTTTTAATATTCTCATTTGACTAAATTAGAGGATTAACTGGGAAACCTAGATAAGATACAGCTAGTTCAATTTGTTCAATAGAAACATGCTTTAAAAAAAAATAAATTCCATAAATCTTAATAGTGAAATATGTAAGGAAAAAGTGAGAACCTCTTTTACTTCTCAGATGCAAAATTAATTACAGAGATAAGTGAGTTGCCAAGGGTTATTCAAACTTTTAAGGAAGTAAGAGACTGAACAGCAGATCTCAGCCTAGTGCTTTATCAGCATGTAATTTTTATGAGTGGCACAATGTCAGACCTATTCTACTATTAAAAATACACATATATACAGCCTCCTCTAAACACACAACCTGTTCTATTGGGAAACAAACAAACAAACAACCCACAAGTAAATAGCAGGAGAAAGAATAATAATTTTTTCTATATAAATCATGAACACATAGTCTTTCTTCTCTTCAGAAATTTGTATGCTATCAACAGAATTTTGACTACAGAACCATGCGTGGACATTCTTACAAATGAAGTACTGCTCAAAAAATCCTGCTTGCTTATTCAGAATACTGGATGTAAGCTCTCACAGAGCTTATGGAATGCATTTTAGACACACGGATAGAATCCAGGGGATTAAACTCAAAACTTACACTGGTATTAGATGTACAGCAAGGAAGTACTATATTGGGCAAAAGTATACCAATTCATAAAGGATGGCTGGACCTCTTTGTCCCTCAAATATATGGCAGCTTGAGGACATTTAACTCCATATCACACTAGCAAGGTGCTGCTCCTTTACTGATCTTCATCACTGGACACACTGTTATGGTTTAACCCTGGACAGCAACAAAGCCCCATGCAGCCACTCACTCACTCCCCCAACAGGGGGATGGAGGAGAGAAGCAGAAGAGTAGAAGTGAAAAAACCTGTGGGTTGAAATAAAGCCAGTTTAATAGATAAAGCAAAAGCTGTGCACGCAAGCAAAGCAGAACAAGTAATTCATTCACTACTTCCCATCAGGAGGCAGCTGTCCTGCCATCTCCAGGAAAGCAGGGCTCCATCACGCATAATGGTTACTTGGGAAGACATGCACCACAACACCGAACATCCCCCATCCTTCTTTCCCCAGCTTATATATACCGAGCATGACGCCATATGGTATGGAATATTCCTTTGGCTAGTTGGGGTCAGCTGTCCTGGCTGTGTCCCCTCCCAATTTCCCGTGCCCCTCCAGCCCTCTGGCTGGCAGGGCCTGAGAAACTGGAAAGTCCTTGACTTAGTATAAACATGACCCAGCAACAACCAAACCCATCAGTGCGCTGTCAACATTGTTCTCACACCAAATCCAAAACACAGCGCTGCACCAGCTACTAAGAAGAAAATTAACTCTATCCCAGCTGAAACCAGGACACACAACCCCTTGGTTGTCCATGACAGGCCTTTTGCTTTCAGCACTACTGTGCATTTGATCTCAGTTTCATAATGGGTAAGAAAAGATCACGCCAAAATAACAAAGGTCAGTGATGACTTTTATTTGAGCCTTTCTATGTGTATACATTGCCTAAGCCCACCAGCTGTATAGCAGAAGGATTTGCTTCCAGATGGATCAAGGGTGAGAGTATCAGTTGTGCTCTGGGATCCCCGTCGATTGGGATCAAATCCATAGGTCAAAGAAAAGAAATCTTGGCTGTTCAGAGGCATCTGCGGGGAGTTTGCTGTTCCCAAGGGAACTATGTCTAGCCGGCTATAGCAAGTGAAAACTGGTGAAGTATTATGGTTCAGCTACAGCTAAGTTCTCTTTTCAAGTTAAAATACAACAAAAACAAACCCCAAATCCAAACATAAAAGTGTCTCACACTGCTAACATTGGACCTGCATTCAAAAACAGTTTCACTCTGCACTTCTGCAGGGTTTCTGTTAGCATGATCCCTTGCCATGGGACAGCAGATGCTTAGTGCAGGAACTCCTGGATAGGTTTCATCCTTTGAATAGAGGCTCTACACCCATTTTCAACTACAGGAATTCAGTGTATGACAAAGGGAAAATGGTTAAGAAATTTTAGTAAGTCGGCATAATAACAGCTACTCCAAAACATGAAGAAAAAGCTGTAAACTGAAACTGAGATATTCCCACATGGAAGCATGCTGCTTTATCACTGAATCACTGGTTTAGTTTCCCTTTTAATGAATTCTCTTCTGAGACTCTAAGAATAAAGATACACATATTGAACACACTGTTCTCCCTTTATTAAGCAAAAATATCTTGCTTCAGCCTTAATTGTATTTTCCTCATACAGCAGGAAGAAATAATTCAAACCAAAGCAAATCCAAATATTGTTTAACCCCAAAATTAAGAGTTCAAAACCCAGGCAAAACATTTCAGTGTTGGCTGGTGATCTACTGCCACTGCAACCACAAACTGCCTTCACAAAGACATGGGGGGGGGGGGGATGCGATCCAAATTAATAGACAGCAGTTAAAACACACCTGAAGAATACTAAATTAAATGA
Source organism: Ibycter americanus (assembly GCA_035590275.1). NCBI lineage: Eukaryota > Metazoa > Chordata > Aves > Falconiformes > Falconidae > Ibycter > Ibycter americanus. Next base: position 40,600,936 of record JAVJGI010000014.1, read on the forward strand.
AAATAAGGCACTAGGAAAAAAATTCTGTTTATCCACTTCAGGCTTTTTTAAATGAAACTTGTTCTTATTATGAAGAGGAATGCCTTCTAACATAAATCCATGCAGCACTTTCACTAGTACAATCGTACAGGCAAAGCATTAGTAGAAAGGAGTTTTCCTTCTGAGAGGAACACAATAGGATACAGCTTTACATCTTAAGAATAGGTACATCTTCATTCTGAAGGAGAATGATGCTGAAGGGAAAAACAAATAAAAAAAACCCCAAAAAGCCCAAACCAAAAAGCAAACGCACATCGCCTGCCCCGCCCCCCGC
>JAVJGI010000014.1:40601348-40687099 GCA_035590275.1 Ibycter americanus
AAAAAAAACCCCAAACACCCCAAACCAAAAACCAAACCCACATCGCCTCCCCGCCCTCCTCCCCCCCCCCTCCCCCCCCCCCCAAAAAAAAAAAAAAGAAAAAGAAAAACAAAGAAAAACACTGTACAGCTCTCAGTGCATTTTGAGGTGCAAATCCCCAGGAGACGTACTACCACTGTGGTGTAAACTATGCCACAGTTGCTACCACTCACATTTTTACCTAATAGCACATCCATTATATCAGTCCATTAAGGATTGCCCCGTCTAACCGATGCTGAGTAAGCACTTCAGCAAATAGCTCCCACCATGCTGCCCGCAGCTACAGTGCTAGCCAAAGCAAAGCTGGCTCACTTCGAGCTAATTGGCAATGTCTATGTAAGCTGCGGTATCGCTGCTGAGGTGGCCCACCACAGTACACAGTTGCTAGACAAGCACTAAGTGGACAGGCAGATTTGGAATCTGACCCTGTTAGAAGAGGAAAGCAGTGGCTAGTACCTTGGCCCTGAAGAGAGCAGAGGGACAGCCACACCAGAAGAAGCTCCAGATACCTAACACAACATCTGATTTTCCCACTAATTCCTGAAAGCCACAAGTTTGGCGGTCAACATTTTCCACCGCTACCTGTGTGGAAGCTGCTCACAAATGAAGAATGTAGGCTGGAAAAGCCTATACTGAATTTTTACAACTCTTCCAAGCATCCCATCCTCCTCCCACTCTGACCTGCTCCTATGAACACAGCTGAAAGGAACAGTAGTGGAGGACTACACTTCACTCACCAGAAGGGTAAATGATGGATTATTCAAGTTCAGTAGCACAAGCTTGTGTGGTAGCACAACCATGAGTGGTTGCTTTTATTCAGTTCATAATCAGTATCACTATGACTAAACAGCTACAGAATGATTTTTCTCTGCTTATTTGAAGGAATATGTGTTTTAAAGACCCTGCCAGGCTATCCAGCACTGTAAAAAATAAATAACTTTCATTGAAGCCAATTAACATCCCATTTACTTAGTAGAAACTTCAGTTTCTACCACCTTCCTGGAACATTTTCATCTTGAGATGCCAAAGTGTGGAGGACCCAGTCCCACCACTGACTCAGCCAGGGATGAGAGGCAGTGTCAGTACACATCCTGTAACAGATGGCTTCTGACTGCTTAAAACAAATAAGCAAGTAGGCACTTCTATAGCCGTTTATCTTCTTTTCTCTCTCAGGCCTCATAGATGTAAAAGCAGCAAAAGAAAGTGGCAAGATGTCATGACTGTTTCAACAGCATCAGAGGGAAAGCAGAAAATACAACTTTTTGGTATACTCATCAGTTTGAATGAAAAGCTGCACATTATTTATGAGACATGTGAGAAACAATCCATTGTACTGAACAACGATAGTCAATCCTAGATATAAATTCTCCGCTGGTCGATAACCACTATACCCATTCCCTTAGCCATGAAAATGACCTGACAGAGCCATAAATTCACACATTGTCCATTTTTCACAGACAAGCTCCCCACCCCAGACAGTCTGCAGTGCACCAGCCATGACATCAGTGTAAACATTTACTCATTTATTATTTTATGTTGACTGCTTTTCAGCTTCCTGACAAAGGACAGGCAAGTAACAATGCTGATATAACCTGGGCCAGGTTCAAGATCCAAGTACAGGCTGAATATAGGTTTCAGAGATGGCACAGTGTGCTAGCACTTCCTATCCCAACAGCACACTGTAACTCACTAAATACAGATTTTCTTTTAACACAAAAACTTCCATAAATCCATAAGGTTTCAATTTACACATGCACGAAACAAATTCTCTACCTACAAGTTTATTTCAGAGAACCAAACAGAAAATCCAGTCTGAACTTACTGAAAATCTCAATAATGCCTGGCATTGACCCAAAATATTTCTGAAGAGCCTGACTGATAATTAGTACATTTTCAATGATTTGCCCCTTTGGGGGCCAATGTTCTAATGGGTTTTAGTGCTAGCAAATCGGTGCTAGGATTTGTTCTGTGCATTAATGTGCAGAGTGTTAAGATACTTATTTGTAATGATACTGTTCCTGTAGGAAAGCCTGCCTTGATTGTTAGTGATACTTGAGGCTCTTAATCTTAAAATGGAGGAGGAAAGAAACTGCAGGGTGTGGCATAGCGTGCTACACAGCTTGTCATTTACTGAAAACAAAAACCTCACTTAATTCCATTGATAGCACTCAGAATATTATAATAGGCATTTAATTTCCTAAACAAATTACATTTTAAGAAGCTGGAGCAACCTCTTAAATTACACTATTTTCATTGTTTATATTTTTGTTGTTGTTTTTTTAAGCTAGGACCTATTCAAAAGTGATTTACTCAAACAGAGTAATTTGAAGAAACTTGCTCTTAAAGACTTAAAAGACTGTTGTATGAACAGTATTACTGCACTGCTGTCTCATAGTATATACTGTTGATACATATATTGGTTTATTGACTACTTTAAAGTTTTACAACTTTTCATTCAGCCCAATGTGCCCTTGCTGTGAACTCACCCGAAGAATTACCAGGTTCAATAACCTAAATTATATTTGTTACTACTATAATAGACATATGCAGTAACAAAGAAAAAAGCCCCACTTCTATTGCTGTTAGCAATACCAAACACTATTACCTTCACACAAGTAGTCCAATTGACTTCAGTAAGACTGATTTTACAGAACAAAAAACTGCCCAGACAATCAAGACTTTGAATATCCAAAATAAAATCCTTACATGCACAATATCATACGTCTGAGCATCACAAACTATCATAAAAATAAACTAGAAGAACAAGTCTTGTAATGCTTAATCACAAGTAGGTATGGTCAAAAATATTATGACATCCAGGAAAAAAAAAAAAAAAAGACTATGAAATCTAGGCTGAGTGGTAAAACATCATAAAATAATGTCCTGCCAGATTACCCTGATGCTGTCAACGTTTTAAAGAATTAATGCCAATCTTCCCAAAATATTTTGAAAATATAAAGAAAAATAAAATGTTCTGTCTAACCTATCTAGTTTGGAATTCAAACAGAAAGTCAAATTGACAAATTCTTTGTGAAACGTAAATTTCAGGTTTGTCACAATTCTGTTATAGAGCTGACGCTGTACAGAGATTGCAAGAAAGGTTCTGGATCACTGTTAAGTATCAAGCAATGTAACATAGATATATGCACACTGTAAGAGATGTCTGTGGGAGGTGAGCTTGGCTCTTCCATGGCTAAGCATGATCTTTACCTTCTAGAGACAACATGCCAGTTAATATACAAAGCATTATGTCACAAGAACATTATTCTGATGTTTGTATATAGATACATGTATTTACAGACATACATACATAAAAGGGAATACTGTTGATTAAAAACCCACAAAGTAGTAGAAAAGCCTCTAAGCATGCGAAGAGCTGTGAACTCAGCTGATGGTGCAGAAGATAAAAAGGACAGGATTCAGTATTGAAATAAGACACTGAAAGGATGTCAAACAACTTAGTGAATCGGCTGCTGACCTCCTATCAAACTCAGTCCTAATCACAGAGAAGGAAAACTGCTCTTTGTAGATGGCTGGAAAAGGCTTTAAGCCACAAACCCATCTGGACTTAACATACTATGCACAAAAACTGGGTAACGTATTTTCATCCCCCACCCAACTTCCTGAGTTGTCTACCTGCAAATTATCTAAAACCATCCTGCATTTTCATTCCCATTAATTGCCAGTGTACATCTAAATTAAGATATAATTACATTTGTAATAAAATACATAAAATCCACTCTTAATTTAGTGCTTCAGAAATCATGTAAATACCTAAAGTAAATAACCCTGTTATTTGAAATAGCTCTCAAAGACTAGCCTGCCCTTATGAACTGATTGGAGTGCACAGGGAGGTAGAAAGAGTTTGGTATTTTCTGTTCTGCTTCAGTCTTTAAAAGGTCAGTTCCAGTGACAGGACAACTCTGAGAAAATTTCCCTAAATCCAGCATTTATGGAAAGAGAGAAATACAGACATTCACATGCATGCTGACTCTACGGTCCTGTTCTTAGAATATTCACCTACCCATACACAGCAATACGTCAAGGTTTCGTCACAAGCACTTTTGGACCCAGCAGATCACCTGTAGCTGTCATGATCCCAAACATTTCCTTACTGAGTAGCAATACAGTCACTGTTCCCAAAGTGCATTACATAAATTACTTCAAAACTGTTGCATGTATGCTGTCAAAATGCGTGAATGCCACATGCTGAAGAGACCTTCCAAGTTATCATGCTTGTTATTGTGGATGTCAGACATGGCTGGTTGCTCGCTGTTAACTCATGCACTGCACAGAGCAGCAAACTGGCTAATACAGGATTTGGGTTTTTGAAGGTAAATGCCAAGATTAATGCCCTGACACCACCCTAACCCACCATCCCAATGTGTCAGGTGCACATCCATTTATGAAAGAACTGGCAGTGGTCAGTGGTCAGCTCCCTGGGGGAAACATGCAATCCCCCAAAACACTGGCACCGACAGTATGCCTGGCCTCATTCTCCTCCTACACCTACAACAAACCCATCTGATGGGAAGGAAGGAAGGAAGTTACCAGATGTGGTGGCTGGTGTCTTGGTAACTAACTATCAATCACAGTCAGTTATCCATACTGCTTGTAATCAGGCTAAAAGTTCCTGAGGGCTCACCATCTGGAATTTTTTGCATAGCATCTCTAACAAGTTATTTTCTTTGGAGTTTGTTTTTTGGTTTTTTTCACTATGGCTAGACTTCAGACAGCAACAGGTTGGAAGTAAGCCTGCCCATTTCTTTTCCTTCAGATGAGGTCTATAAGCAATGCAAAATAAGGCTTTTGCGTTTTTTTCCTTTTCACCACCACCACACACCCCTCCAAATGAGCTGTATTAGAAAAGAACTTGGAAAAACAGATACATTAACATGGAAAAAACTCTGAATGTAACAGAAAATACTATAGACAAATCTCTCTCTTGCCTGCTGTCTCTTCCGCCTGTTTTCCTCTCAGATCAGCTGTCTTCCAATAGCTTACCATACTGCAAAAAACTCTGTGGAAGCAACTGTCCCTCAGGGAAGAAAACAAGCAGAAAAAAAACAGAGCAAACTTTCCCTCCATCCCTTCAACAACTTGGCTGCACCTGTGTTCCCTGCTCTGCCCAGAACTCCAGGCCTCTGTTGTGTGGCAAGTCCCATCTTTCATTTCCACTTTCTTCTTCCCTCTCTCATCCTACCCAATGTCCTGCTGTTCCCAGCAAAGGGGTAAGCACTCTTTTTGCAGATATCTGCCTGAGCCAAAGCGCAGAGCCAGATCAATGCAAAACAAGAGTCTTTTTCTCAACTGCCTGGTTGCTTCTTTTTAAAGAAACATACTATGATGAATTGCAACAATAAAATAGAAATATTCTGTTACAAGGACTTTTTAATGAAACTTTAGTCTGTCTATGGACTCTTCCAGATTTTTATTTTTCTTTACAGTGCTTTTTACATCACCATTTACTATAGTGACTCCATCATATAACTTGCTCTAAATATCCTACTAAACATGGACCTAAATTCACAGATCTACAAGATGGCGTTCTATTAAGCTGTGGAGTCAATGAATGTCTTTTTTTCTTTTTTTCTATTTTTCTCGTCTTTGTTTGTTTTTGTTACCCAAATGTAATTCTTTGAGGGGTTTGACTTGTTCATCTGTTTTTCTCAGATGTCCTTAAGCACAATTGTAGCATCAGTTTTGTACTGGTTATTTAAATATTTCTTTAATCAAGATAATCACAAAGCAACTGGACCAAGTATCTAAGATTTTCCATACATATGTGAACTGTGCTGTTCCAAATAAATTGTTGGTATCTACAGCATCAAAAACTCTGTACCATACATAAAGTACAGCAGACCCATTTCAGCTGTTGTCTTGCGCAGCAAGACCGCAGACAGAAGTACATCCACAGACAGACTCTTACTGTCTTACTTATCCACGGGAACTGAAGACAGTTTGTGCATCACCCTGCAGACCAGGACAGCTTCACGTTAGTGCAATGTACTATGAAAAGGGAGTTTCAGTCTGTAATAATGAGTATATTCACGTATCTGTGTAACAGTCAAGTTTACCAATTTAACCTCATTTTCCTTTGTGCAGTCAATCTGTTTCAATTAACCACTTTAATTGCATAGTATAAGCCTAAAAAGTGCCCTTTATTGGGCAATATACTAAAATAACTGTTGGGTATTGCTGTTGCTTTAACATATACCATTTTCCATTAGTTAAATACTATAGCTAGCGAACAGATTCCAAAATTTAGATTTCATTATCCAAATTGTACTTTCATATGTGTGAGCTCTTCAAGAAACCATGCAATTCATTCTGCAACTGATTTTTTCTAGTAATGAATGCAACTGTCTGATAATGGAAGTAGCACTTAATAAAATTAGCCCACAGCCCACTAAGGCTCCTTCACACTGCCACTTTCCTGAATACTTTGATGAGTTTATCTACTCTGGTGCATTCTCCTCAGGAATACCAAGCCAGTGAACGTGTATGCTACCAATACCTAAAATACCACCTGAATTAATATTATTTCTGCATGTGACACAGTGTCCTGTCTCAAACTCTTCATTTAGCAGTTACTGCTATGAACTTCCTCATGAACTCACATCTCTGCCCTGTTATTAAAGAAGAAAACAAAACCAACAACAAAAACACCTTCCCCCTCAAAAGAAAAATGTAAAACTCACCAGTTAAATATGAAGATATTCTAACTTGTTTACCATAGGGATGCCGTCTTTAATGTCATTATGTTTTAGCTCCAAACTTCAAACAGCTGATAACTATTCCTCTGCAGGAGACCCAATGTTTTCCTAGAAGTAGTAAATATCGTTTTCCAGCAAAAAACCTCACAGAGATCTTTTGTTATCGTTGTTGTTTCAAAACAATTTAGCTGAATAAACAAAGCAGCTCTCATTCACAATATACTGTATTTGATCAGGAAAATAAGAACACAGGGTTTTGGAAAGACAAAAGCTTGGTAACTTTTATCAGTGTCTCTTAACAGTCAATTTCTGTATACATTGCCTTGCAAAGATTTGATGGTACCTTAACTGAATTTGATAAACATCATGAAAGAGACCCCAGAGGCTTTCAAATCTAGCCAGGAAGAAGAAAAAAAAAATTACACCTAGAAATACAGAACACTTCTTTGCAAAATGTTCATTTTCATTCTTCTCTGAAGACTGGAAAAGTTTGATAAATTCAAATAAAACAGATTGAGCTTAGGGAATGAAACCAAATGCTTATCCATGCTATCTGCTCTATCAGTTATCAGGAACTGCATTTTGGAAGATAAAAAAAGTCCTCCCTTCTCTCCTCTCACATCTCCCCCCCTGCCCTCCTGCACGACATCATTACATATGCACTCCTCTACTAACTGTCTGAAGCAAGTAAAAATCTCTAGCTAAAAACAGCAACAATTTCAAACGTTTTTGGAGCTGAAGTTCCACTTCATTAGTAATCAAAAAATTTCAGAGTTTATTCAGAATTTCTACATAAAAAGCTGATGTTCACCTGAAGTGTAATCCTATTCTGTAAATTACATTCATAAACAGCATAGAGCACTTTTGCATTTTCAGTATGCCATCAGATTCACTATCAAATTTTCTGAATTTACAAGTCAATAGACAGTCTTTCGATCTATCTGGTCCTTGCAGACTCAGCATGCGACTTGTAAGCCAAGCTGTTGTCCTTCTGGCTTCATATGTTGCTGCCAGCCCTAAAGATTTGGCAGACAAAATTCCTCGCTCAGTAGACACAGCACAGCGGACTGGGGTCTGCTGGACATTCCCAGATTAACAGATACTTCAGATGGTAAGTAAAGGAGAGCTCCATGCTGCAGTGCAAAGCAGCATCAAGTCAATTTACTGGCTGTAGTGCATTCATTGTCGTGTTACTCAGTGCTACCAGTTCTAACTACACTGGCAGTGTGTACAGACCCTGCAGCCTTTACAAAAATATGCTCTGAAAAGAGAACATTATTAACATCCTGGAAGATAAATGAACTAGAAGACCATCCACTTTGTTCTTCCACAACTCCCCCGGGTTTACAGGGTTAACAATAGCATTAAGGAAAAAGAAAGCAAAAAAATAAAAACCAAAAACCCCAAACAAACAAACAAACAAAAAAAACCCACCAAAAAAAACCCACCAAACCTCCCACCCTCCAAAACCACAAGAGCAAAGGAAAAAAAAAAAAGAAAAGCCACAAACAACCCCCACCCCCACTTTTCATATATAATTTTATTTCTTCATATGAAAGATGGAAAAATGATCATAAAAGAAACCAGAGGGCAGCATGTGATAAAAGTTCCGTTCAATCTGTTTTTTGGAGTAAAGCTGCGCTTAAAATACCATTCTGCCTCAACTAACCACTTCCTTTCTAAGAAAAAAATTAAATGGGATGATGTTATTGCTTGCAACAGTAAAAAGGAACTGAACACAGAAACTCCAGAAGGTCTTCTGCAGCCTTAAGTTCCCCACATGCTGTAAATATGCATGTTGTCTTTTCTCTGTATTCTGTTCTAAAGTTTCCCCACAAACCAACTGTCATCCCTGATGCCTGCAGCTCCGTTACCAAGAGAAAACACCAACATTATCACTAAGGATTTGCTACTGGATCAATTCTGTAGGTGTAAATCAGCATAGCTTCAGTAACTCCAGCTAAGGGATGATGATTTACAGCGCCCTGAGGATCTGGACCTCTGTCCTTATTACTTTATTAATCTGCATATGCCTGCAATGTACACCAATCTTTTTTCTAATTACTTTTACTTCAACCTACCTGTTATAAGTCTGATACGGATTTATACAGACTTTATACAATACTTTCTCACTTATTTTTGAAGAAGCATTGCCCTGAATCTATCCATGGTCCATAAATGATCTATATGGCTGACTGAATCAAGCCTGAGCTGGTAGCTGTCAGCAGGTATGAATTCAATTTCGCAAGACCAATCCATTAGTATCTAAACACTATTAATAGAGTGGAGAGGGAGAAGCACTTTTTTTCTATCCCAGGGAATAAGAGGCTGGCCACTTCTGGTAGGAAGGTATTTGATCAGGTCTGTCAGAGTCAGAAGACCATGGTGAGTACCTTCTCATAATAATGAGTAGCTCATTCCCAAGAGAAGAGAAAGTTGGTGTCAGGCAGCATGTTTTATCATATTCCTTCAAGCCATCACTGAAGCTAAGGGCCCAGCAGGATTCAAAGGAAGTTTAGATATTTATATGGATAACAAGACCATCAACTACCACACTGGACAGTATATATTCTTTTTTGTAAGAAGATAAACTCTCATATTTCAGTGCATAACTCTGCTACTAGAAATGCGGGATAGAAACATGCTCAGTGGAAATGTTGCTACATTTCCATTTTGGAGCTTTCCGTACTTCCCTTAATTTCTCTCTGACGCTGTCTACTGTTGTAAGAGGACTCTGAGGGAATAGCACCCCCATCCTCGATGGCATGGCCTGAAAATCAAGGAACCCAGTCGGTAAACAAAATCCTAACTGCTACATTTTATATCCAAATTTATTTTTGAAAAATAAAGTGTTGTGTTGATCCCAAGTTTAAAGTGAGGTACCAGTAACCCACATCAAATTTATCATGCGGGCATTTAAACACCTCCAAAGTCCTCCAAAAGTAGCAGTAACATGGAAGAAATAATTTAGATGGAGTTAGAAGAACTACTTCTTCTGCCTAAAACCTGGTGTTTTTCTAAAAACTAATTTCTCAAAGCATTCTCTGCATAAATATGCAATGGTTATGTTCAACAAGTCAGCATTTATTAAATGCTACAATACGGTACATCCAAAATGGTATTTTTCATAAACAGAATGAACTGAGACCTCAAATTACCATACTTTGTTAACAAGTCCAGGCTTTTATATAGCATGTCAAACCATAGCAGGTATTTAAGGAGGGACATAAGATTCCATACCCTAAATGAATTAATATTAACATCAACTTGGAGAAGGTTACGATTCTATCAGGCTGAGAGCACTAAAGGAAAGAAAATATGTACTTTGGATAGGCTAAAGAACTCAGTCAGTAGCAGCAGTCAGTAGCAGCAAAGGTCTCCTGCACAGATCTAGGAGCTGGACAGAGTGCCAGGAATGGGATTTGTCACTCCCAGCTACACTGAAATAACTAACTCCAAGAGAGGGAGAGTTAAAGGTGACCATACTGTAATTGAGCTAATGTTAATTGTACATATGACTTACACACCTAGGGAACGGGAACCAACTGAGTGTACAATTTAAACAAAACTCACACCTTGCTGATTTCTTAGAAGTTCTTTCATTGCAGTTCTAACAGGTAAGGAAATAAAACTTCTTAGTTATCCCCTCTTCAAAATTTATTTTGGGCCACAAAAGGGTATCTTACTCATCAAGTAAAATTCTCTTCAGTAATCAGGAATACTGTAATAAATGCCTGCCTGCTTCTGTAAGATCAGGATAAATTTTAAAGGCCCACTAACTAACGCGAACACTTGCACATATCATTCTGCATTGCTGCAGTGTTATTGCTAACCGCATAAATTGAAGTAAAAAAAAGAAATACTAAATAAATTACTATGCTCTCCCATTTGCCTATATGGAGCCCTTAGTAAGATGCTACTTTTAATATTTTTTTCTACAGTTTTTGGGAGAGAGAACAGTTGCTAAATATTTTGATTTTCCCCTAAATACTTCCAACTTGATAGGTTTGCTGATGCTATTCTTTCTATGCACTTACTGCACATAAAGGAGAAATCTCGTTATCATGCCTATTCTTAATTCTTATCTTCAGTCAAGTCATCCACCATTGCTCCTCCCATTCTTTAGAAAATAGCATTTCTTGGGATTTAGTGACTATTCTGTAGAAACACATGCACTGAGTTTGAATCTCCCACTGTGTTTCAGGAATGACTTCACTGAAATTGCGTGGGTCTTCAGAGAATAAATATTAAGTGGATTTCAGTCACAGCAATATGAAGACATTTGTTAAGAATAAATGAGAGCGCACGAGGCAAATGAATGGGTGAGCCACAAAATTTCAACCTAAGATTTCCATGCTGTAATCTCTCTTTCTACCTTCTTTCTTCTCTTCTCCTGCTTCAAAATCTTAACTAGCTTGTTTGTTACATGTTCAGTCTTAGAAAAAATAAATATTGCTACCTGATTCCCTTCTAGCTACAATAATCCCATTTTCCTACTACATTTCCTATCTCCTCAGCCCCAGGCTTTTTATCTGAAGTCACTACATACTCCACTAGTAAACTATCACTGCTCATCACCTGCTGTGAATCACAAAGTCGCTGCAGAAACTAATTAGGGACCTATAGCTGGCAGGAAGCAGTAACTGCTTTCTTCAGCTCCTTGCCCCAGAATAAAAGCCTACACAGAATATACCCTGCTAGTGAGCTGCTATACAGTAAGTGCAATTTGCATTCGCTGGTCAGTGCCCATTGCTCCTCAGCAATGACTGCTCGCCATTGTGAGAAAAAGGTCACTGCCAGCCACTGACTGGCAACTGCTGTGTGCAGAAATGGGTCAGCAATGATCTCTTATCACAGGACAAGCATTCACTTTGTCCAACATGGCAAATACTGCAATAATGGCAGGCGGCACTGATGGGTTGCAGCATGACAAATCCAGTTTGTAGCACCTGGTCAGCTTATAGTAGTGAAATATCCACTTTTGTCAGGACAGACATCATCATTGATAGTATTAATCAGCTATTGCCAAAACCAGAAACAGGCTAGTACCAGTTAATGATAAGTAGTACCTGTTCTAAATACATGGAGTCCCAACTAACCAAGGCTAAATAAGTAACTCTTCTGTAGCAATGGAGGTTTATCAGTTCTTCATCTGTTTTTATCATCTTATGATAACCCCATGCCAGAGTTTCTTTCTCTTACATTTTGCTACAGCATCCTCCCACCCTATTTCTGCTCTTCAGTAGTGCAACATAATCTTCCAGTCACGTATCTTTCTATCTGCAATATCCACAGCAGCTGCATTTTCCAAGCCCTTCTCTTCTTTTCTCCACCTACACATGGGTACCTAGCCTATGATTTCTCTAAAAGTTGTTCAGCAGATAAATTGGAGCAGCAGCCACAACTAACTGCTGCTCAGGCTATGATTACTTGCTACCTTGCAGTCTTTTCCTTGCCTGCAAGCTTGAGAGGTGGTAGCCTTGGTTTATGGCAAGGTAGCAAGGAAGGCTAAAGAAATACCTTGAATTGTCACATGAAGTATTGGTTGCCAGCGCTTGGTTTAGATATGTAGTCTTTCCTAAGGTTGATTTCTTTAGAATCTAGATAATAATAGATGTGGTTGTTGTGGAGTGGGTTTTTTCCCCCCTTGCCTTTCAGGTTACATCACAGATTTTTGGCAAGGTCCTATCTAAGCAGACTTTCTTTAAAAAAAGAACTGATAAAAAAAGATCTTAAGTCAGATCCTAAAGTTCTGGAAAAATGGATGCCCCAATTTCCCACTGTTTTGCATCTCATATAATATGCTCTTATCCAGCATTTTTAATCCAAACATCTTACCGAGGTCATCAGCTTGATTTGCATTTACAGATACAGAAAATGGATAATGAAGTGAAAGGATGCTCAGTAAGATAGTTTCAGAACCAGGAGTGAATTACAGTGCTTTGAATCCCTTCCCAGTGTACTGTGTGTGCAACAATAAAGAGCTGTGGACATGGCTGTGAAACAACTGAATCACCCCAGTTCAAGTGATTATATAGAAAAGTTTGAAAAGAAGTGGAAAATCTGGCCCTGGATGAGTCATAAAGTAAGTAGATAAACCAAATGTACCTTCTTCCTTTATTAACTTTCTTAATGAGGTTATCTCTGACTATCAGGAACTCTTAATGAGACCAACAACTATCTATTTTAAATGCCAAGCAAATGCCTGTTAAGCAACAGACTCCCTCTTTGTAGGGCTGATGCTCTTGAATCCAAATAGTAACTGGCAAGGCTTCCACATCTGGACTCTTGGGGTTTTTCTTCCACTTTGCATTTTGAGTATGTGACAAAGCACCGTGCAAGGGATTGCCTTTACAAGCAGAGCTATATGTTTTCTAAAATCGGTAAACAGCATTGTAATAACATATGTGGAAAGATCAAAATGCAATTTCTTTTTATTATTCCTATTATTGCATTCCCCTACACAATGGCAACCTCTTCAGAGACATTGTCTGCAACATAATATTGATTTAATGTGCCAGTTCATATGCCTGCCACGTCCTCAGATTAAAGATTTAAATTAATATGACAAGTGAAACACTAAGAAATTCAACAAATCACCAGATAGGCTTATTCACACAGGATACATTTTATAGTGAAAAAAAACCCAAAAGAAAAAAGAAAAAAAAACCACCCCAGCAGCCACAGCTTACATGTAGGCCAGATTTAATTTGCTTGATTGGTCTTGAGATCTTTGTGCACGAATTCATTATTCTCTTATTAACTAATATCATTATTGGAATTTATAAGGAACCTATAAACCTATTAAACTGGTCTTAAATGTTGCAATCTATTTATTGAACACACTAGCAATGAAAAATTAATTATTAAACAACTACCACAGGAAAACGTCAGTGGCCTTGTCACCTCTGAGTTAGATTGATAGCATGTTACCTTCTGGAGAGTGGGGCCCTGCAACACTCAAATATAAACCTTGGAAGGATAATGCTGAGTATGTCACAGCATAAGTCACATTTTTAATTTAATGTTTTATTAAATGTTAGATAGAATAAATTTATCCAGGCCCCACAGACTCTGTCTTAATAAATGAATTGGTGCTCTTTCAGATGTAAAAAATGGTCACAGCTTCTCAAGGGCATCAGAAACCCTGAAGCATAAGACACCAGTAAATACAAAGAGCAAAGGCAGCATGGACAGTGATATATTTGCAAGCACTGTGGGTGAGCCAACACTTTCAAAATGCTGAGGCTAACAAAACAAGGGCAGTGAACTCCCAAAATGGGAAAAGCACCTGCAGTAAGAAGCTGTGCTTGAGTGCTATTGCACGAATGCGTCCACTACTGAAAGAAAGTAGAAAAGCTGGGGGTTTATCACCCTCCTGCTACTATATTTCAGGATATGTTTGTACATTTAAAATTTCATGAGCAGTATTAATAATTTATTTTTCTCCTGTCCTTTAATTTTCTAAGGCTAGACTTTGAAAACAAAAGGCAGGGAGATGATATATTCTCTCCCTCCTCTGCAGTTATCTACAGCATCTTCACTTGTGTTTCCTTGTAGAACTGCTGTCATTAGTAATACATAATTTGGCTAGGAAAAATGGTTACAAGTTCCTTAGTCCAAACCAGTATGTCCCTGCCCTGGCACATCCCTCCAGAGACATCCTAAGATTTCTGCAACTGGCTCCATTTCGATAACATTTGGTTTACATAAGGCAGGACAGCTCAACACTACCACTCAAGCAATGAAAGGCTTTCACAGCATAATCAAGTTGTACTACATATTTCCACAGACACTAAAGTAAATTATTGTAAACAACTGTTAAAACTGCAAGAGAAGTCCCCTTCCCTCCATTGTTGAATTAAAAAAAAATAAATGCTTAGAATGCTTTTTTTTCCAGAACTCTAAGACATTGGTGTTCAATAGCCATCCAACTCACATTGCCATACATGTTACACTGTCAACCAGTGTAAGAACAACAGGTTCCACCAAGGAACACGCAAAACCAGAGAGCAGTGAGTTACGCTAAAAACGTCTTCTCCTGCAGTCTGTGCTTCTTGAATTCATGCAGCTGGCATCCCCCTGCTGAATGCGCAAGAGCATTTGAACGAGAACGTGAAAAGGAAAAGGACCCTGAAACTTCCTTTTAGCCTGGCATTTTTCCAGAAAGTCAGGAAGCAAATTCCCAGCATGTAAACAATAAAAAGGAAAGTGAACAACAAAACAAAGTGCACGACTGTGCTTGAAAATTCCAAATACATAATATTCTTGATCTAACTTCATGACACTTACCACCCCACTTACGAGTCCTACAATTGATGTGAGAGGAAATTAGAAGGACTTTATTAATCAAGAAATGAAATGTGACTTCACATAGACAAAGGGCTGCATGGAAACATAAGCAGTGAGATGAACTTGCTACCACTAAAAATGACAAAAAACCAAAGCTGAGCTACACTATATTTAATCCTATCTGTCTTTAGCTGACCCAAGGAAATATATTATAACCTCACGAGTAGTCACAGTTTATAACAGAAACTGCATATTTACATGAAAATTTTAGTTTTGTATTCAAAACGTGAAGGAAAAGGTATGAAGCAAAAATGACCTTTTTTCTCTCCCATTCTGTGAGGATAATGGCTTAGATATTAGCGGCTTTTCCTGAAGTGTACAGCACTGGATCTAGCAATGGAAGCCAGTTTTAAAACTATTATGCAGTATATATTTACATGAAGAATACACAGGGTTCAATGAATAAATGAGATTAATAGTATCTTGAAGTTTAGTTTTGTACTTGTTTTGGCTGGGATAGAATTAATATTCTTCATAGTTAGCATGGTGCTATGCTTTGGATTTGTGACCAAAAGAGTGTTGATAACACCCTGATGTTTTAACTATTGCTGAGCAGGGCTTGCACAGCCTCAAACCTTTTCTGTTTCTCACACTGCCCTGCCAGCAAGGATGCTGGGGGTGCACAAGAATTTGTGAGGGACAGCTGACCCCATCTGACCAAAGGCATGTCCCATACCATAAACATCGTCTTCAGCAATATAAGCTATGGGAAGAAGCAGGAAGGGGGGACATTTGGCATTGTGATGGAACCTGCTTTCCTGGAGGTGGCTAAATATCTGCCTGCTGATGGGAATCAGTGAATGAATTCCCTATTTTGCTTTGCCTGCATGCACGGCTTTCATTTTACCTGTAAACTGCATTCATTTCAACCCACTGTGGCGGAGTGAGCAAGTGGCTGTGTGGGGCTGAGCTGCCTGGCAGAGTTAAATCACAACCAGTTTTTAATTATTCTTTATTTAATAATAGTAACAGTAGTAGTATTGTTGTTGTTATTATTATTATTGTTATTATTATTGTTATTATTGTTGTACAGTGGACACTTTCATTTCACAAGTGGCTTTCTTCCTTATACTTCATCATCAAATCACCCTTCTTTAGTGGTGGGAAGGAAGACCAACTCAGTTTTAAAGGATGTTCTTTCAACACAAATTCTTTTAGGCACAGTTTCAGCTACTCAGGGAAACTGACTGCTTTAGTACTAAGAAACTACTGCATTTTGACTGCATTTTTGAGGTACACTCTTTGTAACTCAGGCATATAAAAATGTTAACATTTTTAAGCAGGAGTAAGTGTGTACGTAGGCAAGGAAATAAATATGTTTAGTACACGTTATAAGAGAGCAGAAAATCAAGCACAGCATAAGTAGCTCAAAATGTTCCAGCTGCATCTAAACTTACCCTCTTGGAACATGACTTCTTCTTCTGCCGAATCCATGTGCCCTGATTTCCTTTCCAGGATTATCAGGACACTGAGAAGAGGGATATGGCAGATGTCCTTCTGTTGTCAAAATACGAAATTTGCATCCTGTGGGGAACATGCTCCCTGACTTGGACATCTGCAGGGCTGGTATGCTCAGTGCTACAGATATATTCATAGTGTCTAGCTCCTGCTACGAAGTGAAGAGAAATCTGATACTGGTAGAATGAAAGGGCTTATCTCTCTACTCCACAAGAAAGAAAATCCTGACTGAATGCAGCAGTTGTTACCCAAGGATACACTCTCAATACAATGTATCTGAATCCACTCTCTATTAAAGGACAAAAAAAGTACGGGAAGTTAGAGGAATGACTATAAAGTGATAGTTACAGTCATAAGTAAATCTTAATCTTTTTCTAGCGCTTTAACATTTAGCACTTTTTCTAGAACTGTAAAAATCTCAATATTCAGTAGTTACAAAGCTCACATTGCTAAATATATGACACTGCAACATATGTTCATTCACTACTTTCTATTAAGAGGCAAAATTTATGAGCCTGTCTAAAGAAAACTATAGCCATCAGATATCAAATATAGCCTGTGCCTCTTCTGTAGCCAACCAAAACATCCCATACTCTTGCTGAATAGGATATATGTCCATATGAATTTATTTCAGTATTTTCAGGCAGAACATAACTTGCCTAAACATTTTCCTTGCCTGTTACCAAGTAAAAGGATGCAAGCTGAAATTCACACTTGTCTGCTAGTGCACAGGTATCCATCCGAAGCCTCCTGTCCAGTAAGATCAACCAGACTTGTAAGAAATGGCATAGGATGCTCAATTTCATCCACAATATAATATATACAGTACCATTATGTCTACAACAGCTGGCCCACGCCAAATCTAAACCCCAATCTAAAATACGATGCAATTTAGGAAATCCACACACTGTCAAGAATGTATTGCTCTGCTCCAATACAGTGTATTTCTGTAAATCAGCCACTAGATACAGGTTGGTATCAGACCATCTGTACTATCAGTACTTACAAATGGGAAACCCTGAAACTGTACAACCTATGACTCACATATTAGCTTTACCAAAACTAAGGGTACGAAATTCCAAAACTTTATCAACTGAACCCATTTGCAGTGAGCCAGCAAAGTGGAAGTCCATCAAAGAGAACAGCAAGTGAAATAATGGCTCTAACCATTTTAACAGAAGAATTTGCTTCTCATCTCCCCCCAAACCACAATATGTTTTTTATAAGGTGCACAATAATGACAATATCTAACAGAAAATTTCTCAGAGATATATGGATCTCAACAGATGATTACATGTCAAATGTTTTTATCCTACACAACATAAGGTAACAGATGGATAGGTAGATAGGTAAATGGATAGATACAAAGCATTAGTATGTGTGTGCATATTATGTCCATGCATGGCTAGAAAGCTCCTTGGCAATCCCATTAAATGTCAAAAGACTTCTAAAAGGATGTTACAAATTAAAAAATCAAAAGTCTGTGACATGTAGGATGTCCGTCCTTTAGTAACCTTTGGTTCTGAAGATGAAAAATTGAGATTTGCCATCCACTTCTACAGTGACTAATGAGCTAATAAATGTACAGACAGATGAATGCAGAATTCTTGATTTCTCTTTAAAAAGGTGCCTACAACCCAAATTAATTATTTTAATCAAAAACAGAAGAGCCATAAATACTGTGAAAGGACTACATTTTCAAGAGCTCTGCCCAACCCTTATGAACATAAATGAGACTTGTTTACTGTGGTACCATTACTCCTGAGTATAAAAACTTGCTTTTTTACTGAAGGCAAATGTTTTTCAAACAAATTAATTCCGAAAAGTTGTGTGTGTTACAAATGCTTTCACACATGGAAATTGCAGGGATTACAGATTATAGTCCATTTTATAGCAAAAAAGAATTATTATCCTTCGTGACTCTGGGCAGGTGATTTCATTCTTCTTCCTTTCCTTTGCCTTCCTATTCTTTGCCTATGAATTCTATTTTTCTTGTAAACTCTTTGAAGCAGGAATTATTCATGTATGTACTTTAGTCCTCCAGTATTGACTGGGGACTCCAAGAACAATTGTAATACAGATATAATAAATGTATGGATGGATATTCACAGGTGAAGGTGTCACATCTGCACTATTGTTAGTTACCTATGAAAATGCTACTCAGTTAGGAGTATGTGCTATACCAAGCAAACAGATCTCCCTATTGTTCAAAAACTTCTACTCATTTCTAATAATTTCTAAAGTTCACTATAGACTTACATCATTCATACTCCTTATCACTCTCTTCCCCCTTTCTCCCTTCACTTGTCTCTTTTCTGTCCCTCTGCAACATATTGCTATTGTGGGAGGTATTCACACTGTCTAACTTTAGTCAACTAATTTAGGGCTCTGAATCACCCTCTAGGAGTGGCTACCTCACAGAATATGACTATATATGGAATAGAAAATTTTAAACTTAGATGTTCTAATATGTACTTTCTCCAAAACCCCGAAGTAGCTTGGCCTAGGTGGTGTTAATATTCCACTGTATAAAACACTGCCTGTCAACAGTAAGAGAATTTATGAAGTGTTCGGGTTGCAGATGTATTTTCACTAGCTTAGTACCTCACTTTCATTTTCTCTCACACAGATTTAACACAGTAAGCACACTACTTGTAGGAAATCATAAAAGAAAAAAGAAAAGATTAAATGAACATGGTATTTACCCATGGAATTTGCTAAAACATTAGTAGAATTTAAAGAGCACATGGCTGCTCAATAAATTGCAGCATTCAGCCAAGGAGGCTGCAGCTGTAAGACAGTACATCAGTCCCATGCCTAACCACATCTTGACCTTTCTTCTGAGACTGTCAACAAAGGTGCCAATTAGGGCAACAATTAGAGCAACACATTTTGTGTTGTGCTAGACACACTGTTACCAAGGGGACAAAGATCATACATTTTGCTTAACACTGGATTCCTGATTGGCTCAACATAGATCTTCCACTGACAAGTACTTTGGTAAGTCTCAAGATGAGAAGCAGGTAAGTGTACCACTCGCATACTTTTCTTTTGATCTCTTGGGACACAGAGAAGCTTATACTGTAAATGTCTGAACAATTTCCTGGTTCATCGTTGGTTTTGTTTAGTTTATCATCTCTCTCACACAAATCAGGTGATCTAAGCATTTACAAAGTTCCTTTTATATAAGGATTTAACGTTAAAACTGTTTGTTTCCTCATAGCACAACTAATTATGTCAGCCATAAATTATGCATCCTAATTCATCATACTGAAAGCTCCATCATATTCAAGATTAGCTTCTGAAAGCCTCCCCTTCAGCCATGCCATAATAAAAGGCTTGATCAACACATGTATCAACTATCAATGTATTTAATTAAAGAATGGTAAATGTGATAAGGTAATGAAGGACAGAAAAAGAAGGAAATAATTTTTTTTCTGTCTCAGTTGGAAAATGGATGCATTTTGCATTCATCAGACAAAACTCACAGAAGTAAGATGAAAACAATGTATTGTTGAATGTGGACTGTCCACAGCATAAAAAGGCAGTGTGCTGTGTACTAATGGTAGGAAAAAGAATATGGGATTATATTATAACATTAAGCTTTATCTTGGAGTTTCATTAATAGGAGACATGTTGGTGATCTCACAGACAATATAATATGGAGACCACAAATCTATTTTAGGTGTACAGGAAAATGTTTAGCTAACATAGGCACACAATGATTTTGAAAGAAATAATGCATTTCTATCGATGGTTCTTTAAATTTACAAAAAATATACATCTAGCAATTACTAATAATTCCTATTTATCAAAAGTTTAATTAAAATGAGTAGAACTAGTTTTATTCAACACAACATTGTTTTTCCTTCCTAATTAGACCTGCTTTCCACCACAGTGGTAAGTAGGAACTGACAATCTAGGGAGAACGACGACAGGGAAAGATGTAAGATCTGTCCAAGCAGCTTTTAAGTATGAGAAGTATTTTAAATTGAATCTGTATAAAGGCATACAGACTGACAGTCATGATAGGGCTACTTGGATTTACCAGTTCCTGGGAGGTCGGAAGAACTTATATAACATACCCTATTTTAAACCACATTTCTCAGTTAATGTTATGGACAAACTTCAAACATTTGGCTAAAATTTGCAAGGCAGTTCAGAGACGTTTGCATGCAAATTAACTACTGCTTCATTAAAATTCTTCCTTTACAGTTAGCCACACAATTAAAATGTTTTTTTACCAGTCATCTCCTTTGTAAATTAAGTACTATGGCCTTTTTTTCCCCTTTTCATAAGAAAAAATACATTGTCCAATAGCAAGCTATGACGTAATATTGACACTATTATCAATAACTCTGCCTGTAGTCTAAATCTTTAAATTAGTCTCCTAAAATAAGTCTGGGACAAAAAATTCCAGTACCTTTAATATACACATACTTCTGAAGTTATAAAAAAGAAGTTAACTGAACTGATGTATTTTTATATTTTTATGAAAATGACAGTACAAACTTTATTACTTTGCTATTCTGGGTTCCTTTTTTCCCTGCCTCGTCCTGTAGCCCTAACTTACTATTGCATGAGCGGCACTATGTTGTACCTGGCTCAATGGAGTATGAAATGGAACCTAAAAGTTAAAGGCCAATCTGATTCACTGTTCAAAATCAGTGAGATCTGAAATTAAACAAACACCAGATGAACAATGAAAAACAACTTAGAGAGCGAAGCTATGACAGTTACCTTGCTATTAAATGAAAAGGCAGTTAACTTCTATGAAGTTGCACACTAAAGACTTGCCTTTAAGATATTATTCATAGAGTAGCATCCTTTTTACAAAACTACATAGACAAATACAAGATTAAATCTTTAGACTAGAACATCTTGAATTTTAATGATGCTCTTGTTTGATATGCTTTTACAATGAATGGTCAGTAAGACCTTGGGAATATATCACAAGCACTGCAATGCTATTTAATTTTGATAGGAAAGATTAAATATTTCCACTGATTCAGCCCCACGTTCCATATCAATTAGGAAAATTCAAAGGAAGCACTCTGATAGTTATGTTTTCACAAGGCAATCCACTCTAGGAGTGGACAACATTCACACCTGCTGATGTTCACGTTGCTAACAATACACTAATATACTTAAAATAATACTTAATATGGATGAACAGGATATGCACAACCTGTGCATAGGCAAGACCTACATATCTTGTGAAATCTGTTTTTTAGTACAAAGGCAAAGAAGTTTCTTTTAGTAAGATTCAGCCAGAAGAGTATTTTGTTCTCTAACAGATAAATGGCATGATATTTTGTACATTACCTGCCAAATACTTGATTTGATAGATTCTCCATTTCTCAAAGTGGAATCAGTATGGAAAAAAAATATCTGAAGTTAATAATTAATGTATCTGTCCATCTAGCTTTAGTGTTTTCAGCTGTTTCCTTCTGGGAACCATACACAATTCTGCTCTGAGAGTTTTGACTGGATAGTTTGAGGATCACAGTTTGTCTTACATAGACAAATATAATTAAAAGTGTCAGGAAAAAAATCAATGTCTTTGAAAAATAGAGTGCCATCAAAATAAAAAAAAAGTGAAATCACAAGTGATTTGGGAATGTTCATAGAAAGAAGCCTTTCAACTACATCTTTGTCACATTTGGATGAAATCTGAGTTCCACTGAAGTAAAAAACAAAACTCCTATTGATTTTTACTGATACAATTTTTTACCTTTGAATTTGTAAAACCTGAATAGAATAATTGCGTAAGTTTATGTCTCTATGATTGTATATATGTTGTAAATCCCCAGTAAGGGCAGCAAAAATACATTGTCCCAGTTCTTGATTAAGTGCAGGATAGCTGAGTAAGGATCTTATGCAGAAACTTTTGCAGCTGTGAACCTCAGGGGGCAGGGAGTGAGGGGAAGGCAGCTAAAGTTCAGAAAGGTTACCTTTTGTGCCTCATAATTCTGTTACTTCGCCTAGCCTAAAGAAAAAAAAAAAATCATAATGATTTTAGGGTTTATATGAACCTGAAATGCAGAGGTACTAAAAATGCAACCCAAGCCTGCTTCCAATATTTAAAGAAACTCTCATGACCTAAAGCTGATAGGTTTTTTTTCACAGATTTAAGGTTATGAAAAAGGACCTTCCAAACAAACAGGTATGTTAGCCAATATAACCCTTCACAGTTTATTCCCTCTGTGTTGCTTCACTTATTATCTTGTACATTAAAATTATAACCATTGGTACCACTCCCTAAGAAGAAGTCATTACCGGGGACTAACAGGATGGAGGGAGGGAAGGTATTAAAACACTTAATTTTAAAAATGCAGCATCTGTTATGGATTCCGATATCCTACTAAAGTCTGGGGAACACAGGCAGGTACACAGCCTTTTAAGGAAAGGAGAGAAACAAGCAGCCTGCCTGAAAAGCACTGATAATTTTTTTTCTGTATTCACATTAATTTTTATATAGGTTCTAGAGAAAAATGAAAGAACAAAAAAAATCCTGTAAAAACAAGTGACGATTCTGCATTGCAGTATTATCAGAATATGGATTTATTTCAGACAGTGTTTAATGCTTATTTATTGATACATTTTATCATGGTGGGTTTACATGAAAATTAGTGGGCTACAGGCTTCATTTATTGAGTGACAGCCTCCTAGAGATGTTGAAAAGTGTTCAGTGATATTCTCCCAAATGGCAATGCACCATTAAAAAGGCATATATTTATCTTTTAATACTATCTGAATACACACACATTTCAAGAGATATATTAACCCACAGCAAATGCAAAGCATGGATATTTTCTGTATGAAGCCAGCAGCAGGCATGGTATTCTCACTGCTTTCCATATGCATTGTTTCTGCAAAACTCAGCCTTCAATCACTTGACATCAAGTCATCTTAGCTTTAGCTAGCAAACTGTAAAGACTAACTTTTTATTAGGTTGCTACTTATTTTGCAAATATATTGTGAAAAGCATTCAGCTTTGAATTGTTTACTGCAGTGAGTTCGTATTTTTGGTATACATTTTCTTCCCCTCTAAATTAGCTAAATGGCACACAGTACAGTTTCTCTTCTTCTATTTGATGCAAAAGCGTCATTAACATATCATGTTCACTAACAGGTGTCGCTGTGCAATTTATATTCTATCCCTGTAACTTTGTTACACTGCACAAGCACTGTGGTATTTTAGAACCTTCCAAAATTAAGTGAATAGCACCAAGTTTTCTTCCTATTCTTCCTTCAGATAAGAAACTCTATTTGTATGTTTGATTATACTATATTATACTGATAATTTTTGTGTTGCTTACATGAAAAAACAGGTCACGGTGGCAAGTTTTACTGTTACTGTCTCATAATTCAGCATCCTATATTTGACTATATCAAAACAGCTTGCTCAAGGAAAAGGGATGCATATAGTATATATACTCAATACACACACAGATATATATGTGTGCATAAGTAAGTATTTATGTATGTATAACTGGTCCACAGATAGCCATAGATTACATTCCATGTTTTGCCTTCAAATCTCACTATGCTCCGGTACTAGTTGTAGAGAGGTTACTAGCATTTTCATAGGCTCATTCAGAAAAGAAAGACTTGATACCTGTTGTCAACTTCCCTTCCACCCAAAATAGATTGGTTTAGGGTTGGGTGAACTACAGTATGGAAAACACTGTTATTTCCTTCAGATAAAACTTTGGCAATATCGCAAGAAGTTCTAGTTGTTCTTATAGTTCCTTTACCAAGCACGTAGAGTCTGAGTTGCAGGTGACTGATCACATTTCCACCAATATGTTCAGCATCTCTTTTAGTGTCCACTCTGAATTCAAGGCAGTGGCATGCATCTGTGCAAGGTGTCCCAAGCAGTCTGAGGAGCCTTCCTTTGTGCAAGCAATCTTCTTTGTGAAGAAAGTTGGTGGAGTCTGTTGCACACTGTAGGCAGTCAGGGTTGATGAAGCAGACATAGACTCTCTCAGGGAGAGGATGGGGAACACTTGAGAGAAAGAGAGAGAGATACCAGGAAATAAGCAGGCCTAGGGGATGTCAGGACATATAAAGCCTCAAAATAAGTTTGCCTTTCCCCTTTTCCACAAGAACTTTGGGGATTCCAAATCTTAAAATATCTTGGTTCATACCAGATTTTGAGAGAAAGTCTGGAAAAATAAAAGCTGCCTAGACCTTACCACTAGTTTGCCTTTTTTTTTTCCTTATTTTCACACAATCTTAGGTGTAAGAAGTAGACTCTCATACTCCTGCCTGCTTAGACTGATTATATTGCTGGGTTTTAAGATTATCACCAAGACAGTGTTAAGAACTGCTATGTTAAAAGCTTGCCCCCATCTTAATTTTGAACGTGTCTGCCCAACATGCTGAATGAATTAACTACTTTTCCATCTTCTGTCCTTAATTTCCATACTTGTAGTCACAAAAAGCATAGTTGTGTCTCAAAGATTTAGCTTTAATTTGAAGGTATCAGGCCCTTAACCTTGTTAGAGTAACTGAATAAATGTGGCAAGAACAACGTTCCTCTCAAGAGACTAACAGTCTCCACCTCAGTCGGAGACTAAAGTCATTTTGGGATAGGATGCAAAATGAAGCAAAACTTTTCTCAAAGATAAAAAAATACATATATATTGTCAATTTTCATTACAGCGAACAAGTTAACAGCAGGGTGCTTCAAGGCACCATACAAGGACCAGGTGTTCAAAATATATTAATTAATGCAAAAGAAAAGAGTGAACAGCAATGTGGCAAAATTTGCAGATAACACAAAAAAAATTCTGTTAACCAAGTCTGAAGAAGACAGGAATCTTCAGAGGTAACTGACCAAGCTAGATGGATGGGCCATCTTACTAGAGGTAAAAATCATCTATTTAAATGCAGAGTAATGCATACTGGTGAAAAAAAAACCAGCCCTGTAACAAATCATTCACTTTATGCCTAAGAGTGCCAACTTAGGAAAAACACCTGGGCCTCACTACAGCCAGCCCAATAAAGAGCCCAGCTCGATGTGTAGCTGCAGTCAAAAAAGCAAGTAAAATGTTAAGATGCATAAGAAATGAGTTGGGGAATAAGAAAGAAAATATAACGTCATTACATGAATCAATAATTTTCCCTCCTCTGGAACAGTATGAAGTACTGGTCACCCCATCACAAAAATGATATTACTGAATTAGAAGGTATTCAGAAAAGAACGATTGCAATAATCAGGCATATAGAGAAGCCTTCATATGAAAAGACTGAAAAAGATTGGAATTGTTAACCTTAGAAAAAAAGATGAATAAGGAGGGATACAATGGAAGTATAAAAATGGCAAGTGGCAAAGAGAAAATAGATCAGGAGCTTCTGTAGTCCTGCATCTCATAATTCAAGAACAAAAGGACACTAAGTGAAAGTGAAAAGCAGCAGCTCCAAATCTGATAAAAGGACATGCTTTTTAATGCAGCGCATAATTAGATTATGGAACTCAATGCCACAGGATGTCACTGATGTCAAGACCTTACCAAGATTCAAAGAAGGACTCAGCACTTACAGCTCTTGATATTCTTGGGAATCTTACACAGACAAATGGTTAAAAAGTTTTGAAAGAGAGGTAATGTGCCATGTTTCGTGATTTAAACGACAATACTTTTAAAAATAATTTGGAGAAAAGTTTCCTGGACATGGATTTTTCCATCTCTAGCTATTTGATTATTTTGTTCTTTGCTTTGCTTGTTTGCATTTTCTCTTGAGACATCTGGGCAGTCTTGGAGGGAGACTGTGTAATAATGAATCACTATTTTGATCCATTTACTGTTATCCTAGTACCATCCTAGTATCTCAGTATTTCCTACAAAATCCTGGTGTATTAGGACTTTGGTCTTCCCTTTTGCAGAATAATTGTCCTATGCTCTACTGTACTCCACCCCACTCTATTCCAGTCAGCGGACTGCATTTGTCACCTATTAGTCAATTAGTATAACCATTGCCGTAAGCTATATAGCGCTGTGCATGTGTTTGCAGCAACTGTGAAATTTCTAGATGCAGAACCAGATTTTTGCTGTGGCAGCTATACAATTGATTCCATGTGTCCCAACTGTCTTCAAGCCCTACCTTAACCTCCAGCTATGCTATTGACATCTTGCTTCACATCCTGCAGCTGGAAGACCTATGCAATGTCTCCGAACAAGAGACACTTTGCTTCTTATGCTTCATATTCTCAACAGTTTCCTTAACACATTTTTTTTCTCCTTTGTGCCTGTCTTGCTGCTTACAGAGATAAGGTATTCTTCTTTACCCTTTTGTTCTTAAACTATTTATTTTCTAATTCATTAGCTTTTCTTTCTCTAGTTCTTTCCTATATGAAGACTTTCAGTAAATAATGATAGGCACAAGCATAAAAGAGCTTTTCCTCAAATCAGATCTGTTAACTGAAAACTAAATAAAAAAAAAGAGTGTGAAAGATACTTGGTAGAAGCAGGATCATTGATTTTGAACAGTATTCTCAAATAATTCTTACTTCCACTGTTATTATTTCATTACATTCTCAAAGCTGGGGGGCAGGAGGGTGGAGTAGGGGCAGGGGGCGACAAAACCTTTAAGTATTGTAAGTATCTGTTAGAGGTTTTGGAGGAAAACAGTAGTAGTCTGTTTATTATTATTGGTATTACACTAAAAGCCAATTTAATTATATAGCATTAAAACCGCCTACAATTTTCAAAGATTCGGATTCAACCAACTTGTCAGAGACCTCATTCAACAGAAGCTATTAAACTAGATAGCAGGGAGATAAACCATACTGGTACCTTTATAGAGGTTCAATTAACTGCTACTGTTGCTTTCATCTGACACCTCTGCAGCACAAAACCTGGTAAGTTCTGTGGTAACTAGGGTAACTAGAAAGCAAATGAAGCTATTGGGGGTGGGGGCACATAGAGCAGCTGTGTTTGTAGGGTTAGCTGCATGAACAAAATGCTGGAGGGTTGTAACTACCTTGAAGAGAAGCTGAATCCAGAGGGTGCTCACGAAATGGACATTGCAGAGAGATTACAAAGATACCTGACCCAAGGAAAATACTCGAGAGAAGATGGGAAACCCCAGCTGAGCTAAGCTGTGACTATCTACTACAAAGAAAGATGTGTTGTGCTTTGTCTCCTCTCCTTCCCCACAACTTCCATCACTGTAGGTTTTCAAGATGCAACTGTACAGGGTGCTACGTAATCTCATGAAGGCTGCCTTTTCCACAAAAGGTTGGACCAGATGATCTTCTGAGGTCCCTTCCAACCTGGGCTGTTCTATGATTCTACAAATTGCCTCTGCTTTGGTACTGTTTATTTTTCTCAACTTTCAGATGCATGTCTCACTAACAAGATATGGTCCTATCATTATTTTTTCCTTTTTTCCAGGAAAAAATATTAAACTAGCATAAAAAAATTATGTTCTACCTTTCCCATCTTCAGCTGGTATATCCTCCGCAACGTTACAAAGCACCATGTGGATTACATATTTGTGTCAGCGCTGTCTTTTGAGACACCCACCTAGCACTCACCGTACGGTTTAAGTATGTCTGAGGGTTTGCAGTTAGTCTGCAAGACCAGTTTTAGGCTGAATTCAGACCACAGGACATGCACTGACTACACTGTGGCATAAATATGCTATTGCAGCACAACGTTGAATAGCAAAAGAGGACGAGCTGGTTAGCAACAACAAGGAATTTGATTTTAAAAGCCTGGAAGAAATGGATCCGATATTACGTAGGATAATAAAAAGTATGAATACTGCTGGTCTCACAGGAATATGAGAAGTGTTTCCAGTCTGTGAGTATTTACAAACGTGAGTTCGAGATAAATGGTATGTGTATTGTTCTCAATCTTTTAAATTTTTATTAAGACTTAATTCTCATTGGTAACAATTCCACAATCAGGAAATACTGAAATACATTTAATTTGAAAGCCATCTGCTGGGTAAAGAGTGTATTGTATTTTTTCTTATTAAGTACTACACAAATGCAAAAAATATACCTTAATGCTGCATAAATACTGCATTTCCAGCCACATTTTGGCCATTTTATTTTTACTAACAACCACTTAGCTTCAAGTTAGCTTCTTTCTTGATATTTCATAGTGTGAAAGAAGTAGAAGAACATCTCATCAGGAAGAGCAGATTTAGCTAAATGATCGCTATTTTGCAACAAAAATTTTCACCTAGATGATCATGCTATCTTTTTAACTCCACTAGCCTACCTTTTCAAGTCAAGTCCTCTGTTCTAAATTCTGTCATCAGTTAAAAATCATGGCCTGAAGCCAAATATTATTTTCATATGAAAAATCTACACAATTACTGAAAACTATTCCAACTAATTTACTTTCTCTTTCTTAGCAAAGAAGCATAAATGTCAGCCAACTATTAAAATAAAAGATAAAATATTTCGTTACAGTTATGCAAAATTAGGTTTCCCACAATAACATTACATCATTCATGTTACACGAATGCATGCTGTCTTCTCGTTTTGCATATTAAATCTAAACAACATATTGTGCTTTTTTTCCTATACCTCATATTGGCTATGCGTTATTTTAATATACATTGTGCCTGGTATAAACAAATAGACTTCTCTTACCATTAAAAATATCTTCTCACATTAGAAGTTCAGATCCCATTAGATTAGGTAGAAATGTACATGGAATGAAATATAGGTGGGATAGGTTTTAGCATCTCAGCTGAAGAAAGGCCACACTGTTCTGTTTGGTGTCACTGTATACTTGAGAATGAGTTTTGGAAGAAGCACCAATAAGAAGTGTATCACATCTGTCTCTATTATGGCAAATGTCTTTTCAAAACAGAAAAGAGAATTCATTCCTATTTTCAATGACAAAAAAGTCAATGTGCAGAACGTTACAAGACCCCACTCAGCACTTCTAAAATCTGAACCTCCCAAACTTGGAAATGTCACTTACCCAATTATAAGTTAGGCTTCAGTACCAAAGGTGAAACTTAGGGATGCTCCTGACTGTACTGAAACAAAGGCTTTATGCCTCCAGTCTATTGCAACTTTATCTATATAATATACACAATTATATTCCATTGTATGCAGAACTCTCTCATTTGCTTTAGCTTTCTCTACACATTATTTGGGATTTGGTGTACACCACGCTTCACCCTCAATCCAAAAGTGATTTCTTTTTTTTCTCCTCAGTGCAGAAGATTGAGCTATGCTTAATGGTTCTGAATTGGTTTTCCTAAGGCTGAAAAGCTCCTTTTTCTAAGACATTTCAATCAGGAATGGTGTGATTGGAAGACATCAGTGGAAAAGGACAGCATATTTATTTTGTAGTTTTCATCAGGACATAAGCCACATTTCCATGAAAATGGTGAAGCAATTGGAAAAGCTTAACCATAAATATTAAGTCTAAACATAATTAATACTTAAGTATACTTACAAATGTAACTTATACTTAACATAAATATATGGTTTATGCATATATAACTTTGGGGTTTTTAATCCTAAAATAAACCATAGGGTCCCAGCAATAGCAAAGATAGCAACAAATTCTCTGTTTCTACTGTCCCAGCATAAACTTACTCTGGGTATTACTGCACAGAATATGTTCTGTTACTATTTCCTTTGTCTACATCTACTGTCTGATATGGAACGAACATTAAAATGTAGGTAGTATCAGATTTGTAATGGCTTCCACAAAACTACTCACGTCTCAAAATCAGCCTCTACTCAGGACTACAAAATGTCCAAGGGCCCAGATGTGCAACCCTTATCCATAATAAATCCCCTGATATTCACTACTTACATGTGTAAGGTGTTTGTAGGATGAGGCCTGAAATCGTAATTTTGCTCTTAGCCAAATAGTTAGTTAACCAGGAAGGTAAATATTCTAAGTTTTAAGTTTTAAAGTTTTTTCTTCCAAAAGATCTCAAAGCAGAAAGCAGCTGGTTATCTCACCAGAACAGGATGTAAGTGGACACCATTATCACAAAACGGTTTCTGTGACTTCCCAGCATAATCTCTGTGGTACTTAACACCTTCTTCGCATCAGTCTTTAATAGTAACACTAGTTCTCCAGGTACCCAGCCCCTCGAGCTGGAAAACAGGGACAGGGGGCAGAACAACGCCCCTATAATCCAGGGGGAAATGGTTAGTAACCTGCTACACCACTTAGACATACATAAGTTTATGACGCCAGGTATTGAGGGAGCTGGTGGAAGAGCTCACCAAGGCACTTTCCATCATTTATCAACAGTCCTGTCTACCTGGGGAGGTCCTA
This sequence comes from Ibycter americanus, assembly GCA_035590275.1. Lineage (NCBI taxonomy): Eukaryota > Metazoa > Chordata > Aves > Falconiformes > Falconidae > Ibycter > Ibycter americanus. The sequence continues at coordinate 40,632,190 of JAVJGI010000014.1, forward strand.
GTTGACTGGAGGTTAGCAAATGTGAGGCTCATCGACAAGAAGAGATGGAAGGAGGATCTAGAGAACTACAGGCCTATCAGCCTGATCTCGGTGCCAGGGAAGGCTATGGAGCAGACCATCCTCGGTGCCATCATATGGCACATACAGGACAACCAAGTGATCAGGCCCAGTCAGCATGGGTTTACAAAAGGCAGGTCCTGCTTGACTAACCTGATCTCTTTCTATGGCAAGGTGACCCACCTTGTGGATGAGGGAAAGGCTGTGGATGTTGTCTACCTGGATCTTACTAAAGCCTTTGACACCATCTCCCACAGCATCCTCCTGGACAAACTGGAAATTGGCTGCTCATGGCTTGGACAGGTGTATGATTTGCTGAGTAAAAAATTGGCTGGATGGCAGAGCCCAAAGAGTGGCAGTGAATGGCGTTAAATCCAGTTGGTGGATGGTCACGAGTGATGTTCCCCAGGGCTCAATATTGGGGCCAGTCCTGTTTAACGTCTTAATGATCTGGACGAGGGGATGAAGTGCACCTCCATCAAGTTTGCAGATAGCATGAAGTTGGGCAGGGGTACTGATATTCTGGAGGGCAGGAAGGCTCTGCAGAGGGATCTGGACAGGCTGGATCAATGGGCCAAGGCCAATTATATGAGGTTCAACAAGGAGAAGTGCCAGGTCCTGCACTTCGGTCACAGCAATCCCATGCAAAGCTACACTCTTAGGGAAAACTGGCTGGAAAACTGCCTGGCAGAAAAGGACCTGGGGGGCGTTGGTGGACAGCTGGCTAAACATGAGCCAGCAGTGTGCCCAGGTGGCCAAGAAGGCCAAGAGCTTCCTGGCTGGTATCAGAAATAGTGTGGCCAGCAGGACTGGGGAACTGATTGTCCCCCTGGACTCGGCACTGCTGAGGCCGCACCTCGAATACTATGTTCAGTTTTGGGCCCCTCACTTCAAGAAAGACATTCAGGTGCAGGAGTGTGTCCAAAGAAGGGCAATGAAGCTGGTGAAGTACCTAAAGTCCAAGTCTTACAAGGAGCTGCTGTGGGAACTGGAGTTCTTTAGCCTGGAGAAAAAGAGCCTGAGGGGAGACCTTACTGCTCTCTACAGCTACCTGAAAGGAGGTTGTGGCGAGGTGTGTGTTTGTCTCTTCTTCCAAGGAACAAGTAATAGGATTAGAGGAGACAGCCAGAAGTTGCACCAGGAAAGGTTTAGATTGGATAGGAAGAAAAATTTCTTCACTGGAAGGGTTGTCAAGCATTGGAACAAGCTGCTCAGGGAAGTGGTGGAGTCACCATCCCTGGAGGTATTTAAAAGATGGGTAGATGTGCTTCTTCGGGACACAGTTTAGTGGTGGACTTGGCAGTGCTAGGTTAATGGTTGGACTTGATGATCTCAAAGGTCTTTTCCAATTTAAACAATTCTATGGGTCTATGATTCTATGAACTCCTGACATGGGATGAAGGACTAGAGATGGGGAAAGTCCTAAACATGTTACAGTCTGAGTTTTTCAACATCCGGATGATGAAATAAGGTACATTTGGGCTATGAGTATGCTGTCCTCTATCCAAGCTCATAAAGAACTGAGCTGCACAATCATAGTCATAAATTCTCCAAAGGAATGAGTCTGCTACAATTGTAGTTTCTTGCATGAAATTATTTAATTCTCACTAGTCATTAAAAATTCTGCAATGCCCAAGTGGCAAGATTTAATAGCTAACACAGGCTGCAATTGCAACATAGTATGTCAAAAGCCAAAGGACAAGCTCTCTGCTGTAAACGAAACAATGATGCTGAAGAACTGAGAGTTGGCATTCAGTCAAATCAAAGATCTGTATAGGACAACTGGATTGAAGAAATAATACTAATCAGCAGTGGATAATTTTTGAAAGAAATACAAGAAGTTGTTATTGTTCTTGTCAACCCTAACATTATCTCTCATTGTCCTTAATTTCTCTGGCCAAATTAGAAGTAGTATCTGTTCCTAAACTGTCCATGCCAGCCAAATTCCAACACAGTTAACTCCAAATAATGAGTAACCTGTAAAACAACCATTATTTGGGACTTTGGATGTTTTAGCAAACTTTTTCTGAAGCACTGGTTAAGATTGTGACTCTTTGCCTTACCAGAAATCAGTAGCAGGTGTATATTGTCTGAAAAAAAGCTAGTATTTAGTTGCTTTGTTACTTTGCTGTGTGCTAGTTCTCTACCTAATATCTTGGGCAATTTACAGATTTAGTCTTCATCAAAGTAAGATATTTGAAATAGTAGGTTGGTCCCGACATTCTGTAAACAATTACACATCAGCATCCTCCTATACCTCTTCCAAGATACTTCTCACATGTCCTAATGGGCAGTATTTTGGGCTTTGCAACAGCAACTGGTCTGTTTAGACTAATTAGCAATCACCTGAAAAAGGTACAGCTTTACTAGGGACCCAGTGAGGCACCTATGTCTTGTTCAATAGGACTAAATATAACAATATAGCACTTCTACAAGAAAGCTTTATCATGGTTCACTCTGTCTTTTTGCACATACCAACTTCTGATTTGGAAAATTCTTTTTGTTATATTGGGAAAATATAATTTAGCCTATCAGCAAGGAGAAATTAACCAGAGCAATTTCCCAAGGATGTGAAGTAGACAGAACAAGTCTCTCCGCGTGAAAGACAGTGTGCAAGATGGCAAAGTCTGTTAGAAATTCACTCTATCACTTGGAAAAGATTTTATTTTTCTTTACTGACCTGTAAGCAAGTTATTACTGACACAGAAACCCACTTATATGTACAACATTAAAAAAAATAATCAAAACAAAACTACTTAAGTATAAGGAGAGGTTTTATGGAACCGAATTACAGTTTCAACATTGTTTGGGAAGGTCATTATTTGCAATTTTTAAGACCAGTTTAACTACACTCAAATATCTATGATACTGTATTAAACATCCCTTAGGTGACACTGTATGTACTCAATCCGTCATTCTGAAGGTACTCTGCTGCCCTCAAAGGAATTAATAGTGAGAATGAGTGAGCTACAAAATCACATTTCACTGATGAGACTTTCCTACTACTTTACTCTCAACACAGAAGTGGCAGGTGCCTTTACCTAGGGGCCATTTTCCATGTGCTTCTAGACCAAATGGCTCTATTTGAAATCGCAGCAAGAGTTCTCCCTCTGCCCCTCCTCATTTAACAGAAAGTTTGTACTGTGTAACCTTCTACAGGGTAGAGCAGAGGATTCACAAGAGTGAATCCTCTCAGCTTGAGCATGTAAAACTCTTGATTATTACCATGACAGAAATCTCATTTTCCAGGCATACTCTGTCTCTTGCAGAATACACAACGTTTAAATGCAGATGCTTCAAAATCTCATTAATGACTCAGATCAACAGCTGCCATTGATCATTAAAATGTAAACGCAGTGAGTTCTAAATCTTATAATGACACAGCAGCTGTGAATTTTGGGAAATGAGAGAAACTGTGACTATAACGTAACAATCCATGAATATTTTCTTCCTGCTACCTAGGTATTGCTGAGAATTTTCTAGTTAAAATGAAAAGAACAACATAGCCTTTATTTGACATTTTCAAACTATCTGATGGAAAAAAGATAAATGTTTCAGGTTTTTCTTGATGTCTATTATACACGCTTTCTTGATGTGTATGTAGTTTGCTTACCATCTGAAAAAAGTTGCTTGAAAAGAAACTTGGAAAGCTTCTCCCTTTATTTTTAAATCATAAGATTTTGTAAATCCCTACATTCTCTAAAGCAGCATATCTCACCAGACTACAAATTTCGAAATACAATGACATTTTAATATAAATGAACCTAAAACACCACTTGTTAGTAATGGATTAGAACACAAACTGGGCACAAGTTGCAGGTAATGGCCACTAGTGGGACCCACTGCCTGCATCACTTATCACTGGAAATAATGTAATCTAGCAATTAAAGATTTAGAGTAAAATAAAATAAAAATTATGTAACATAAAAAAAATCAGGTGGCTATCACCTGAGATTCCCAACATTCGTAAACAAGAAGCTATCTCTATTTCTCAATTTCTATTTAAATTCTATGTATTTAATGGGAATTGCGAAAGACCCCAGCAAAGCAAATGGAAGGCGGGGGGGGGGGGGGTCCCCTTAACAAACACCAAGAAGAAAAATAACCACAGATAACAAAAACTCATGGTTAAAAATATTTTAGATCTAAATTTAACTCATAAAACCACAATGTGGACCAGGTGTTTATGAAATCGTTTCAATTTGCTGTGACATGCAATATGTGATCTGATTGAAACAAAAGAATAATCAATCAAATCATTGTCAAGTACCTAAAATGACTGTGTGTTGCAAATGAGTTCTTGGGAAAGTCAATGAGAATTACCAGGTGACTCCAGCCCAAAATACCTGTGACAAAGAAAGTGCAACTAGAGTTTTGCATTGCAGCAATATTAGCTGTCTAGTGAGTCAGAATTTAGAGGAAGGCTAACAGCTGCAACCATTCCCAAATGCAAAAAAATGTCAGAAAGCAAACATATCCCTCTTACAAGTCTAAGGCATCCACCTCAGAAAGCTCACCACTTCACCTGCCAGGCATGTGGAAACATTCCTTAGGAAAACTCCCTCCAGTACCACTCATCCCAGTCTCTGCAAGAACTGATATATCTCTTATTGTTCAGGACGGTTAATAAGCAAACTCCTAATAAATTACTGCTTTGTATTTTATTTTATTTTATGCTTTGTTGACGGAAATACTACCATTTTGATCTATTGGGTTTTTAGTATTACTCTGTGTTAAAGAAAGGCAGTCGCAAGTCCTCAAGAGCTGTTTCCTTATAAACCTCCTGTGATGTAAATGGCTCTACCTGGTTTAAAGCAAAAAGCAGCACACGCAGGGTAACACCTTGGAAAAAAAACACCATCTTTGCAAAGAGCAAGTAAATGCAAGCTCATGAACAGTACACTTACCTAGTCACTACAAATTGCAAGTCCCTCCCTTTTCCATTCACCTCCGCCTGAATCACAGTCATTATTTCAATATACTTGCAAGAACAAGTAGTGTGGGTATGCTCCAGGGCTCTGTACTGGAAAACTACGGAAAACATGGACAACAAGCTGCAGACTTATGATGCATGAATGAAGCAAATGTTCGTCATGTGGCAGAAAAAGCCACTTGCCTCTTACTGCTAGACTTGTTTTGCTTTTATTCATTATTTATCCTTTCTCTCACAATCAAGAAAAACCAAAAGATTCTTGAACATCCTCTCAATTTCTTCTTGACTTGTAGGTCTTCACCTACTGATCAAGAAACCACAGCCTCAGGAAGCTGTTTGTGTACACCAAGGAATATTTGCATGACTAGCATAGTAATTTCAGGCATTTGGCTTTTACAGTTTAACTGTCTTCATCACAAACAAATTGCTTAATGGCTTTGGGTAGTAAACACATACAGAGCTGTGCCAACTGATCAAGAAATAGCTGAGTAGGTATGGCCTGTGATCATATTTATTGGCATTTCATTTAAAACCTCTTCTGAATCATCATTTGCCTCATCATCTAAGCCTGATCTCTTTTGTCCAGTAAGTCAATGCTTCTTGTCTGGTTGTTCTAAAAACAACAAGAAATCAAAACTCAAGACTCTACTCCTCCACTCAAAAGCTTGAGAGTCAATAAAGATGTGCAGGAAGAGATTCCTCACCTTCATTAACATGGTTGAAAGAGGCAAAGCTCCCCAAAAGTAGAGAAAGACAGAGAAAGACATAATCCACCGAGAACACAGGTATAGTAAAACAGTAAGAGCTGCCAGTGCATACTGGCACCACAGAACCAAATCTCTTTTGGCTAAAGTGCCTTAAAGATTTCTACAAATGAACAGAGATTTAACAGATACTCAGGCAAACCTCTCTGTGTACAGCACGTGCTGAATATCCATGGCATTTCTAACAAAATGATGTATCAAAAATTATATAAGAAAAGATCATGCTTTTGAAGCATGACACAAGTACAACAATCCATCAAGTTTTTAGAACACTGCAAGAATTAATTCTGTTGTGCATATTTTATCTTGAATGTTTTGCCATTACTGGAAAACTTGCTTGCTGTTTCTGTTAGGAGAAACAAAGAAGTAATCAAAAATGTCCGTCACACAATCCTGTTTACTTACAGCATATGTCAGGACACCTGACTCTGTCTAAAATCTGGATACAGAATATAGCTTTCATGCTCAGAAATAAACATTATCGGGGGCGGGGGGAAGAGTCCCTAGAACACAGAAACAGGGTTGGGTTGGGTTGGGTTGGTTTTCTGGTGGGGTTTTCTTGGCATCTTCACAGCTGAACGGCCAAGACTACTGTTCCTGCTTTTAGCCACTCACCTTCACAGCTGCAGTCAATAAATCCACCAGCCTCTGAACTTCCATTTCAGAAATATCTTTTTTTTCTTCAGGTGGGTAGGTACAAGTTCTGCCATGCAGCCAAACACTCTGTAGCACAGCTTTTACTGTTTCCAGCAGCGACTACTAAAAAAAGTGTTTTAATTTTTCCTTCTGTGTAGCCTGAAGGAAGTATGGTGAACCAGCCTACCCACCAGTTTAACTAGGTCTGTGAACAAAGTCTGAGGTTAAATAACTTAATTTAGCCCAGTTTAACAGACTGGTCAGACCCACTGTCAAAGGTCATTCCCTTAACCTCCTTCTTTTTTTATTTGGACTGCCTTCTGAATTTCATCCACCACAGAAAACCAAGCTCCCCCTGCTCTAACCCCCACTTTTTCTTTTTTTTTTTTTTTGCTTTTTTGTTTGTTTTTTCCCCCCTACAAATACAGAAGATCCAGTAAATCCTAGTAGTTACAGATGGCCTTTAAAATATATTGTTTATATGCAAGTACACATTTCTAAGACTAATTTTCCATAATATTTTTTGGTATTTTTGAGACTATTAACCTACAATGTCAAGGTCTTAACATTAGATGCAGGGCAAAACTACATGTCTTTAAAAATTTGGACCAGAATGTTCAGTGATACATATTCCAAACCGATAATATATGTTCAACCACAGACTGTCACTCCTATCTATATCAGGAAGGAGAACTTCTTTCTGTCCGTCATCAAAAACTGAGCATTATTTTCATCCTGACACCAAACTTCCCTCCAGTGTAAAGGAATTATCTATTGAAGAAGGCTACAACAGCTCAAAATATTTTAAGTTCACATGGTGAAAATACCTGTCACCAAGAATAAACAGAATTGCATTTCCTTTAGAGGTGTGGTATTTCAGTCTTGGAATTTGCCTGGAATATTAACAATAATTAAACAAGATGCTCATATTCACTCTGTTTTAATATTGGTTTAAGTGTCCAGAGGAAAATGGCAATGTTTAATATTTAAATATCAAACACTTTGATTAAACATTAGAGTGTTAAACTAATATTAAGGAAGGCTGAAAACGTCTTTTGCGTTGCAACTGCCAAAAATACTTTTTGAAATTTGTCATGTAGACATTTTTTTCAAAAAGCAGCTTGACCCCAAGCTCACAAATGCCAACTGCAATTAATAACCAACATTTCAAAGTTTGTACTTAGTGCTGGGCTGTGCAAAAAGATGCTTGTTTACCGTAAGAAACAGAATCTGCAGGATTCTGACTAAAATAAGGTATGAGTATAGCAGCTGAAAGAGTCAGGAGAAAAGGTATTCAGCATCAATTCACCCTACTTACCCTCTGAAATAAATGATTAATTTATACTCTTTCTATTGTCCTATAAATAAATGGATTTCCCTAATAGAAAATATTATGCTGATAGGCTGATAGGCCTCTCAGTAACGTCTACAGCTTTCTAAATACCTGAGGAATTGCCCTAAAATCTTCTAAGTTTGGTCCAAATAAGCTTCTATACCTTGGAGCCATTATAGCTCCTCTCAAGATTCAACCTTCCCCTTTCTCCAGAAACATTATTCTCCATCAATCATTTATGAGAATTCTGTCCTGTTTCTCCTGAAAACTCCCATCACAGCAGTTTGAACTCAAACTTCCAAACAGACCTGCAGGGATTTTTCCAAACTCAAGGCAAAGGAAAAAAAAAAAAAGAAAAAAAGAAAAAAACAGCAGAGTTCAGATTTTGAATGAATACCCATTTTACATCATAGCTGCAAATTATCAGAGTGCAATTTCCACTGTATTAAGGAGACAGCATATTATGCTTCTAGCTTTCAGTCATGTTTAATAAAGAGAACTACTGAATGAACAGCACCCCTTGGCTACTTTTAAAATAATCCATTGAGAATACTGCAATATTCCATATACTTTTAAAGAGTATTGTGTTTCTTTAAAGAAACACCCCAAAGAAACATTACTGTCTTTTTCATGTATATGGAATAAAAATGCAAATACTTTATGTTTAGTGGTTGGGTTTTTTTGGTGGGGTGATCTGAGTGTTTTTGCCTTTAATTATTGAGAACAGTAAAAACTTATTTAAGACTAGCTGTGTCAAGAGTTTTGGATATCAGTTGTCACAGGCTGTGCAGGTGTACAGTGTTTTGCTTATTGATACACACTGAACCTAAACATAGCAATTTATTCAGCAAATCAAACCAATCATTGCACTGCAGTTTTCTCTTTCAGTTCTCATTTCCCAACCAAGTACTCTTAATCACTTTGCTACTTCCGCTTTACAGCAAGTTTTGTACTGCTGTTAGGGGTTGTTTTACGGTGAGGGTATGGGTGTCAAGAAAATCTTAAAGACACTTATACCCTTCCACTGTTGCCATTAAGTGCTGCATCTTTCACATCTGTTCCATACTAGTTGCCTGTCTCCAAACACGCTACCATTAAATGTATCTCTCCCCCTTACCCAGTAAAAAACTGACCAGTTACACCATGCAAAGCATTTAAACAGCTTGCAAGTGAAAGGTGTTCTAATAAACTGTGAAAATTTGTCCAAAGAATAAGAATACCTCAAATCCTTCTTTTTCATTAAGGACTGTACTGAAGAAGAGGTTCTTTAATGTAATCATGTTGTATGTTATTCTGTTGAAAGATACTTCAGCTACCCAGTCCTCCAAAATAACTACCACGAAAAGATCAAAGAATGAAAATTAACACCAGATTGCCCAATAGATAAGTAAAGAAAGAGAAGCAAGCAACTCAGCAACCAGCTAAAGGGGGAAAAAATAGAGCAATCTTACAGTGTTGAGCCAATATACAACCCTGGATTAATAGCTAGCCTTGGCAAGGCTCAAATGTGAAGATGCTCACATCGGGCATCCCAGACTTGCTGCTACCAGAGGTGGTTGCTATGGTAACCAGTGACAGTCAGCCAACAGTAAAATGAATTTAGAGAAGATAGGAAATACTGAAAGGAAGAAAGAAAAAGAAAAGGAAAGAAGTTTGATGTCTTTAAGTATATGCACACTTCCATCATCTGCCGCTTGCTCTACAGCAGCAGAGGAATCCGTCACCGAAATGGAACCAAATTTCCTTTTTACCTCTGTGATATTTGAAGGATATTCCTGCCTGTATGAGTTTCTAATTGAAAGAAATTATTGTCTTGTTCACGCGACAGCTTGTCAGTGACTCAGCAATCCAGCAAATTCAGCAGCCTCTGAAAACTGTGTGGAACTGTTAGCACATTGTTCTCATCTAAACTGTTTACAGGAAGCCTGGAGTGGCCCATTTCTGTCTTTTGCCTTTAAATCAGCCTGGGGATGGTTCCACCCTGACATGTAAAAAGGCTCAATGGAAGAAGTATTGTCACTGAAACAAAAGGATTTGGAACTTTACAAATCTGGTGGAAAACTCAGTTGAGTTTTTTTAAACAAAGAACAAAGCAGAGACTGGTCATTTTAAAAGCAAAATTGGTTCAAAGGAGACTAGCTGGAACTGCAGTCACTGGACTATAAATCACAGTGCCCATACCCAGCTGTGCAGCACTGCATGGAAGAAAAGGTTTTGGATGGCAGTGTCCCCTAGCGATAGCTGTGGATGTGTATGCCAGAGAGGCAGTTATTGTTTACCTGCCTTGCTATCAATGCAGTATGCTAGAAAGCACACTTTTTAGGAATCAGTGTGTGTGCGCACTACATTATCTTATCTCTCACAAAACATTGTCCCAGCCCCCTGGAAAACTCCTGCTGGAGTACTGGCAGCAAGAGATAAAAATGAAGTACTACGTCTGGTAAAACTGAAGTGCTGAACTAGACTTCCCTACAAGCACCTTTTCCTAAGATTGACTGTATGCCATGATCAAGAGGTTGAACAAGAAAACCTCGTATTCAGCTCTAGAAAACTTCAATGGCTGATTTGTGTGCATGCATTTTTCGAGCCTAGAAATGGCACAAAGATGAGTAGAAATGAAAACGCTGTGAGACAGAACAAGCATGGAAGAAGCTGTTACTTTCAGAAAACAAATATCTAGACAGGCATTTACACAAAAACGTGCTTTTGCAGAAATAGCAGGCACACCATGGTTGGAGAAACTAGCCAAGTGTGTCTCCCCTTCTAGCCCTGGGAGCATGGGGGCCCAATCCACTCGCCCTTCTGAGGTCATGACTCAGCAAAGTCACTTAGCCAGGCTCTGCTTTGTTTTCTCCATAAGTAAAATGAAAAAATACAGACCCACTCAGCCTTTTAAAAGTGCTTTCATGTTTAAAGAAAGGAAAAGTGCTAACAGAGTGGTAAATATTGTTTGAGTATATTAATACTTGGGTGATCAATATACATTATGAGACTGCTGTTACTCATCATGTTTCCCACAGCTAAGGGAATGCAAGAAATATTAATAATGACGATTACAGCTGGTAGAAATGCCCCTAGTGAAGGCTGACAAGTTTTCTAGAACAGGGAAAGCTGTGCTCTCATTTACTTACACTTTAGTGTAACTTTTACTGTAGGAAACCAAAATTATGCCTGTCATCTGAATCAGGTTGACTCAGGGTTTTTATTAATTGATGTTTCATGATGGCTTGATTTTACCCAATTATTTCAGTGAAATAGTTTTTTATTGGGTTTGAAAATGAAACAAATTAGAACCAAGTAATGCAGCTAACACTCATAATGAGAATTCTTTCAGTACTTTCTTTGAAGAGCTTTATGAAGCCTTTGAGCTACAACCTGATGCTAAGCAAAGAAAGAGTACCGAGATCACAGAGCTCTCTTTTGCTAGATCCATGAAAACAAGTCCAAATAGGTTTCATCAAGTTACAAGTTTCAAAAGGTTATATGCATTCAAAAAGTGGGGAATATACTTTTTGGTAAGGAAGCAGACTCCTGCTATATGAAAAGTTTCTACAAGCATATGCAATAAAAATAATGTTCTAAATAGTTGCAACCTTGACAGTGCCAAAATATTTTTTAATTTTAGTTTTAAAACACTTGATAGCAACCCTGTCAACAAATATTAATCAGAGATCAGAAATATCATTATCTAGCTGATTTTTATAGAAAGTTGGCATACGGTAGAATTTCTTATAGTTTCTTCATGTTCAGAAAGGATAGCAGGTATTTTTTTAACAGATAACAGCAACCTGTTATTTTTCAGTAGGTGACTCATAATACCCACCTGGATGATTACTATCCCTATAAAAAGCTAGATCATCCAAAGTACAGTAAAAGATGAAAAGTAAATGGAAACTTCTCTTGCAATATCCCTTGTTCATTTATTTCTAATGCATTTGAACCCACAGGAATAAGCTCAGTGGTCTGCAAGAATGATACCAGAAGCAGGCCCTTGTGGAAGCCTACCAGTTCTTCAAAAGCTTTTCAAACCTCATTGTCTACCTGCCGCCCTCCTTTCTCAGAAGGTCTGTATTGTAGCAGGCAAGGGTGAACAAGGATGAAGCTATGGAGATTTTCACACTGGATGAAGCAGTTCCTCCTTTCACAGATGGTGGTTCCACAGTCCCTTTGCCATTCACAGCCTCTCTTGAGCACCTCAAGAGGATCACAAAAGTATGAGTAACACACACATGCAGAATTGCTCATTTACCAAAAACTGGGAAAGGAAAAAAACCCCACAGCTCGTAATATAAAGTTGTTCTGAGAGGACAGATAACTTTTTGAACATCAGTGTATCTTTGCTTGTCTGTAGTTTCCCAACATTTTCTCACTGTAATACCAGAGCCTTCCTGACATAAATCGTTGCTTAAGTTATAAAAAACTTGGGGCAAGCCAACATAAAAATGTACTTCTATTTAGACAAAGCTAGCCTGACATAGAAATAAATGAAGGTGCAATCATCTATAAAAGAAAAAAAAAGATAAGCCAAGAGCTGAAAAAAACAAGCACTTCTAACTCGTAAGTGAAATAACATCACCGTACACTCACAAAGGTAAGAACTTAAGAATTAGCAATCTGTTCTAAAGCCAATGTTACATTAAAGAGTAAGAAGAATACAGAAGAAACACTCATACAATACCCAACGCTGTTAATTCTAGGGATAAACATTACTTCTCAGTAAGAAAGTACAATTTTTTTGCCCCTTAATTTCAATAAATAATGAAAACACTTGTGCTACTTTTAAGTACCTTTGAAGTGTTTGGCACTAGTCCCAATGCTTTACAGAAAAAAGGTCTCTTTATAGCTTTTCAAGCAAGAACAGTTAGGTGTCAGTCTTATAAGAAAATTAGGGTTTGCCTTTCCTGAATTCATTAATCACTGAAGTCCACCTAACACTGAAATAGTTTGTGCATGCATGAAATATGAGACTAGAAATACTGTCTACCTGCAGTAGATCTGCTTTTGTCTTTATCTGTATCCATTTAAGGAACATGTATGTTTTATTTATCTAAATACAGGTTATGGGCCAGAAAACTTTTGCTTATGCATCCTACTTCTCTTCAGGGGCAAACCTTTGAATCTGAGGTTTGCCAACAGGCTGTGGATTCAAAATACTGTATTTTGAATACACCCTCTGTGGGAACTAGATCCTAGTAGAAAACTCAGAATTTGTCTTCAGTGGGAGCAAGGTGTAATTTCTGTACATCAGTTATGTCAAGACATGTATTCAGATAGTAGGGAAAAAAGAAGGGGTTATCATTTTGGAAAACTTAGTTCAAACTCACCTTGTCCATATATTTTCTAGTTAATCCAGAATAAGCATTTCCTAAAAATTTCCTGTATATTTAAAAAGTAAATAATTTTATAATGTTCTTTCTCTAATCTCTTTTAAATTGTATTTTATTTTAATTTTTAATGTAAAATTTAACTAATTTGAATTGTAACTGAAAAGGAAACTGCACATACACAACTATTAAGAATAAAAAGCAATCCTGGTGAAACCACAAGCAAGTCAAACTCCTTTCATTTGATCCTTTGATAACAAACCAAAAGAGTTTGGCCAGCAAATGGCTTAGGTGATTTCTAAATTGAAACTTCTTAATCGTCTTACCTGCAGAATGCTCTGCTTAATTATCTGCCTGCCAGTTTCTACCTGCATCGGTGCTAGGAAGCACAAAACGCCTAGTCTCTAAACCTAGTAATCTGACAGTCTGACCCCTGATAAATCAATGTTATAATCTATAGCTTGCTGCCTTTTGCTTTAGCTGTCTGTTGCATGCTTTGATGAATATCTGCCTTGCAGGAGAAACATATGAAAATTACATCGTCTGCAACTGGTTTGAACTGTTGTGCAACCACGGGACACTGAGCCACTCTCAGGAAAAAGTTAAAATGAACTACAGTAGATAAATGTCAATTTCAAGGATTTTGACATTATATTATATTTAAATTAAAAGGAATGTTATTCTGGTTCCTTCCTGCACTGAACCTGCTGGGTTTTCCCTTTCAGAAGATTCTGATAAAATACACGATCATCCTCTTCTACTGCTCTCAATTCCTCTTCAGTGCAGACAGCAGGGTTTATATGATAAAATTTTAATGATCATGGACCTGCATAGCAATGTGAAGGTACCAGCACATTTTCAATAATGCTAGGCATCTGCAAGGACTGGCACCAGGTGATACTCCTGCTGCTGAATTCTGCCTGTCCTAAGAGGCAGGCTTCGTGGAGATAGAGGCAGCACCAGAGAAAGCTCCGTTATGCAGCAGTTGTATCGATGAAATGGAGATTTAGGAATCTCTGCCAAAGAAACTATATTATGGACTGTAAATTAAAATGGGGGCTTAACACATAGTGAACTACATGCTAGAGAGGCTGATTTCCAGATTGCCCTGTCTATTCAGGTCCAGGCAGCTGTAGGGACCACCTCTCGTTAAGCAGTCCTGAGCTCTCCATGAAACTCAGACATTCTATGTTTGAAAAGGCAACTGCCAAAGCTTTCATAGTCACAGTGAAAAAAGGAACCCTCGGCTGTTTCAGCAAGCATTTTACTTGCAGCATACTATTGCAGCATGGTGACTGGGATGTAGTGGCTTTGTTCTCAGATGTAGTTCCAATACCTTCAACAGAGAGACTTCAGTTTTACTCCTCTGCAAATCATAGTGCATTGCAAGCTCAAAGGACCAGATTTTGGTGTCTGAATTACTGCTGCTGGTCATGAATCACAGTCTTCTCAGATCTGACACTGCACACTGGTGATACTTCTACCTGAATCAGTAAATCCAACTAATTCAAATTGTTTACTATGTTTTGATGAGCATTTTTTTGAAAGCTCCTCAGGGAAAAATACAATTTTGAATGAAAACAGCTAGATCATAAGACGTGAAAAAGTTTTTAAAAATCCTCAGGAACAGCAAGTCTGCCCAAAAACCTGTAAGGTAAAGGCATAAATTCCACACTGCATTACACCTCTGCATATGCCCGTGTTTCAAGTAGGATGCAACTGATACAATCTCTTAAGATTTATCTTGAAATATATTCAAATATGCAACTGGTATGTCCAATGGTTAAGGCTTTTCCAGGAAAAGAGAAATGCATAGCATTTTCTGACAGACCATAAATGCAACAACACAATTATTTCCTTTTCACCTTCCACCCATCTAAATAAAAAGCTCCACATAATAAAACACAAAATAAATGTACTCATCAGACATCTCAGTCAGCTTTCAGAGGCTCACTCTCCCACATTCTTTGTTATATTTTATAGTCCTTTGGAAATCGGCTTGCATCCTTAAGAAACAGGTAATTTGTCTTAGCCCTCCTACCCTTCCCAAAAAACTGAAAGAAAAAAAATCAGAGAAAAAGAGAAAACTTTCTCCTCTACTATCCTGAAACAGGAAAAAGAATACAAATTAACTTTCTTTTCTGCTTATTTGTACAATTTAAAATGATAAAATTCACTTCACACTTCAAACCTCTACAAGGACACTTTGCCTCAAGTGAAAGTAGTTCCACATGGACCATTTTGTGCTTGTCTAATGTGTAAATGTGCTGTTTTATGTTGAAGAAAGTTTAAGCAACTATACAGTGCGTATACAGGAACTCAGCTATCACTTGAGCCCCACAAGTGCCATGCCCTAAGGCATGCTACAGGCCATGCATCATAAGGCAAGCGAAGTATTTTTCAGTGGACGATCTGCAGTGGCATAGCATATAACAGAATATATTCTAGACCCTGTGAAGCAATACGTTCCACAAAATAAATTTTTTCCTGGAAGGAACAGGGATAACACGTTGTGAGGCCATTTTTCGGAGCCTGTCAGTCACGTTTTAAAGCACACAAAGTTCTACAACAAAGTTCTGTAAGAGATCTGTTCCTTGATCTAGTCTCACTTTTCCATGAACACCTTTCTGTTGGCTTTCCCAGAATAGGAATACTAAAGACAGCCAGCACATCACCATTTTCCCACCAGTGGTGAAGTAGCGCTGGCAAAGCACACATGGTATGACTCCATGAATCAAAGTCTTTGTAGTAAAGATCTTCCCAGCTCCACAATGACTAGTACCAAGCAGCACATAGCACTGCAAATATGCAGTGTGACAGACAGTGACAGTCTGAACTGCATCTCCTCAAGCAAAGCCAAGAGAATAGAGACTTTCCAACTTCAGAAGGTTGCAAATGTAAACCAGACCATTTTACAGCACCTGGAACTAGTCATCCTAATGTCTTTTGATTCAGTCACCTACAATTTCAATGGCATGCACCACTGCACATGCAGGAAAGGACACAGAAGGGGAACTCACCATGTTGTGAAGAGCAGGTGCTACCACTCACCATCACCATTTGCATCAACAGCCCTGCCTGTGCCCAGCTCTCCTCCCGCTGGTCCAGACCTTGGCCTGACTCCCAGCCTGGCTTCAGCCAGTCCTAAGGGAAGTGCCCGATGCCCAGGGCTAGGGCTGCCTCCACTGCCTCACAGCTGTCCTGCTTCTGGCTGGAGTAGTGAGGCTGTGCCTTGCCCTGCCACCCCCATGGGGATACCCCCAGCTGCCGGAGCCAGACTACAGGGAGCCACTGTCCTGCATAGTGCCCAGACAGCAACCGGTTCCAGAGTACAAGAGATGGGATGACCATAAATACCTTAGTAACAAAGCAAAGAAATGGTCATGATTTTGGCGATAAACCCAAAAGCTCGTAGTTTACACCAAATTTTTCCTAGGTAGTTTCACAAGCCAAACTCTTCACCTTATAAATGCACAGAGTGGTGTTAGGTAATCTGAGTGTGATTTTCTTTTCTCCTTTTTTAATTGTTCTGGTTGATTTGTTTCACACAGCAAAGCTCCTCACTGAGATGAAGGCTCCTTGTACACAAGCACCTACACCATGCATCTGTAATCATACCCTGTAAATGGCATCAGCAAAAGAAAGGACTGACATTTTTTCCTCTTGATCACAACAGAATAAACAACATTTTAAAGGTTAAATTATTCAAATTCTACAGTTACCTGTAAAAAAAAATGTGACGTCTCTGCTGTACCTTCAGATTTCTTACATCCAATTATTTTGATTTTTTTTATCTTGTCCCAGGCTTCCTGACTCTGCTGCTTAAGGGGCAAAAAAAAAAGTGTTGTAACTAGTGGCAACTCATTTACTTCCACTGATAGCTACAGCTCCCCATACAAGGATTCCAGCTCAATTCAGAGAAGTTAGATGAACTATACAGCAAGTTGGTAAAATGGAAACAGACAACACCTAAATGCATATCACAATGCCTTGCGCACTAAGAAAATCCTATTTGGGTGTCAACTTTAACTATTTAACATCAGACAAATGTGACAGTCATGGGGAAGAAATAGGCAATGGTACTTAAAGCAGCCTCTGTACGGGTTAAGGCAAGACAAAACAAAACAAAACAAGGGAATTTAGTCTGAAATCCAGTTTTAATTGATGTAAATCCCTGGAATCCCACTGTTGCTGACGCTACTAGTTACTCCATAAGGTTGACGGAACCATACTGGCTCACACCAGCAAAAAATCTGGCCCTCCAATGACAAAAGACACTGTATGGTATTCAGAAAACATCATATAAATTGTAAGGGTTTACTGATTTTACATTTCCTGATCCTGTGGTTATCTATAAAAAAAGTAAACCAAAATGAAACAAGGGACTCTGCAAAGTAGCTATGTGTGATCCAGCAAGGAGAATTTAACACAAAGACTCCCCCTTAGTACCTTTCCTGTCAATCCCTTACAGCCCACTTCCTTTGCCTCCCTTGCACCCCTGCTACTGATCCCCCTACCTCTAGCTTTGATTTTGCAGAGATTATCCAAGATGCAGGTTTATGCATGAAGATCCACTGCTCTTTAACTTAAAAAATACAGCAGCTTGAGAACTGAAAAGCAACAGACTGCAACAATCCCAATCATTTTGTCTATTTCTTATGAATCCATGAAAGCTGTACTTTTACATCCAGACCTTTTGATCCAGACCATTCTTTTACCCCACTGTCTGATGCCGTTCCATTTCTCAGGTCTTAACACCATTACTTCTTTCACACCGTTATGAAAAATAACTAAAAGCAATCAGGGAAAACAGCCATACCACACTGTGTAAAGTAACATTATGACTGAGCTCATAAAAAGAGATGCTGACTGAGGAATTTAAAGTTTTTCAAAACTTTTGATCTTGTTTATACATGTGAAGGTTTGATGTGAAAGCTTGATGTCAGCTGTAAAGAGAAACATCTCTCAAGACAAAAATAAAAAACAGACCTCCTGTTGAAGCGTACCCAATGATAACCAACAAGTTTCTGATCTTGAAGAGAACATCATGCGAGTGTCTTGCATTTAATATTATCTTATGCCAAGCAGCCCTACTTTTTCTTCTCATTATATTTTCTTCATAGATAAGTGTTTGGTTTCACATATTTGATAAAAAAGTAAGTTGCTGGAGTAGATGTTCAGTAAGCCTTAGTAAAGTAACTACAATAACAAATTATTATATTTGCTTTGCACATGGGTCCTGAGATAACACGCTGTTTTGTGAGGACCCATATGCAAAGTAAATATAACAATTATTCTTTTCATTTGTGATAATCACAGTTATTAGTAAGCAGATTCATAATAACCCCTTTGTATTTAACTCTGAGGTCTCACTCAGCTGAGGAAAATCTGAGCCTGTCATGTCAAATGTTTCTAGATTTAATTTGTTTTCTGTATTTATTACTTCTACATTCGTTGCAAAATATCCATAGAAAGAAGTTACTTACTATTTAAGCATTATATTCACAAAGGAATGTTAGTGCATAGTAGTAGTCTTTTCCTTTCTGGTGATGGTATCATCAGGTGTAAACCAATATCTAGCATCTAACTGGATTTGTTAAAAACTGATGTTTGATGATATTATACTGGTGATAACAGACAAATTATATTTGAGGCATTTTACCATTTAAAGGATGATGGTTGCCTTTGTTTCCAACAAAATCATCTCTATACGCATGCAAAACTCTTGCAAATAAGATACGGTATTGATTCTATGCAACAAAAGAATGACTAGTATATTTGCTTCTAGTGGCAACACAAAGGGCTTTGGAAATGGCATCATTAGAGAATTGTTCTGGGTTTGCGCGTTTGGGCAGGGAGGAAGAGGCTGTTTTTAAGGAGAAATCCAGAGACAGCCTAGATATGCCACATGTGAACAAAAATTGCTGTTCAGATGTCACTCATGACTTGACACAGACAGGGAAAGGCTGACATACATTTTAAACCACACAGAAAGGCTAGACAAATATTTTACCTTCAACTAGTTTATTCATCTTTTGTATATTCAGAGAGGTTTAAAATGCATTCCTATCCACCTCTCAGTGTTCTTCTAATGAACCCTTCAGCAATACCCGTAGAAGGTAACGGAAAAGGTTCATTATACTTGCATGGAGCAACATAAAAAAATGTTCAAAAATCAGAAATGATTACAGGACAATTTATTAGTGTTTGCAATGTTAATATGTATTTCACTTCTGACCGTCAGACATTCAGGTAACTGTTTTTAAAATACGATTGCTTGATAAAAGCGAAGTATGACAGTACATCAGCAGCAGAGTATTTTTAAGCATAAGAGCTAATAGTTTTCTATATACACTTAGATTATTATACTAACCCCATGTGTGAATCACATGCATTATAAGGAAAAAGGGTCAAGAACCTTGTGTAAATACTTAAAAAAGTTAGTGATAATAAAACAAATGCTGAAGTTATTTAGTAACAATGAATGAAAAAAACAGTGGGGAATGCAAAAAAACTGTGGCATATGGAAAAAAACACACGGGAAATAAGAATATTCCAGAGTATGCTGGAAAACCAGAGTTTTCCAGTGAAAGTGATGAACTATGTTATATATTTGCCAAGTGTATTATTTGCATTTCAGATTTCTTTAAGTCAATGGGTTCTCCCTAAAGGCTCCATAAAAGGGATGAGTTTTGAAGAGTTATTTGAATGAATACAAAAGACAGTGATTTAACTCATGAATAGAAGTCTACAAAAATTAATAGTGAGATCCAGAATGAAAGCCCAGAAAGGGAAAGGTATTAGGACAAAATAGTGAACAAGAGATTAGTAAGAGACACTGTAGTAAAGAGAATTATAGAAAAAGAATCTATAAAAATAAGCAACTGCAGAGCTGGAAAGAGCTTTGAAGGAGAAGGTTTTCTGTCTAATATAAAGTCCACTTGTATTAACAGCAGTCTTTTCACTGACTACAGAGGATTTCTGAACAGACCATATGAATTTCACCTTGATGATCCAAAGGCTTATTCTCTAAGCCATGCTAACAGGAATACAGCCTGTGTCAAAATCATCATAGCTCTAAATAATGTAAACTGTGCATCTGTGACTTCACTGTCCAACCTACAGTCCATACCTTCAATCAAAGGTTACACAAAGTGATAAATGAATTCTCTGACAACTTTAAAAATTAGTATGTACTAGCACACAGAGCTGCTCTGTTCTTTTCCAAACACAGACCGACAAGCAGAGCTTGCTGAAAGTTACTCGGGATGTTGCTATTTCAATCTGTTAAAGTTGCCTCTACCAGAATTCAGTGAATTACAATTTAACACAAAGAACGAAGACTCAACACAATCCAGCCTGTATTTTCTGTGTATATGTAAAATCCTACATAAACTGACAGCATTTTACATTAAGACACACAACATCTTACAGATGAAATGTATACTAGAAAGTAAATGTAATTCCTTTTCCTGAAATTGAAAGTTGCGTAGGCAGTATCCCATCCAAATTTACATTGGGTGTACAAGAATTCTAATAGCAGGTAATCTGAAGTGCTCATTAGAGATATGCAAATAATTCATCACCTAAGTGTGTCTAATTTAACCATATTTTCCCCTTGAATGAAGCCTGCCCTACTGGAAATTAGTGATCCAGCCCACAGACTTCCAATCCTGTCGGCACTTTCAGTTTACATTCGCAATTCTTTTTTAGAATTCTAAAAATTACTTCCTCTGTCTTCTCTTTTGATCTCCACTGGGTATTTATAGACAGCAAGTATAATTATGCTTTTGGCAAGCTAGTGAAAATTAAACCCTTACGACCAAGGGGATAAAAAGAAAGGAGGGTGAGGAAGCAAGGAAGAGGAAGAAAATCCAGTTTAAAGTGCACTTATCACAAGCTTACTCGTGTTTAAGCACAAGGCAGCTACATATTGTAATCTTGCAGCACACTTCTAGGAGATGGTGACACTGGGCTCAGGCTTAATGAAAGCTGAGGATGGGTATTTTATTCATTTGAACAGGGAATGTATCTACTGGAAGATACTAAAGTAATGACTTTGGCAAGTTGTCTTGCTTTAAATAACAAATCATCTGCTCCTAAAAATCCAGCCTCACTGACAAGCAAAGACGTATCTTGTATTGTAGGTCTTGCAGCGCTACATACCCTGTACACATACATCACTTTTGCATTTTTTTCTTCAGTAACAAAATAATAACTCCTGCTAGTACACAATCCTGCTGTCTATCTTACTTGAAAACTTTACCAGGCTTTACTCTTTCAAGAGTTGTAAAAACTTGACTCAAAGTGAAGCAAACAGTAGATGAAGTATTTGGCAGAATTCAGCAGTGTAACACTTTCCTTCCTTCCTCATACAGTCCAGCATCTTCACAGTACTCAGGAACCTAAGAGCTAGCAAATCCCACCCACTATGTGGTGTACAGATGCATTGCTTCAGAGAAGAAAGGGGCTGTGAAGAGCCTTTTCCCTCAAACCTCAGAAAAGCACCAAAAATAAGCTTACTCAATACAATGACTAAATACAGTCCCCAGAGCGTATCCTGCTAACAGTTATTAAAGTCTCTACCGAGGCGCCAAAGGTAGCCCTGCCTGTTGTACTCACAGGACAAGACTGGGATGTATACGATTAAATTTTGAAGACGACTTTGTGAAACTACCCTGCCTTTACTGGCTGGGCAGAGCAACACCAACCATTCATCCTGCACCAGTGTGCCTTTGACAGCAATCCTCACACTCTCAAACACAACCTGAACAGTTTGCACAGTGGCAAGTTTTTTCACTCAGATGTGTCTTTCACAGCTAATTCCTCTTGAAGAAGTAGCCACCATAAATCTCATACAAATTTCACTCCATAGAAAAGGCTGACAGTCTCAGCTGCCTAATTAGAGCAAAGAAAGGCCACTTTCAATGGCTGAAATGTCAGCAGCATAATTCCACAATAGTTTTAGCAGACAAAAGTATTCTGTATGAGTGAAACCATCTGAAAACGTTTTGTAGTGTGTATGAGCTATAGGTTTGTTTGGCAGAATATATTGAAACATGTACACCACAGAGGAGAAAAATCACAGCCACAGTTAATGGATTCCTTCATATAGCAACAATCTTTCATTGTAGTATACTTTTGCCTACAATAGTAGTCAAAGATAATTTGCAACCTGCTGTAAGAGAAACTATGAAGAGAATTAGCCATCATGGTACTTCTCTTCAAATCTGCTTGCCCCTGAAATGGAATAAACAAAATGTGGATTACTGAAAGAGTGTGTGTTTTGCATACAGAAGCCACAGAAAGTAGCATTACTGCAAGCCTGCTGGGAAAGTACAATAAAAATACATCAGAATCAAAGAAAGCACTGTGGTTAATACATAAAGACGGAAAGCCAGAATGAAAGGTTAAGAGGTGGAAGCTTAATGGTTATTGTCCTATCATATTTTAAGAACCTGATCTTTATCTTGCCGAGGTAAATGTAGTGTCAAGTAAACACAGGTCCATATTTCTAGCCTTAATGCTTACTTATGAAGATGTTGGGTGTTATTTATTCGGCAGACCAATCCTTAAAATAACAAAAAAAGTTTTGTAAGAACATTGTGTAATGTGAAGATTAAACTGAGTTATTTATTTGGAGGGTTCTTTGTTGTCAGTAAATGATACAACACAGATCTAAGTGGAAGCAGGGTGGGAAACTGTTACATAGATATGACCACATCTTGTGATAAGGAATGGATAAACCACTTAATTGAAGGAGGGGAGTATGACCTTTCAGCAGTAAATCAGTATCTGAGTTGTGAGTCTTTAACCACCTTTTTGAGAAGCATGAAAAGTTGCAGCCAGAAAACGTGTGCTGCCAAGGCAGGGGCGGGGGCGGCAGGGGGGGAAGTGACGGGATGCAGAAGAGACAACACATCATGGCCAGAAACATTTTGTTTTGCTGAATAAACTCTGGATTTGGCAGTCAAAAAGGTTTTCGTGTAAATTAAACTTCAATAGTCTTGGACTAGACGGGAAACTTTGTCAAGGGAAGTTACAAAGACACTACTATAAAACAAAAAAATGACAGGGAAGTCACTGAAAAGTGACATTTTCCTTATTACTGCAATTTCTATTCAGCCTCCCTAAGGAGTTCCTCTGACTGTGTATTCATTGACCCAAAAAAAATATTTGGGTCCATGCTTGCTGCAGTAGATGAACTGCTGATGAATCCAAAACAGTTTTAAGGGCTCCCATCAGGGAGTTAGTCATGCCAGGGGTGCTCTGTGAAGGAGCCTGGAGACTGAAAGTGCTGAGAGGTCCAATTCCCCCTGTATTTATCTCCCATTCTGCAATCGGGACAGCCTCAAGTATCCCAATTCCTATCAGAGCCGCAGATCCTAAAACCTGAAGTAGCTGATCACTAAACTGAAGTTGCTGGTCTGTCAAGAATGCCAGCTTCACTGAGCAACTGCAGGGTGCCTATTTAAATTCAAAACACTATGTGCCAGCACACTTGAAACTTTTTTAATTTTTGATTCAGCAAATTGCAAAAGGGCTTGTTTTTCATCCAGTTCAGACTGAACGTTTTCTCAAACCGTAAGATTCCCAAATCTGGATTCCTTTCTTTAATAGTCTCCAGTGTAACACGCTATTTAAATCAAATGACAGAGGTATGAGCTCTACCTTTTGTAGTTCTTACAGTTTTGTTCATACATTTAGTCCATCCTTAGAGTGCATTATTTGCATTATTAGCTCCTAGTTATTCCCCATTTACCATAGAAAAAAGCAATCAATCATGTCATTTGGAAGTGAAAGTTATAACACCAGTTGGCTGGTTTGCTAGCTTTTATACAGCACATGCAGCTCTGTGAGAGGCTTAACTGATGAAGCCCAGTTTAATATGGCTTTATGTCTGGCATTTCAATTATCCCATGTGAGCTCTGGTTTTTCAGAGCTTAGGGGGTTCAACAGCTCTGTCTTGTGTGGACTTGGATGCCTAAAAGTATAATTTATATACTATATAAAGTACACAGATTTAATCTGACAAATTTGTCATCTTTATCAGAAGACAACAAAACATGTTCAGTGTCTAGGAGATAAGTGCATTAGTTATTACAAAAGTTACAAAGAACTTATAAATAACATCAACTAAATGATTTTTCTCATTAATAAATTCTTACCAGACAACTTTTTTCATGCAAACTCAGTCCTATGCAGATTCCCAAATCTGCTCCTGTGCCTGTTTCCCTGTACAGAACCAAGTTATACTTAAAAGTCCTTGAAGTCAGACTGGTTTCTCCTTTCTGTCTCGGTGAAACTTTCACCTTTCCTTCACAGCAAGAAATTATTACCTCCAATTCTATTAAAATGCATTTTATGTATTTTTCAGGCAGGATTATTGGCTGTAAGATTAATATGCATCTCTAGTTTCAGAGGTCACACTGCCTCTTTAAAAAGAAGCACTTTCTTTTTTGGTTATTTGAATTTACCAAGAATTATGCAAAGTAATACACCCAATGTGGAATAAACAGTGAAAAGAAGATCTGGAAGACTTTATCTTTGCAAACAATCCTTGTTTGGCTTTTTTCTGAATTTAATATTATTAATAACTTTAGCGGCCATGTAATCTTGAATGTGCAAGGCATTAAAAGATATACATGAATTCCAAACACTGTTTTATAAAAACAAAAAAACAAAAAAAACCAAAAACCACAACCAAAAGCCAAGAAAGAACAATTGCCTAACTGCTTTCAGTTATGTTCGGTTATGTGTTTTGATATCCTGAGCAATGTAATCGTATTTCATTGGCCATTTTGTATCTTTTATTTGTCAAAAAGAATATAAAAATGCATTTTCCACAGTGTTGGAAGTAAGAACTCTAATAACTAAATATTTACTGCAGGTAAATATTTTTGACCGCAAAAAAGAAAGAATTCATACAGACTTGGGGGTTTTGCAGGTTGAAATGATGGACATCTATTGTACAGCACACATTTACCAGACAGTGAAAATCTGCAGTGAGGACTGGCAAGCCGATGTGTTTCTTACACACTATGCATGAACATTCCCTGTCTTAGTGCAATGACCTTATGATCCCTGGTGCCAAATGTTCAAGTCCCAGCTGTGGATTTAAACTCAATCTCGTTCTGAGTTTCCATTCTGTTTGCAAGGAGTCATTCTTCACTGCACTGCTCAAGCCAGAAAAGGCTTCCTGACTCAGGGGCAGACTCAGATAAGCAATGGCTATAAGAGAAGTGTAATTGCACAAGCTCTTTCTTCCCCCCAACAGGTATTACTACAAATGAGTGCCACTGAAAACTCTTCTGAGCTTCAACACAGTAGATAACCTCATAGGCAATTGTGAATCTAACACGGTGTCCAGATTAGCAAAGTAGACAGAAAAACGGCTTGCGTTATTTAACCCCTTGCCAGCAAGCAGGGATTTTTGTGGTAGGTTTTTTGGTTGCTTTTTTTAAGAAGGCCTTCTGAAGTAAAGTAGATGAGTAGGTAGGCTTAGCCTGAACATTAGTGAAAGCTGCACTGCTGAAATAATACAGCAGACTGTTAACACCACAAAAGCAGGTATCCAGAAATTAGGGAATACCAGAATAACAATTGCTTCATTTTCTTTTCCCCTCTCCATACACAAACATTATAAATTACATCTGCTTTTTCTTCTGAGTGCACGGATCAGGCACTGCTTCTTAAAGAGCAGCTATTCTTGTGCTTACTTTATCCTCACTGTTCAGCGAATATACCACACACCCTTTCCAGCATGCTGTCCAAATCATGACTTGATACCAAAATACTAACTTCCTCAAGGGTTCTTGATTCTCCCGCTATAGCTTTTTAGTTCTTTCTAAATATTAACAGATTTATCCACACATCACTGTGCAGCTTGCGGTAGCATTGCTGGGCATATTTCAGAAAGGAAAGCTGATGGGCATCTGCCGAAACCGAAAATAGAGAGGTGTGAAATAAATTTCAGAGCTCCAGGGTCTTGCTTTTTCCAGCAGTTGGCACTGCACAACCTCCCACAGACTCTGAACAGATACCCCTCAACCTCAGCTGCCAGGGCAAGTGCAAGACTTTCTGCATGTCAAGAGTCGGTGAATTGCAGGCTGTTGCACAGATAATAAGAAACACACAGCGAGCAAGCTCTCGCCAGGATGAAAGCTTCATTTAAGTCACACACTGCCAGGCTAACTTCAGGCATAAAAAAGTTCTCTTTCCTAAATACCCTTTCCAGCCAATGAAGAGGGTGACTTCACATACCTGGCACAGGCCACTGATGTGACTTTCTCACCATCAATATCACAGCGACCCTACAGAAGCAAGTTTCTAGCTTTACAATCAGCCCTCGTGGATGTTTTCTAACTGAGCTTCTAGTTCCTAGTTCTTTTCCAACTCTGAGCTACTCATTCACCTGTTTACCCACATTTTCCTCAGTCACAGTTCCTGTCTAGTCTCCACTACTGCTCTCCCACATTCGTAAGCCCTGTTTACCTTGCCAATATAGTTCGTCATCTTTGCTCTTACCTCCAGTTTTCACATTCCTGCCTAGCTGCATCTGCGGTCAGCAACACCCATGGGCCACCCTGTGCCTCTCAGGCAGCTCCTGCCATCTCTTCCTCCTGCCGACAGAGGTATCTCTTCCCTCCAACTCCCCCGTTTCCTAGTCCATGCCTGCTCCTTACCTCATTGCAACCAAGCCAGACTGCAATTCTCACTTCTGTTTGGACATTAAGTGGATGAATACTGAAAACACAGAAGGGAATCTCCCTGTGGAGACCAAGAGCCCTCTGTGAGTACCATATTGGAAGAAAAGAGCTGTTCACCCTGCTATACATGGGCATAGATATTTAGGGATGGTTCATAGGCAGTCAGGTCACACCAGTGATTTCTAAGAGATAAAGCAAGCTCAATTCAGACACAAATCACAGACTTTAGCTGCCAAATGCTAATGTTGCTACTGAGCCAGGGCAAGCTGAGGTAGTTTTAAATGTGTATGAGTGAATTAAATGTAGGTGGTTTTCCTAAAGCGCAAAAGATATATTCTTACAAATCCCAGGTTCATTTTCCACAGCACAAAGGGACTGAATTTTCCCTAGCAAACAGTTACAAGACGGTTGTTTGTTGTGTTTTTTTTATTTATTTATTTATTTTAATAATACGTTTTGCTTCTAGACATTTTCAAAAATCTGAGCCTAGGCAGATCTTGGCAAGGGAAAATGTCAGATAACTTAATTTTGGCAAAGTTATAAGGAACTGAAGACAGTCTAGTGAAAGGTTCTTTATTCAAGAAATGATGTTACCACTTCACCTACACGAATTTGCTCATATGGTTAGACTTTCTGGATTTGCTTGACAGTAATGAATCCCTGTGCTGATACACACACTCATTCTGGAACATTTCAAACAGCCTTTACAGGCAAAATTATTGCACTTTAAGGCCCTAACTGAGGATTCCTGATCCATCCATATTTCTGTTTCACTTTAGTGGCATTTAGCCAAGTAAAGCCTAAACTCTTGTTCATTGTTCTGACAGAGGATTAGTTAGACCTCCCAAGCTAGCAGTCCATCTGCTCCGTCAGCTAGTGCTATTGTCCCGGAGACACCACCTCCTTCATTGTTCCACCAAACAATCCATGCCAGCTCTTTTCTCAGCTGACACTGACAAGTACATGTCAAACTGTTTGCATTCTCCAGCACACATCTGTGACACTGAATACAGCCTTTCACAGTTTTGGGCAGTTTAAAGCCTGGTAAGAGCTAGGAAGTATGATATTATAAAAATAAGAATATACTCAAGATTTTAATTGCACAAGATTAGTTTACCTCATCAACACAATGTCCAGATGTGCGTATTTACACTGCCCCCTTCTAACCTCTCTTCCTAAAGACATACTTGTTAGCATTGCAATGTGAAAAAAAATGTTTTAAGGCATTCAGGAAATTTAAAATATACTTACATACAAACAAAATTGGATTACCTAGCATAACACATTTTGGTAATTTTTTAAATAGATGTAAGAGTAGAACCTCTTTCACTGAAAACTGCTTTTGGGGTTGAATCCCATAATCGAAGGACCAAAATAAGGAAATCAATTCCTGCCAGCAGACCCCTGAAAAGCTCTTGCTAAATGAACTGATGCTATCTCAGTATAGGACTTACAGTCAGCAATGCCAACAAAATTCTCACTACTCCCAGCATCTCAAGGAAAAAGCAAGACAGGGAGTAAAACCGTAATTGTTGCAGGTGGTAGAAATCCAAGATTATTGATGTTGGCACAGACCAAAGTCAATGCTCTATCCCTTACCATGTGTAACACCGCCTCACACAAACTTCAGGTGAACTTCATGTGATCCAAAACAATACAGCCTTCTTTGCCAATGTCAATTAGCTACTGACAGAAAAGAAAACAATATAGATGGATAAAGCCATTATACTTCAAAACTGCAAGCTAAAATTGTAGTTGTTGCCTACAACACACGAGTATTTAAGGACAGAAGGAAACAATACATCTACTCATTGGCACAGTGTCTGTAAAAGATACTAAAATATAAAACATGTACTTTGCTGATTCATGAGGATCTCAGAGAGTGTTATTTACTGGGTATTTCAAAAAGGAGCCTAGCCTAGAAACCAGAAAGGGAAACAGTATCCCTCTGTCATGCCAGAACACATTCTCAATGTGTCCTTCAAATGGCTCCTATAGTGGCTCTCAGCCTCTGATGGGGAACCACAATGACCACAGCTCTTGGACCAGGGCAAGAGGTGATAGGTACTTACTTAAAAACAGTATAATAAGGGGGAAACCCAATGCATTCTCTACAGATAGTGTGCACTCCTAAAGTCTTAATTTCATTTATGTTGATATAAACCTGCCTCCAGAGATTTCTCTAGAGTGAATTCTGCTTCCGAATAGGAGGCATCTGACAATTATCCACCAGTGTCCCGGTTCAACTAAATTGGTTTTAAATTGGAACAACTTGTTATATGGAAGGGGGAGTTGAACAGGGATGCAGTTTTGCCAGAGACACATGATTAGATTTAAGCATTGAAAGGGAAAGTCCTCTCCTCTGGACACAGGCTGTCAGACCCATACAGCCACCTTTTTAAAAAAAAAACTCCCCCCCTCCTTCTCTTTTTGCCTTTTGCTGAAAAGCATTTCAGCAAATGAAAACTATTATTTATATTTTTTACAAAGAGGGCAAAAGCATTTGTAATTTGTTTTAATACAAGCAAGCACAGCAAGGTGACATATAATCAAGCATTCCTAGACTGATGTATTAAAATGCTTTTCTGCCAACTCCTGCCCTGCATCTATGATGTAATTATTCTCCTTCATTATTTCTTTTTATTATTTTCACATGCAGATCACCGTGGTCTGTGCCAATCTTTGTAAATGTAGATAGTAATAGAAAGTCCCTTCCAACACAGTAAATATTTTCCTTAAGCATATAAAAGGTCTGCTCATTAAACATCCAAACAGAAAACATTCCTCAGTGAGGAAACTAGTTTTCTGATTTATCTACAACAATCCAACAAACAGTGCTAAAAAGACGCAAGGAAGCCAGTGAATCAACAGTATTTCCTTCTTCCAACAAGAGGCCGCTAGTAATCCGGGAGGAGAGAAAGAAATAGGAATATTTTCACATAGATTATTCTATAAGAAAAAGAAACCTGTATATATATGTATACACACACACACACATCAGCTGAACTTTGTCTGCATTCTTAGCATGGATGGCTTTCCCAGCTCTGGTGTTAACCTAAGAAAACAGATCCATCTGGTTCTGACTGCTAAAGCGTAGGAGACCTCTCTTCAATAGCAACCAACTTCTTCCAAATCGCAAAGCATTCCAACTCCCCTAGATTAGAAAACAGTAGACTGGAAAATTGCAGGAGATTGGTTTCTACAGACTGTTTACAACTGCAGTCTGCAACAAGATAGCTAGGACTCATTTTGCAAAGAAGCTCACCTTACTGCAAGTACCCCAGCAGCGAGCAAGGATCTTCTGTGTGTTCCAAGAGCAGAACTCTAGCAAAAATCAGTGTGGTAAGTCTGGAATGCTGTCTTCCCTCCCTGTCCTCCTCCAATTTTTAGTATTACTATTATTATTTTCACTCAGGCAATCAGCCTAAATATTATTAGGGAGACTAGAATCTTGGCTGGATTTAATAAAAATATTACGTGGAGAGAAAAAAAATTATCCAAGAAGTAATGAAATAACAAGGAATTACTGTAAAAAACCCTCTCATAATCAGATACTGCTTTTATCACATCATATGCATTAAACTTCTCTGAACTGATGTCCTTTTCATCCTAATGTAGTAAATTAAATATCTGCTCCTTGTAGAATTTGATTCATCTAAACTAGATTAAAATCAAATCATGAACAAAATCAATTTCACTTAAAGTACAATAATCCCAGCCCACTAAGGCCCCCTTCTAGTAATCACAATAAATGCTGTCTCTACCACCATTGCAATCCCTTATTTTTCCCCCTAGCCTTTCACTGGATGCATAATTTTCATATCATATTATAAATTATGACCTTGTATATCTTATTGATATCTTATTAGAGCAAGCTGGCCAAGAAGCCAGAGGCAAGACAACCTCATTCAAACATTCCTCCAGGGTTTTCAGGTCAAGTAATTTTTTAAATTGGGATTGGTATAAACCTCAAGGGATTTCTTGATTTAAGAAAGAACTACAAATATTTAAGCTGTCTTGCGGGGATTATGCTGACATTGGATCGTGGGATTACCTCCTGCATAAGGCTCAAGGGATTTGGACTGGTTGGGCATCTCGTCAGAAAACTGCGCAAAAACACTTCTTATTTGATGTTAATCAGATATTCAATCATTCCTCGCTGTGAGTGTGTCAGAAGGTAACAAACAAAGGGAGAGGGAAGCAGTTGCTTCAAGATGTGTAGGAAACAAAAGCTATCCTCAGTATGTTAGTCTGTAGCATTTTGGCTTTTTCATAACACAGCACAATTCCTGGTGACAGTGGGCCAAAAGCAGCTTCAAATCACTTACAAACCAACCATCTCAGAGCCTTCCCCTTAGATTTGCAGATGATCACTACTAGCAAGGTGGTAGCTAAATACTTTTACTAATACTTAATAACACTTCGCACTTCTATGACAAGGCACCATTTGTCTTGGAGCACTATAATCTAATAACCAGGTCTGACAACAATCTTCAGAAACAGGAAACTGCAGTTGTAACTGATGTAGTTGGAACTGCGAGAAGGTTTTAGGCAAAACCCCCTCCATCCTAGTCAGATCCAGGCTCTGTCTCAGATTTGAGGCTGGCCTTGAATTGCAGTTGAAGCCATCCTGTCAAGAACAGCACTTCAATAAATTCTCTGACCATCAAAACAAAGTGTGAAACATGTCATTCTCCTTCAGTAATTTCCTCCTCTCTTTTCTTTTTTTTATTCTCCTAAAACAGAAGTTAGAGGGGGAAAATGACAGGAGTTAAAGTCATTCACCAATGGAACAATAAAAGGAACAATAGCCAGCAACATCCAGAAATAAAATGGCTACTTGAGAATTGTATCTGCTTCGGTCTGTCAAACATAAAGGGTCAATGCCAGACCATCATACTGAGAAAAATACTGCAAAGGGAAATGGACTTTTTACAAAAGGAATGTCAAAACAAAATTAGAAGTCACTCTCAGAAAGGGGTAATAATGTCTTGTCAAATATGGATCCAATCCTCTCAACTAAAGTACGTTTTTTTGTAAACTTATTCAATAAATGAAATAAAAAAACCAGCAAACCACAACCCTAAACTCACACTTATTAATTGTCCAGTGTGGAAACCTGAAGACATTTTGGGGGGTTTGTTTTGCGTTTTGGTTTTTTTTTCCATATCAACTGCTTCCCTGGAGAATGAAGAAAATATCCGTCTTTAAAGGTAGGTTCTTTACTTCTTCATCCAACCACAGCATCATCAGATATATCTCTATTCTCTACCTGTGTAGCCTCACATATCATTTGTACAACATATTGTGCAAAGACACAATCCAGGTTAGTTTCAAACTGCAGATGCAGAAGATATAGGAGAACAGACCGTGATGGGAAACTCAATCCTAAGTCTCTACTTTTTAAGGGTCCCTGACAGGACTTGCTGGAGAAACCTGTCCCTCAATGCATAGAAAAGCTCTTACATGACAACTCCATTGAACCAAAATTTAACTGCAATAGTCTCTCTATTTCAAACACAGGCTTTCTTCTTTGTATCTTTAAGGCAGCACAGGAATTGCACTGTACATAAAAACAAAAATTGTCTATGCTGGTGAAAAAGAAACAAAAAGAAAAAACCCAATCCTAACTAAACTTGACAGGAAACTACTTTCGACTCACTCATGAAGAGATTCCAGTATCACTTACAACAAGCCCTGCTGATTGGGGTCAGTCACTTTTTAAGCCCAAGGGGACCGTCTTTTCCAACTTCAATCACAGTCTCATAACTCCCCTATAAATAAACATACCAAGGAACAAAAAAAGCAGGGAGAACCAGCAGTCACAATCCACATACAATAGCAGCAGCCATTACATT
Organism: Ibycter americanus; assembly: GCA_035590275.1. Classification (NCBI taxonomy): domain Eukaryota; kingdom Metazoa; phylum Chordata; class Aves; order Falconiformes; family Falconidae; genus Ibycter; species Ibycter americanus. The sequence goes on from JAVJGI010000014.1 coordinate 40,664,804, forward strand.
GCAGTAATATTTGTGTTCTAGGAAGTCTGGAGACAAAGGAATCTATCTCCTTCACACAGATGAAACAATCTTTATTTGAACTATGTTTATAACTTTGAATGGTTTGGTAATTTTACAAACACATCTGCCCAGGCAAATGCATTATAAACACCAAACACCATCTGAGAAGCTTCTAACTTTTTACGATCACGAAAGAAAAACTGCAATAGAATGTGTCAGATGTTTAACTAACACAGAAATGAAAGTTAACTTTCAATGCTGAGTTTGGATAACATGTTGGTGCTCAGGATTCCAAGGACCCATTTTTTTCCTTGAATCTGTAACTAAGTTTCCGAGCAATCTTGCTGTAAAACAGCAAAACATAAACCATGATTGTCAACCAAAAAGTGTAACATTTCATATTAATCATATCCCAAAACACTGACAATTTTACAGGGGAGAGCAACAGTGTTTTAATTCTTGTTTTAGTTTAGCATTTTGTATCCTGAGACAATCCTATATGAAAGTCCAGGGGAAGGAGGAAGAGGAGATTATAAGATTAACATTAAGAGATTTGAATTTATGGATCAGAAACAGTTATATTGAATACGTATGAACTCAAATGCTTATATGGCTTTTTCTTGTAAAGGATCCATCAACCATTTTATTTTTTTAAGGATTTTATGTGAATGGGAAATATTACTTTGAGCAGTCTTAAGTCATCAAAGAAAAATGCATACATGTATTTCTAAATTTCTTGCTATTTAAAAATTAATCCCCATCCATGGCTATACATCAGTTTCTAAATATAGAGCAATTCTCAGGATCAAAATACCTGAAGGAATCTCTTGTAACATCAGTATTTCTGAGATTTAAACAAAATTTAAAAAAAAAATAAAAAAAATCACTATTTTGGAAGTCCACACCAGTCAGCACAAAAAAACCCGGAACTGTTTCCTCAGTGCAAGAGACACTTACAATTTTTTTTCCACACGTCATAACTGTCAGCAAAGAAGCATTCTAACATCACAGCATTATAGAAAACTATGGCTGATACAACCTCAGAACATCAGCATGTCCATCTCCCTAATGTGAGGCAGGATTAAGTACACCTAGTAGATATCTGCCTAACCTACACTTAAAAACCTGCAGAAAATAGGCATTTCACAGCCTCCTGCATAACCCATCTCAATGCTTGGAGAGTCTTTTTAGTTAAAAGTACAGTATAATGCTGTATTTTGTCTAACAACTATGCAGGCAACCAGTGAATTAAGTTCTGTGCTCAGCACAAGTCCTTAGCTGTCCCTTCAGTGTTAGCTAGCCCTCTGTGCTGGTCGTATGGCATCTGACACAGGCTGTCTCTATAATATAAAACACATGGGTTTGATCAAGCACTGGCACACAGTTATCAATACTCCATCCTTTAGTCATGCCAAATAGCATCTCCCATGTAGTACCTAAATATTGCATGTGAAGCAGGAGGAACCAGTAGCAATTTCCACCTGGCGGCACAAAGCAGGCCAGCCTCTTTTGGAGGAGGGTTAAAGAAGAGGGGAGAATTTAGCCATATGGATGCAAACTGTGTTGCACTATCCGAGGGCCAAAGAATGGGCCTGAATGTTTTTTCTACTAATCTAGTCCTAGGCAAAGGGAGACAACAGGTTAGAAAATAATTCGAACTAATTAATGCTATTCTGTTTTTCTACCAACATATAAGCATGAAATTAGCATTCTGTAAATGTTTAAAATGAGATTACATTTCCTCTGTGAAATCACATTTCTAATCTGTTCCAAACAAAAGTACACACCAACTCCTTGAAAGAAGAAAAACCTTCACCCCATTGAGCACCTAATTTATTAATCAAAAGAGCCATCCAAAATTAATATTGCTGTATATGAAACTTGAGCCTTTTTCCTAGCACTGTCTGCTTCTGGGAATCCTGTGTACCAAACTTGAAAGGTTTAACCATTACCCTATACCTGGGTTAGCTGTATAAGGCAGCTGCCCCAACAAATCCCATTCTGCGCTTTCTCAGCAGGTTCGCTATCTGATCTAACGCTGCCGGAACAACACGCAATGCTGTTCCATGAAAAAGGACACTGCTTTTTTTATCACATGCCAGTAAAAGCCGCCTTTTTCACAGGAGGCTTAATGGTGAAGGATATACTTTCTCTTGTTATACTGGGCTAACTCCACCACTGCTAACAGCAGTGCGAGTCATGGCCTGCAGCCACTCTTCTAATCATAGTGCTAATTAGCTCAGGATAAAAGAAAGGAGGACTAAGCCTTTGCAATACTCAGTGGTGACATATCTGGCACCCAGTTGCAGGACTGGGTAGATCTACGTTTCATTGTCAGGTTCTCCTTGCACTTTAAGTGCTTGATAATAGCTTTGCAAAAGCCAGCAGCCTGAGCAAGGAGATGCAGAAAGTAATCAGAAGAAAAGAGAAGAGAAGGGGATGTGTAAATCCACCTCTCAGATACAACTTCAGGTCGTAGTGCCTCGTAGTACACTCCTTCCCCCTTCTGGACTCCAGTGCCTCAAAAGGAGTAGGAGTCATGTCATGTCTTTAATTCGCAAGCAAAACTAAGGAACAGGAAACGTCATCTGTCCCTGTTAACTTCTCCCTCTCCATGCAAGCATCCATACCATGTCCTGGGCAGGGGCTCTAGTGACAGGCTCTCTGGAGAGATGAGTTGAGGCTTAGTCTGCTTATCCTGAGAAAGCCAACAGGAAGGGGGCCCAGGAGGACGACTACTTGCTTTGAAAATACCACATGCAAAAGGCAGGGCTTTTAGCAAGCGAGAAGCTTCAGTACGTGAACAGCTGTATTCATGTATTGATGCAGCAGTGTTGGAGGTTTTATCAGCAGGTATTTCAGCACACAAGATCTTCAACACAGTGGTAGCTCTCAAGAGTTTTCAGAATATCATTCCCATCTAAATGCTGAACATACCCACATAATCTGTGATTTAAGTGATTAAAGTCCTTTAGCCCAAAATGCTCAGTGAGTTTGTGGGGTATTTGAACTACGGTTCAGAGAATTGCCAAAGCCAGAGGAAATCAGTTGTTTGGAAAAGCTCATAAGAATATCCAGAAATTTACTTCTGTATGGCATGACTCAAACTACTTGGATGACATTTGGAAATACGGCAATCACTTCCCAGCACTGGCAAAGTAACAGATTAGTAGCTACACAGAAAGTCCACTGGGTGTTTGAAAGGTGATATTTTCTATCATGTCGGAGCATCTGACATTTCATGTCTTCTTACCAACTAATCCCAATTTATTAAAGCCACCAAAGCAAGTGTTTTCATTAAAATCGAGCCAGAACATCTCTTTTAAAGAATTTTCAAATGAATTCTAATCACCTGCAGTACAACCTTAAGTTAATTTTCCAAATAGTTTGTTAACATTTTATAGCTGTGGGTTTCTTTGATGTCTCCTTTTTAAGAACTTACGTCACATGAAGCTGCTGGTTTCACACTTTATACTCACTTTTTAACGCACATAATCATGTTAACTGGTAGCTAATTTGGTTCTGATTGTTAGAATTACATTTTCAAGGACCTTTTAATCATTTTGAGAATGTTTTCTCCAGCCTGTTTACAAGGCAAAAGGTTTGGTCTCTGCAATAGGAAATGTTTTAATGAAATTGTTATCCCATTTAAAGGTGGTGACTTCCTCTGCCACAAGCAGTAGCACAAGAATACAAACCATGAAGAATTTTACATGATGCATATGGAAAAATATAAATGTATAAAACACAAATTTGTAAACAGAAATCCAAACAGATTTTCTTACAGTAATAATGTTGAGGAATGAAGAGAATTTAATACAATCCTTTGCATGCAATTCCTTGCAAAACTCACAGGCCTGTGATTTGTTGTTTTTTCAAGATTAGAATCCAGGTTTGAAGATCTGGCTTCAGTTTTGAAGGAATGTGGGCAGAGGCAACTCAAGTCTCTTCCCATATATCGATGTCAGGTAATGTCCGAGTCATTAGGTCAGTCATTACCAAACCATACACTCTATCTTCTTGACTGTCCTTTGGACAGAGGTTCTCTATCGCATCAAATGTATGTTTGATTTTTTCTGTAACCAGCCTAGCTAGAAATTATAGAAAGGCCACAATGACTTGTTTTCATTTGCAATGTTAAGGTATGTTTTAAACTTGGCATTTTTAACCACAGCAACAAATACCCAGCAGCATCCACTCTCACTGCTGTTCCTGCCTGGGTCTTCCTCTGCCCTCACTGCCCTCCTCCAACCAGGCAGAGCTGCCATGTGGATGACAGCTACATCTTTAATAAACAGAAAAAGGGAAAGTGGAAGCAAGCAGGCATAGAAACATCAGCTTGCAGCCTTGCCAGGCTTGCTCCCTTGCCTTTTCTTTTTCTCAGACTGGATAAAGCTAGTAATTTATGGAGCCTGCAGGGAAAAGAGGAGTGCTGGGAAAGGGGGGGCATGCTGGACACTAAGGCGAACAGCTACTGCTCAGTATAAAAAAAATCTGCCTTGATAATAAAATGCATCGTAACTCAAATTACGAGTCCCAAATTAACAGCTTTGCTGCAGTCTACTGGTACTGTGTGAGCTGTCAAGATTGAAGCAATTACATGCTCAAAGGAAGTAAGATACAAGCTGTAGATATAATGATAAGTTAAATTTGTTCCTACTCTAGGACTGCCACATCTGAAGTTAAGAGTCTCCTCTCATTCCCTGTAAAGAATAACCCCAGCATGTGACCTAGACAATGTCTCCCCAGAAAAACTGGCTCTAAAATGCAGGGCTGTCCATAGGATGTTATCAAGCGTAAGGCAGTGTCTTCATTTGCCTTCATGCATCAGCAGTTAACTCATTATTCTATACAGCTTTTGAGAAATTCCTCATATAGGGGGAAAAATGTATAAAGTGTAAATCCACCTCACTGTGCAGCTGTGCTAGGAGTTCTCAGTGGCTTAAAAAAAAGCATCATTGACAGGCTTTTAGAGGCAGCTGCATCCTATCCTCTCAGCCTTAAATGCATTGCTCTGGTTAGGGCTAGCTTGGGGAAGGAGGGAAGCCTGCTGCTGCTCAAAAAGCTGGGGATATGAAGTAACCAAATTACACAAGAGGTTTAGGAAAAATCTGGGGTGAAAGGGCAAGAAAATTCAGGCACATGGAGGTCTACTGAGCAAACAAAACCTTTTTAATACAAGAAAGCAGCTGTAGTCTGTAGGAAAAGCAGAACAGGAAAAAATTATTTTGGAGCACTGTTAAGTCTTGAAATTGGACTTTCCAGAGGAACTTGGTCTATTATCTAATGTGTCACCTGGTTATTTCAAATGGCAAAAAAAATATGCTTAATTTTAGATCATCTATTTTTTCTTTGTAAACCCAGCTCTTCATAGGAGTGCCTGTAAATAGAAATAAAAGCCTACCACTTAACATATTTAACCTATACCTGTTGTTGTTTTCTGTGTGTACAGTAACTTGTGAACATTTATGCTGGGAAAAAAATATCTATTTTAACCATCAGCTAAAAGTTGTCACTAAGCTCTTGAAATTGGCAGCCTTGCTACTGATATTCTCATAGAAGGATGGCCTTTTATTTTTAGGTGAGTCTGGCATCAAATCATTGAATTATGGATAAACGCGGCTTTGATATTTCCAACCTTTTTCCAACCCTTTTAGGCTAGATTTATTTCAACGACTATCATAATGTTACATTATTTGTTTACAGTAATTGAACTGAGCAATCAACGCAAAAACAATGCGTTTGAGAGCTTCTCCACTTCTGTTACAACAGTCATTTATTAAATTACACACAGATGTCATTCAACTCCTTGAAAGGACTGCCCTCAGGTTCAAGCCTGGATTACATGTATACATTGACATTCTATTATTAATCTTTCAGCCCTTTTTATTTCCTCTTACAATATCAAAATGAATTTTCAGTTTTCCATATTTCAACAGAATATGGTCTTCTTTGGGGTGGGGACTGGGGTGGCGGAACTGAATCATGATGATAAAGCAAAGCATATTTCTGCTTCTGATATCATAACCTCTTGTTTCTCTGGTTTCTCCCTTTCATTTTGTACCACTTCAGTCCATCTCAGCACAGCACAATTACAACACTAACCTTTCTTTCTGAAAAATGCAAGCAACTCCTCCTAACACCATCACTTACCAAAACAGGAAACTAAACTTAGCAGAGATACCCAGACTGTAGCAACTTTAACTCAGAAGTAACTTGAAGAAATAAAACTCAAAAGACATTCCCTTTTTTTGTTTTTCAGCTACCAACAATCTATGTCACTGAATTTGCATAAACTAAAAAGCAATCTGGTGGGTATTACGAGGAATCCCTTGCTCAAGAAGCTCTGGAAATGTGAAGAAACAGTTTTTGTAAAACCATGACTAGAATTTACAAAAGGCTCTGGAAAGATTCCTGTTGTGCTGTTCAAGGAGTTCACCAGTGATCACATGTACAGATAGAGGACTTCAAAGGTGTTTCTGTCCCTTCTGAGTTCTACTTCCCTAGGAGGATCCATCCTGTGACAGAAGTAATCGTTAATCCTAAAACCTGACATACCCTGATTTAGACCAGTGGTCCCCATTTAGGACAAGCTGGTACACACCAGTAGCAGAACCCCTACACAGCAAACTGACAAGTCCAATAGCTTTTATGGTAATGTTGGATGGGCAAACTGACCCTAATGGTAGAATGACTGCATTTTTTCTTTCCTTATGTCTGTCATGAAGTTCTGGCTAGACTCTGAATTGCAAACAGAATTTAGACCTAACCTGACCCATACAGAGTAATGGGACTCTGCTAATGCTGGATAACTCTGTGCTAGATGCATATCAGAACTTTTAAGAGAGGTTTCCCATCTTTGGATGTTCCTTCTGCTAGCTGGAGGTAGTAAGAGGACAGACAGAGCCTAGCAACATATAACTGACCAACTGGAACATCAAACCTGCCACAAGTAGAGAAGACACTTCTGAAAACAATAATGAACAGCTTTCTGCTGCTTGTCAAACTTAGAAAAATAAAAAAGCCTCATGAAAGCAGAGGATCACTGGGAGAAGTGAGAGAAAGAGGACTGGAACCCATTTCTATGGCTCACCAATCAGTGGCTTCCAGCTCTGAAACACTAGCTGTGGATCAATACAATTCTCAGGAATTAAACCCCTGATGACTTTTAATGGCTAAAACCATCAAATTATTTTATCAAGTTTTTATTAAAAAAAAATATAAATTCTGCTGCCCCCTTACATTCTAGAGGAAAGAGATATTTGTATGGGGTTACTAGGTAAGCACAGAAGGAAGGAGACCACCTCATGTTTCCCTAGGTAGTGGGTGACTGGAGGAGCTTGTATCTCCTTGGGCAGCAGCACCACCACAGCTTCCCCCTGGGGATTAGTAAACAGCCTGAGTTACTGCAGAGGCATGCAACACTTTCCAGAAGGAGAAGAGAAAGTGCTGCCAGGCGTAAGGATCCCCCACGCTGGGATATTATGCCTATTCCAAGCTTAAGTAATCAAAATGCCTTCAGCAACCATTGCTCAAGCAGTGCATGTCCTCCACTCTCCCTCCCAGAAGGCTTTAAGAGACATTAATTGAGTCATTTGTTTGTAAACCAAAGCGTATGGATAGCATGGGATTAGAATGTATACTTAATGGTGGGTAAATGTCAAGATATATTCTCTTTAGGTAGACTAAATTTCATTCCCTTTTTTCACCGCAGTAAGTTATGCAGCTTTAGAGAAGTCACAATTGTTACGGATGCTGCAGCAGCTATTCAGCCACTGAAAAATAATGCAACATTTCCAATTTGCAGTCCCAATATACATTGGCCCAGCCCTATGATTTAAAAGCTAGGCCTTAATTGTCTTCTAGCCATTACTCTTAAAATGCAGAAACCCTTTCTTTCTCACACCCACTTACAGTCTTTCTTTTCTCTTTCTTACCAACAGTGTCCTAGTGCCTGAGGTAATCATTTATACAGTGCAGAGTTGCTACTCTGGAAAACAAAACCAAAAGTTACTGCACATAAAAATATAGGGCTTCAAGGGCGGGGGGAGTATTTGTTAGACAACTTTTAATAGTAACAAAACTGAGAGACAGGATTCCTAAGCTCAGCTGGCTGTTCTGTGTCCCATACCAGCAGGTATACACAGTACTAGTCTGACCAACCTGAGCATTTATGGCTGTCACATACCTCAGGAGTATATGCCATAGCAGGTGATGCCAAATGGAAATGCTCTTACCCTGTCAGCCCTGCTGGGAAATCCACACCTGCACACAGCCACCACCTTGATCTTAAGGAAATCATTATAAGGAAGATGTATCACTAATTTACTTTGTTTGAATCGAGAGAGGGCAACAAGGCAGAACTGTACAGGCCACTGTGACAGCCTCTTCAAGGACCACTGGAAAGGCTGTGTACCTCATCAGGCTCTAGCATACATCTTTTCATAAGGAATCAGCCTTCGCTTCACTGCCACATGCACTCCAGATCTTCCAGGCAGGGCTCCTTGTCTCAAGCTGTAAGCCTAGTGGTACTATCAATACCTCGTTCCCTGCGGTCTTTTTCAGTCCTTGCATTTATAGCATGCATGGAGTCTGCCCCAGGGCACGTAGAAAGGAAGAAAACTAGATTTCTGGTATTTCCCAACTGGCACAGTAGTATAACCTTAAACTACTCTATTCCTGAGTCTACCTATGCTGCACAGAGGGAGTACAAAGCTTAATTAATTTATGGTTGTAGAATGTGAGCTTCTCAAAAAGAAGACATGGTGTAAGTAGAAATTACTCCTATTAAATCAGGTATTAGGGGAAATGATCACACATTGCAGACTGAAGCTTGCTTCTCTGTTCTTTGGATAGGAAGAACACAGTCAGCAACAACAACGGAGACTGCACCCCTCACCATACATTAGTTTATTCATAAAGTTTAAGCCAAAATGAATTCTCCTGGCAGCTGTTTCTGGCACTTTGTGTTGCAAACCTGAGCTGGGGACAGGATCCACTTTTTGTAAGTGCAGACATTTCCTAGGTATTATGTGTGTTCTCTGTGGGGGATGAATCAGTTGTCATGGGTACTTTCTGTTTACAATCCCACCGACTGGAACTGGCTGTCTGCTACAAAAAGAGAGTCTCTTGTTGAAAGCAAAGTACTTAGGAGCAGACCCTGGCTAAAGGGATGAAAGAACTTTGCGGAGAAAAAAACAGACCAAAAGGAATGAAAAGAAGGAACCAGAAAAAGAAATCTCAATATTAGCAGAAAGAGAACTGAATCTTTTATACAGATAAGTGAATTGCTTATGTAAATAGTTCTAAAATTAGCTACCACAGCCTGGTAACTTGCCCCAATCGCCAAATATGCACAGATATTTTTCACGGTTGTTAATGTTAGGGTATTTCAAATAAACTATGTACCAAAAAACTCTATATGAATTCCCAACCACAATCATTGACTTCTTGTTTTGAGCTGAAAGAAGTCACTTAACCTTCCTACACAATCGGAAATAGTAAGGTATGTTTGTTTAGAGTGATGTTATGAGAATTACCTAATATTTTGTGGTGCTTTAGCAGGGGCTGTCACTCTTCAAGCATGGCACTACCGCAGAAAGCACAAAGGTGAGATCCTAAGTGTAAGTCTTATTACATGGTTAACGGTGTGAAAGTGCAGTGAGGATAAGTGAGGGCAATGATCGCTTTGTACTTTGTCACAGTGCTACTTCATGTATCATTGCTTCCTTTATCAGAGCATATCTCACTCATAAAAAGGCATCCCAAGCAAACACGAAAGATAACAAGCAAGAACGGAAAACGGAAGGGGAATATTACACTGTTGTTTCCCTTCTCGGTTGCTAGCACATCTCAGAATAATACTCATTTCACTTCAGTGTTACATTGTCATTCCCCCCCCCCCCCCCCTTCATTTTTGACTCCAGACTTCGTTTGTATCTTGGGCCCATGTTGCAATGCCTTGGCGTACTGTCAAAGCATTAGTATGAAGAAACTACAAAGCAGTAGCATCACTTGTATAGCATTTTTATTTTATTATTAGACCAACTGGACATCTCTTCTATGGTTGCTAGCCAGAGAGAGAGAGAGAGGGAGAGAGTGCATGTGTGTCTGCAAGTATGTGTGTACATGTAATGATGTCCAGCCAAAAATATCGGTGGCCCTACCAGCCACATAAAACCTAGAAGCTACAGATACTATTAAGAAAGCAAGCTAACTGGCTGCAAAGGCAGGGAGGGAGAGCAAGAACCATCCAAATCCTCAGGAAACCATACTCCTTAAGTTCATATCCCATATATGACCACAACCTAACCTTTAACTCCTGAAGCTTATGTTGCTGCTCTATATCACAAAACATGTATCATATAATTCAGACAAATGCGTAAGGTAGGAAGCCAGTGAAACTCCAGTTCACTTGTCTCTAGCTTCACAAAGAATTTTTAATTAGCCTATCCAGATCCTACAGATTACTTTGCAAACTGTTCCTTTTAGTACAGTCATCTAAGAAAATTTTAAAGAGATGCCACAGAACTTCTCTTCAAAGTGGATTTTGAAAAGACTTACCAAAGTTGCACTATCTTGAGATACAACTGGAACAGTTTCTATTTGGAATTAGAAAGATTTCAAGCTTGCTTGAGATACATACTGTTTTCCACTGCTCATTTCCCCACACCTTAATATGTGTGTACATATGGAAAGCAATTCTTGGTGATAGCTCCACAGAAACGGTCTAATTGAGGGAAATTTACAGATTCCTGAACTAAAGGAGTGTTACAAAGCCCCAGGGAAATGGCTCCAACTTACTCTCCCCCACTCCCCAGGAGTGTCAGAGGGGTTTTTTTGTCTACAGCTCACCAACCTTGATAGACGACTGCAGTATAATCAAAAACTTACAGAAAAACTGGGAGGGGCTCTAATTGCAAATATAAACATTACCAAAGTAAGCAGAAGCAAAGAGATAAACAAGGAAAGCATCTATGTAGCAGTGTGGGAATTAAGGGATAACTCTTCTGATACTGTTTGATTTTTTGTGCTCTGTCAGCTACAACACCATTAGCGTATTTGGAGAAGTTAAGAAAACCTAGTGCTTTAAACAGAATTATTTGCATGCATTTATGAATATACAGCACTGCCAAAACATCCCTCTAAACTAATTTAATGAATGCACTGTTGCTATACAAGGTTAGCAAACAGCAGGACATGATTCTTATAGAAATGTTACAGTGTCATGTTTTTGGAGTAGATTTATTTATGACTTGCCCTTAAAAAAAAAAAAGAGAGAGAGAGAGACAGAATAAAGGGGGGAGGGGGAAGGACAACATGACACCAGCTAATGCAAAACCACTTCTACCAAAGTGCCCTAAAGCAGCCAAAGCATTCAGCAGCCAGCTAGATCATTTCATTTCCTCTCACAGAAATAACCCCAGGGTTTTTACAAAACAAAGCAAAGAGTGAATATATAATTGTGCAACATTGTCTTAAAATTAAGGAAATTCAACAGTACAGTGTTGGTTTTTCAGTTTGATTCTTCCTTGCTTGCGAGCTGGTGTTCACCGGTATTCATGTGTTTTCATCTCTCATACTAGATGGGTCTAGACTGTAATGAAGAGTGTTTTTAGAAAGGTTTGTAAGTAGTGGTGAAAGAAGGAATAGATCCACTCTTTGGTATACTCAGTAGTCAAGTTTTTGCATACTTAAGATCAAAAATTTTCAAATATATCAACAGATGTTATAAAAGGGAAGGCAATGGATTTGGAAAGAAGAGAGCCAGCTGTGATGAGGACACTATGGACTCAAAGCAAAGGAAATGTAGGTTAGATACTACAAAAAAACCCCAACTTTCCAAGAGTAAAGGATAACGAAGGACTGAAAAGTGGACTGAAAAGATTACATATCAAACCACTGTTATTTTCCACCACTGGAAGTTTTTTTAAAAATGTGTATAAAATATTTATCAGGAAGGGTTTATAAACAGGTAAATCTGTCTTTGGCAGACAGCTTTCTTGCCTGGGTGGTCTTCTCTGTCTTCTGTCAGAGAAAACTAGGAAGATATGTAAGTACAAGAAAGGAGAGACGGGAAGAGAGAAAGCCATTTTAGCTTGATAAACTTTCACATATTGTTCTGAATCACTACCCTTAAAGGTGACTTGTTCATGTTACATGACTCAGAACCTTCTACAGAATTTATCTGGGAAAAATTTAAATCTATGTGCCAAACCATGGGTGCTGTAACAATGAACAGAGCTTTAGCATGGCATTCAAGAGATCTACATCCTATTCCTGATGCTGCCCATGACCTAAAATGTGATTCTGGTCATGACACTCTACTTGACTCTGTCTCACTTTCACAGTCCATAAAATAATATTTATTTTCTTGTTCATATGCTTCTAGATCTATTGGTGCAAATCCCAAGTCAGAGCTATATAGTATTATTGTTGTTGTTGTATTGCTGTTAGTAACATCAACCTGTCTTGACTGGTACAACTTTTACATCAAGCTAATCAAACAGCTTCTAAAACTGCACACCCACGCTGAAGCTTTCTATTTGTTGTTGTTCAATATTAAGACAATAACGATAATGTAGCTGATAGTTTAAGGATTTTATGTCTGTTTTTAACTTAGCCTTAGCAGAAATATAACTCCTCCTTCATACACATTGGCCTAATAATGAAAATATATCTAAAAACTCTAAGCAATAGAGAAGTCATACATATGCCATTTAATGATGGAACTAAAACTTTGAATTAAAATACATCTTTGGACAACTCCGTCTTCTGGGCATTCACTCAATGACACTACCACTACCAGGAAAATAGTCAGTGATAGCAAATGTACCAAGGGACCGAAACTCAACCACCTGTTAAATTGCACAAATACTCCCTGGCATAGTTTTATTCCTGACCAACTAGGCCTCTTCCAAACTATACTTTAGGCAAGCTTTAGGAGTTAACAGTATTCTCCACAGGCAATTTGTCTGCACTGACCTTCTTTTGTAGACTAGCAAATTTTAGTAATATGGGTCACTCTATGACAGTTGACCTCACCGGCATCAACAGTCCCAGGCACATTTAATTTCCTAATGCAAATCTTGCCAAGCAGCTTTTACATTAAATAAACGAATTTTTATTCTATCTTGAGCCAAAAAGAAAGCAAATGTTTTCTTTGAGTAAGTTTTCTGCAGTTAATTGGCTGCAATTTTACTTCCTCTGTCCTTTAGATAAATTACTGCTTCATGTGAGAGATTTAGGAACACCTTGTGCTACTACTTAAATAGGTGTAACATCCTCATATCTGAGCTATCCACACATAACCTTACAATCTTCTGTTAAGGCAACCCAATCACATGACGTACTTCACAAGACCTCCTGTTTCTTAAATACCCATGTTTACAATATTTTTCACCCATTCAGCAAACTGTTGCCGGCTTCCCTTTAGTATAAAAGTTTCCTTTCCAGCCATACAAGGAAACCTATGAATAAAAAGTGAGAATCACTTTTGTTGCTTCAAGAAGATGTCTCACTTGTAGTGATCACACACTTTACAATTTTTAATGATTAAGATTTGACTGCACACAGCCCAGCCTAGTGGCCAATCTGCTTTATTATGCTGCCACCATATCTCACAGTCAGGTGAACTTTTAGCTTTCTAATACAGCTGTTTGGGCCACTTAATCTTGGGACTATTCATTTGTAGCACAAGATGACCTTTAACAAAAGCTTGTCCTTCCACAGTAGTGAGAAGTAAGTGGACTTAAAAAGCAGATGAGTGGTGGTCTTCATGAACTGAAGATGTAGTAGTTTGCATCTCATTCAAATGACAAGTATACAGATTAATAACTAATGTATTATTAATATTATTTATTTCTCTGCTGTATCCAGTTTTATAGCAGGATGCATAATTAATGTACTATTTTAATCATGCTATAATAATGAAAGTCTCACAAAAGCAATACACAACTGGGTTTCGTGCAGTTAGCACTGTCAAGTGGGAAGCATTTTCATGTCAACTATAAATAAATAATTAGAAAGAGAAACAAAACACATGTCACTGGCATTATTAAGGCAAAAGGTCTTTCTATAGTTCTGTTAAATATCAACAGGAGACACTGTAAGGTTTCATTTCTGTTGTTTGTTTTTAAACAAGCCACTTGAAAGAGAATAGATTGGGAAAACTCAGCCACTGAATTACTGCCCTGGCCCTCTTATAAGGTTTGATGTGCCTCACTGGTTTATTTCTCATCAGCTGCTCACCCAGCAATGGGGAAAACAAACTGACAAGAAAAATGGCTGGCAGTGGGGAAAAAAGCGGGGGGATGGAAGGAAGCATTGATTTCTTTAAATGGAGAATGCAAGTCTACACACTCTAACAACAAAATGCACAGGTGAACAAGAAAAAGCACTAGCCCCAGGACTGGCAGTCCACTGTAACTCATGATAAAGGAAATGCACAGGATTTGGCATCGTATCTATGAAGACTGTTGTTCTCTCCCTGCAGGACACCTTTGTGAAGATACGCACTGAAGTTTAGTTATGTGACCCTAAAGTGAAATGCTGTTTTCAAATACTGCTCCCTACTCTTTACTCTTAATACGTAATTAAATATAAGAAAATAATAATGACCAAGTTACAAAAATAAATCTATTTAGCATCAACTATATCAATACTGCATGGTAAGAAACCTCTCCAGTAACTACAGAAGATTTGAACTTTCTAATCTTCTTAATTGTATAGGCTATTATTTTAAAAAATCAATAACATTCTAATACATTAAAGCGATGTTAGCAAGGTCCTTTAAAATCTAAAACCAGCAATAACAACCAGCAGGACTTCTGTCCTTCACAGATGTGGTAACTCTTAGAACTACAAAATATTCTGCTTCCTATGTGACATACTGATGCCCCTGTTTCTCACTGTATTCTATCATCCTTATAGCTGTTTTTCCATTTACTGAAGTGTTATAATCAGCATAGCATGAACATCAGTGAAGCATGTAACTGGAACCAACTACTCTGCCAGTGGACACGGCCACAGTTTTGTTAATTTTCATGAACTTCTATAAATAATGCCATGGGGGCAAAAATTGGAAATCTAGTATTTGGAAGCCACTGAAGTCAGTCTGTTGTAAGTGCCATAAATAGGACCAAAATCTAATTATTTAATTTCTAACCCAAACTGTTGATTCCAGTAGACAGAAGTATTGACGTTCATGTCCATGATGCAGCCTTCACAATGCTGAAAAGGTTGCAGAATTCCTATGTTAATGACTGAGAAGAAATTTCTATGGACTATAGAGTGTAAGATGTGGGATGGTTTATCTGGCAGTTTTATATGTTTCTTTACTTAGAGTTGATATTTTTGGTAAGGGACAATAAAATAATAACCAAGCAGCCAAACTGAATCCCTCCAAAGATAGGAAAGCTAGAAGAGACACTACAGTAATAAAGAAGAGAAATATCCTTTTGCAAACAAGTTCCATGGATTAACAGGATGAATCCCAGCTTTGGCATAGCACAGCATCATGTACTTCTTTACCATGGGCTGAGCCAAACACACAAAGATCTGTATTTCTCACTTCAGTCCTAATCATCAGGTTTGAACTCAGCCATTCAGTTTCAGTGGGCAGGTACATGATGACTTTTACTGTCTTGGTATTTCTTTTGCTGTTCTCTGCGATTTTCCATTGTGGCCATCATTCATGAACTTTTGAATTCCCCTTAAGATTTTAACCTCTAATTGTAAAATATGAATTTATTTTTAGCTTATATATTCTTTTAATATGGTAGTTTCTTACTCTGATGGCCATGTCTGTTGCCATAATCAGTTGATGGCAGAATGCATATTACTACTCTTTTTATTTATTTTTTAAACAATAATCTTTTTGGGTTACTTGCAAGGAGTGGGATAGAAGGATACACAATTTTAAGAAGGCAGCTTCCAAAGATACACTTTGTGAAAAAGTAGTATCACTTGGGACCGCCTACAGCTGGGAAGGTTAAAACGAATCAACTAAAACTATGAAGTGAATGCAGAGAAATTAAAACACATTAAACTATATGTAGATGCTCTCATTCTGAATTAAAAAGCCTTTATTTTTTGTAGTTAAATCCTCCCTTAAGCACTCCACTCTTTATTAAGAGTTTCCATATAGGGGCTTAATGGTCCTTAATTTAGCTGCATTAGCTTCATACTCTTAGTTGTTCTCCCACATAGAACTGCCGTAAGACATCTAACTACTGCATTTGCTTGGTGATTGCACAGTTAGGAACATACAAGGCATATCTAAGTGGTGCCATTTATAACTGCATTAATTTGAACCTCAAAACTATTAATACAGAACTATTAATGCAAAATTATCGACACTTCAAAGCTTCTTTTAAAATCCATACATGTTTTTAAACAGTTCAATGGGAGATCTTGAAACACTCTGCAAAATATGCAAATACTCTTGTTCCTGTTCTTCTGAAGAAGTGAAGCAACAGAATTTAGGGTGAAACCCATAAACAAGTCAGCATCATTCAGATCCTCCCAAGTCAGTCACTTCCTGGGCAAACGCTTCAAAAGAAAAGCACCACTTTATATTCTAAATGTGTTTTGAATGAAAGTGGCCGTGGTCATGACTACTTGTGGCTAAACTCAATGCCATCCGTGTGTGTTAAACTCTCTTGCAGAACACCTATCCAGACCAGATCTCCACGGGATTTAGGCACAAACATACTTTTTTAAGTAAATCTGAATAGGGTAACGTGCAAGTTGGACTCCTTTTCCAAGACAGCAATGCTTCTAGGAAAATCCTAACAAAGAACTTTTGGCTCACTTGGAATTTGAAAAATGAAAACCCACACTGCCAGATGTCTAGTTAACATGAAAATCATGAAATAATCTAACAAGTGTAAGTAAAATGGCTAGTGAATATTTGACAAGTTCATAATGACATAGAGATGTTTTCCAGGCTTACTGAAAACCAGTTCAGGTTGGAAGAATGGTGCATTCTGGCATAATTAACTATCTCTCAGGCTGTCTTTTGAGAAAAAGAAGAAAGGGGTTCAGTTCTACAAGCCAACGGGACCATGCCCACTTTATGACATGCCCCCCCCAACCCCCCCAAGCAGCAGGCAGAATTGGTAGTGTCACCTGGGATGTTAGCCCTGTGGGCTGGCTGATCTGGGAATTGTGAGGCAGAGAGATGAGACAGAAGATTTAGTCTGAAAAAAAAGAAGGAGTAGGGCTTCTGGCAGCAAAAACATTGAAAGCAACATGGTTGGTTTGTTTGTTTGTTTGTTTGTACTTTAAAAAAAAAAAAAACCCAACCAAAAAAGAAACAGTTTGTCTTAGATATGCAGAAGGAAGCAAAAAGAACAAAGATTACACTAAGGTTATGGTCCCAGGAGACAGAAGGGACAGTGAAGTTGTAAATGGAGACAGAAGGGAGGCAGAGGAGAGGGACTGAGGGGAGAGATAAGAAATGGTTCATGTTACAGCAAGTCTAAATGTCATGCACTTCTCTTCGCCCTCTTCAGCTTAACAAGTGTTCTGAACCACAAGAAACATGGATGGTATCAGGAAGGTAAGGTCTTCCCGAGGGACTACTGTCATGGTAGGATTATTTCTTTTTAGCTCCCCAACACTGACAAGTGCACTGTTATAAACCATGTTGTGCTCTTAAATCATCTAATTTATGCCTTAATAATTAAGAGGCTTCAGAAAATATTTAGCAAAGCAGTATCTACCATAGATACTGAACGAAAAAAAGAAAAACCGCACCACAAAAAACAAGGGATTCAACATTTTCAATTCCAAAGTTATGCATGTGAAGTAAGCAGATATATCACTTCAGATGTATTGCATGATTGTGTAAGAACAGTAAAAATATGTACCTATACAGAAAACAAACATTTCCATTTTTGTACCTGAACTCTACGTTCAGGTGTACCTGCAGGAAGTTTAAACTGCCTTTTACCCCCCTTCCGCCTTCACTCAGGGCACATTGTCCTACTCCTTGTCACCTGCAGGTACCAGTGTTCATCTGACCCCCAAGGAGCACATTTGGCTTGCTCAGCCAGAATAAAATTACTTTGCTTTGGTATCGTTTGTTTTCTGTGGATATGTCAAGCAGCAACAGTTCAAAGAGGTCAGACAGAGCAGAAGGTGGGGACTTGCACCTGGGGGTGAGAGAGGAGGCACCTCTGCAGGGCAGATTTTGCTGGTTCATTCTGCCAGGGACCTTCAGCAGGGTGGATCCTTTTCTGAAAGGGTCCACTGTATCTTTGTAGTTCTGCAGTTGCAGTTTAACTTCATTTTTCTCTGTTATAATTTTTTTCAGTTACTCCATAGTTGATTCATATGTGTGAAAAAGTACATTTATGCACCAGTAATGGCTTTCATTACAGTTCTGTGGCTTATTTCACATAAAGGTGAAATGTGACGGATATTACCAGGTGGTTCTCAGTTCTCAAAATTGTTCTATTGTTTCCTTCTATTACTATTCCATATCTTGTTTTTCTTTCCTCTTTTTTCAAAATCCAATAGTACAATCAGCGTGTATAGTAGTGTTGAGCATTTCTGTAACAGTTCTCATTACAGTGACTGGAAGTTTTCTCTCCACTGATGTTTGTTACTAAGCAAGCAAAGAGAAACGAACCCAGCTTTTAAACTGTGCCATGTAAAAAGCAATTGAAGAGAACAATAATACTGCCGACGTTTTGAAAATGAAATCACCTATATCTGGAATCATTGTGTACTTACTGTATACACAGAACTGTCAGTCTTTCTCTTAAGTTTCAATAACTTCCCCCCAAGTTTTTTTAATTCACGGTGGTTCCAACAATATCCTCAATGTACTGGAAAATTTATCAAGTTGAGTTCTTACAGAAGCATCATCCTTTCTGTTGCTTTCAGTACGGGGAGATAATCTCCCACTTATCAAAATATTTTAGCCTCAAGTAAAGCTGGTTCCCAAGTCCCTTGTGAAAAAATTCAATCCATTATAACTGAAGGGAAAGTACTGGAATCATACAACATCTTGCACAACTGGCAGAGAAAAATTAAGAAGTTACGTACAATGCTCCAAGAGTCAATGAAATCATCTGCACAAAAGCTACCATCATAATTTGCAATGCAAGTCTCTCCTACCCATAAGACACTTCATTTTTAAGAACCAAGACATTTATTCATGGGAGAGCTCTTTTCAAAATTCATTTTGACCATGCCTCCATGTTCCTCCAAGCTTTCATGTTCATTCAAGCACAGCATAGCTATGTCAGAGATGGGTGTTATTTTTCTTTAGGAATCTGTCTGGCCTTATGTCTGCTTAAGTCATTTGTCACTCAGTAACTGTGGTATGTGGTGATACTCTAAAATTTTGAAAAAAATGCCAGCTTTTTAAAAAACACACCGTCAAAGAACCATATAAATACCTTCTTGGTAATTCAGGATTATTACCAGGATGTATCCAAACAGGAATCTCAGAATAAAGAAACTATCATGTTCTGAACAGATGACAGTTAATCGGCCAAGTTCCAACTTCCTATCACCCAACAGAGGATGACCCCATCCAACTTATTCCTTCTCAGGGGAGGGGGTCATGTTCATCTCACCAAAAGTTAACCTGAAAGCTGAAGTCCAGCCTTCTCCACAGTTACTAGAAATAGGTACCATCAGAAGATATTCCTTCCCTCCTATCACAAGTTCATACCTGTTAAACAGCTTATTTGTCTGTATCCTGTCCTTTCATAAGAGATCATTTCCGAAATCAGAATGATTTAATACCTTTTGCAGGACTGGACTACCTTTTAAATTCAGTTAATGTCCACACCTATGTTAACATCTGAGAAAGGGTCACACAGATTCCTCCCAGAGACCTTGTCTACACAGAGACATACAGCAGAATTATTCTGCATTTAATTTTTAAAGTAGATTATTTAAACTACATTAAATCTCTAGTTGTTTTGGAAAGGAGTTAAGTTAAACCAAATCAAAGCAATTTTTATTCTGAATGAACATCTATACAGACACTTAATTAGGTTTAACTAATCCACTTTAAATTCGTTTTTTACAGATTAATTTTCCTGAAAGTCTCCATATAAATAAGCTTTTAGT
The DNA here is from genome assembly GCA_035590275.1 of Ibycter americanus. Taxonomy (NCBI): domain Eukaryota; kingdom Metazoa; phylum Chordata; class Aves; order Falconiformes; family Falconidae; genus Ibycter; species Ibycter americanus. The sequence continues at coordinate 40,684,898 of JAVJGI010000014.1, forward strand.
GAACTAAATGTAGTTTCAGTAAATTATTACCAAAAACTCATTTTGTTTCAAACACGGATTGGTATGTATTTTCTTGTTAAACTTTGACTACCAGAATATATCACAGAGAGAACATGGCACTAATCCATTTAAATGTCACTAGTAAACTGGCGCTTTTTTTAATGAAATGGTCTTGTTTTTAAAGGACTAATTATTTAAAATTGTGTTTTAGAAGCACTGCCACACCAAAAAGAGGTGTGTATGTTTTTGCAGCTGATTTTAAAATGCCCTCTTTTTTTTTTCTTTTTGTGCTGTAAAATGCTATTTAGACAATACACAAGGAACATTCTCAGATAGTCCTGCACAGCAAAGGTTTTATTCAAGTTCATCTTTATCCCACTAAAGTAACAAAAAGCCAGACCCAAATGAAAAATAAAGTTAAAACACTGGTTATTCGCCAGTAGAGGTATTTTGAATATAAAGATTTATTTGAATTAATTTAATTTAAACTGAGTGTGTTAATGTTTGGAGAAATCCAGACAAATACAATCTTTGTGGTTTGTTTGTTTTTTTTTAAATAACCTGCAGTTAATTTCCTTAGAAATAAGGAAATTAGAAATACTTTATCCAACTGAGGGACAAAATTAAAGAATAGGATGTGGTTTAAATAGCTTCTCATACATTTAAGGAGTGTTTCTGCTTTATCTGCATGAGAACATAACAACCTCAATGTTTTGGAAGCAGAAGAGGGTAATGAGTGTTAGGAAATCTGGCCTCTATCCCCAGTTCTATCTTACCTTTCTTAGTTTAATTTGGGGCAAATCATTAGGGTAGGGACCTGTACCTCACTTTCTCAGTATGTAAACCGTGGCTAACAATATTTAAGTCCTTTGTGAAGTAGTCTCAGATCTACGGTTGAAAAACATTAAGAAAAACTGAATACTGTATTACTATTTTAATATTAAGGATGAAACACTGACACAAGGATATGATCAACAGATATTAGATGTATTCAAACTACTAACAGGGGAAAAAATAGTATACAATGATATAAAGTGCAAACTGGTATAATTACAATAGAAGCCTAAAATCATAAAACCTTGTATCTGTCTGAAGAGCAATGAACCTAATACTTCCCCTGGATTTCAACAAAATGCATTACAGCAGAGCTTAAAAGGGAGAGTCGGGGGGTGCAGCAGGGTAAAGACTCATGTTCAGGTCACATTACTTGATGATAAATACATTAATACTACATTCTGAATGACTGCTTGGAAACTGATGAAAAATTATAAACACAAAGTTCATTGCAGCCAAGAAATGAGGTGGATTCCCAAGATGGAGTCACTAAACACAGATAACCCTCAGTAGTAAAATAAAGAGGTGTAACAAAAAATCTCTCAAAATAATTGTCTTTGCTGCTGAGCTGGCTTTACTCAAACAAAACTACAGGCAGAATTATGTGTATGGGGTAAAGGCTAGGACATTTAATGACATCAGCTTCAGTGAGGACAGAGTTCAGTGCTTTCCTTCCTTCACCACCCTAAAACAACTGTCAGACAACGAAAATACAACAATGAATCTGAACACTAGAATATGAATTTGAATTAAGCAGTTAACAGTAGTAAAATATTTATTATTGCTTTGCTTAGTGCTATGAGCACCTTCAGTGCTTTCTAACATCAATGTCATTAGGAGGATCTCATATATTTCTTTGCCCAACATAGAAGAGATGTCCTTGGTGTATAACAATGGACTTCTGGAGCTGCTTCCTTAAACCTTAAAGCTGCTAAAAAAAATTTTTCTGTATTATTTTTCTCCACATTATTGTCTCTTTATATTAAGAAATACTAACATCCTCACATTAATATCTTACTGTGAAACACAGATTTCTCAGGGAAGAGAGGGAAGGCTACCAGCACTGTGGCTGGTCCCTGCTCCACCAGCTTCCATCATTGCTTTTCACATTATTTGATGACTGGAGACTCTGTGTGGCTGGGGATGCAGATGGGAAAGTGGGAGTAAATACATACTTCTGATTCCATTCCAAATTTGTAGTTAAATTAATTTCCCTGCTTTCCTGGCCCAGAGTCTGCACGCCTTCTCTAAAGCAGAGGCACGATTTAGCCTGGTTTACCCTCTGTCTGACTGTCCTAGTTATAGTGGCTGGGACCAGTTTATCACTGTGTGGGTGTAACTGGAACTGTGCATTCTATACCCTCTCTG
>JAVJGI010000014.1:40690557-40708451 GCA_035590275.1 Ibycter americanus
CCCGCGCAGTGGTGGCGTTACTTGTTTAAGCATTTCTGACTGTCTTATAGGGAGAACCAAACAGGAAAGTAGCATCAGTGAGTGACCTCAAACAAACACAAAAATTCTGATCCTTCAGTAATGTCATAACACAGTTTTTTGGTGTCCTTTTCTTCCCTTTCTTCCTGTTCTCCATTTGCTTCTCTAGATTTGAGGCAGTGCTCCCCCACTGGCCCCTCCCTGCTGCCAGGGTCAAGGGGGAGGAAGTGGAGGCAACTATGTCCTCCTCCTCATACTAACTGGTTGCATGTCATCTTGACATCAAAACACTTCAAACAGGGCGCTTCTGAGACAAGCATGGGACCAAAGGTAGCCTGGGAGCTCTGAAGGAGATGAAGCATTATTGATGCTATGCCTACATACCAGGATATTTGGAGGTCCCAGTACACCTGGCAGATCCTAGTGCTACAGAATTCACCATGGCCAAAGTGTCCTTGAGTCTCTGAAGGACTCCATGAAGCTCTATTGATTCTTGTCTGAAATGTTTAATGGTGTTCGGACACTTGGAGGATCATAAAAGACTCAAATCTCATTAGAAGATTTTTGGTATAGCCCACCATTACTGGAAAACACAGCATTTCTAGAGCTGATGTCATCCAGAGATCATACTACAATCTGAAAATCAAGTAAAAGCCCACAGCAAACGCCCAATAAAACACAAAATAATAACTATGGGATGGCTCATTAACTTCCAAAGTTCCTAAGAGGTTGAAGATCTCTGAAATGTCTGTCCTTCTGCAGTGCTTGCAAGCCTGGTATGAGATTTAATGAGTCCTCTGTATCAACGCAGAAAGAAAGAAATATTCTCTGGTTTCCAATTCAGCTAGCTGTCTTTTTACCTCCATAAAAAGTTATACCAGAGATTTAACTGCAATTTAACAGCACAGTGCTCTGTTCCAGTAATACGAATAAGACTAGCTTTGTAACAGTTAAAAATGAATGCTTTTAAGCAGTAGAGAAAAGACCTGCAAATTAAGTTTATTCTAGAATCCTTTTTTATTACTGCTTTTCTCCAAGAAAAATAAAATCAATAAAAGGAAAGATTTCTCAATGCAAGTAGCAGGTCTTAATGCTTCACCATTCAAAGTGTTGAAGTTTACTTGACAAAATCCTAGCCCATGACAGTAAAATCTTCTTAAGATGATGACCTATGCACTGATAATTCCACACACAGCATGTTCAATATCTATCTACTGTAACTTTACATACAGTTCGGGTTTTTTTATTTCTTACTCAGAATTACCTTGGAAAGTGACAGTATCGAACCAAGACTAAAGAAATGCAAAAGTCTCCAGAAGCAAAGGGAACAAACTGTGCTAAGTTTTAAAAATTCTACTGTGAAATAACTGCTGTGGGGATGGGTGTTAGGTGAACAGAACCTGGGAGTGCAGGTGGACAAGGATGCAATCATTTCAGTCCTTTTCAAAAATACTGAACAAATGTTGTGGACCTGATACTATGGAGACTGATTCCTCCCAATTTCCAGAGTCCTGCTAAACCACTAAGATACCTCTCTCTTAACCTGACCAAAAAGGACCAAAGAAATGGTGGGATTTATTTCATCTTTGTAATATTTTGGCCATAACAATTGTCCTTAACACTGCATTATCCAGAACAAATCCCTGTGTAAATCCAAATAGAAGTTTCATGATTTTTTTTTTACTCTTATCTTCAATCATTCCCTTTTAAAAAGTGAAAAATTCAAAATTTTGTGTGGTTTTGAGGTCACTCAATACATTTGTGTATACAAAATTATTATTATTGTTGTTATTATCATCATCATTATTATTATTACCTAGAGCTCAAGGTTGATAAACTGAATAGATACAATAAAATAGGAAAAGATATTATTGTGGAGGGAAATTGGTTATTAAAATTAATGTGTATTTGAGTCAGAGAATAATGTTTATACTCGTGCTGTGGTATATACTGGATAGTTACTTACCCCTTGAAAACCTTACATTTTATTTTGATTGTCAAATAATTTTAGCATCAAGTTCTATTGCAGGAATTACACTGACCCAAATGCACACGATCTGCAGCAGGTTTCAGCATTAGCTAAACTTTTCTTTTTTTGCACAAATCTGCAATTTAATCGACAGGTAAATGCAAAAGAGTTTTACTGGTAATGAAACACTGCCTAATAAAGGCACAAGCAAGGTTTAAGAAGAATGAAGGATTTGCAAAAAGACTTCTCATGCTACACTGCCCCCAAATAAACAATTAAATCCAGGACCTTGCTTAGGTAGGGTAGATTATTTCCAGTTATCATGAGGCTGATGGGCCTGTTGCCTCCACTCAACTCTTAGATTTAGTGAAAAGGTTATAAATTTTCTGGAAGATGGTGAAAGAACGTTGTAAATATGACAACAATGGAGGGGTTAACAGTATGTTTCCTGAAGTGCACAGTCATAAAATGAAATAAACTGGAGTTTATTTTGTTATTAGTTGGTTGGGTGTTGTTTTGTTTGCCTGTAATTGTGAACTTTTCAAAACAGTTATTTGATAAACAGAATGATGAAAGCTACAACATAAATACTCTAGCATAAGTAGTCAACTCTTTCAGGATTAGCTTGGGGAGACTGATTTCATCCTTGTGATACGTGGGGCTGTGATAAGTTAGAATCATCTACACTCGGAATTACCTGTCTGATGATGCTAACAAACAGCATGGAAGTTAGGTGCCCAAGGGTATAACAACATTTCACTTGTTTCACTTGCTGTGCTGCCTACAGCAAGTTAGCACCTGACATACCTAACCAAACAACGGCAAGCCACTCATGGGATTCAACCCAACAAAATACAATTAAAAAGAAAGCACTACCCTGGTGGCAATAACATTATGCTATTTAGATATTGCTGAATTAAACCCACCCCCCACCCCCCCAGACTAAATGTACTGTCCCTGCAAAATACAATCTTAACGTTTTCTATTTGTTAGAAAATATTGTAGCTACGTTTTAGGCTGTTAAAATCTCACAAATAATTTAGGTCTCTTTGACATGAAATTTAGTTATCACAGCTTTAGTAAATTCCCTGTAAGTGCTTATGGCACCTTAGCAGCCCTGGCATCATTGACAAGCTGTATTATAACAAAGGGCAAGCTTTTCTTCCAAGTTGTCTAGTTGCAACAAAACATCCTGAAATCTCCTACAGCAGAGTATTTTGCATGGGTATCTGATGCTCTATGCTCTTTTACTTATATATCCAATAAAAGCCTCTTGATATATTCATTCTGAAGAACATATATCGTAAGTTGAAAGATTCAGCTTAACTCTTAAGTACTTTCTTCCACAGTCGTTTCCCTCCTATACACACACCCACCACAAAAGACAAATCTCTCCTCTAGCTGTGGAGTCTTCCTTTAAGTTCCCCAGGGCTGATCTAATGCATTTTCAGCACTGTAAATCTCAGTCTCGTCTAGCCAGAAAGCTCCTCTTCCAGTGAGTAATAGTAAGTATGCATGGTTACAGAGTCCATATTATCATGTTCAACACTCTCGTCCCATCTGAAGACAAAGGATCCCCGAGTATATTCTCTTGTTGTCAGCTTTTCCATTCTTCAGCTCATAGGCAGCCTGCAAATTGCACATACAATGGTAAAACCTCATTCTGCTTCAGGCGGTAAAGAAATTTTTTAAGGACTCACTTCGTGAAAATTCAGAAACTGCCCACTTACTTGCTTTAAGACATCTTTAGCCATCTTGTAGTGATGTTATGGTGTCATAAGGAACAGTTGTTTCTAGAAGGTCAAATAGATGCTGCTGAAGTGTTATAGAAAGTGGTGTCACAGATATTACCCGATCTTTTTTATTATTATTATTTTTAATATTACTAGTGAGATTTTAATGTAAAAATAATTCTGAGATCATGCTGCTCAAGTGACAAACTGGGAAAGTTATTTGCAGTAATGTACTGCTTATTAAGAATATAATTCAATTGCAGAAGACCTTCACTGTGGCCAGTATACGTGCTGAGAGGACAGACAGAATAGGATAGAATAGGATAGAATTGTTCAGCTGGAAGGGGCCTACAATGATCATCTAGTCCAACTGCCTGACCATTTTAGGGCTGACCAAAGTTAAAACATGTTATTAAGGGCACCGTCCAAATGCCTCTTAAACACTGACAGGCTTGGGGCATCAATCACCTCACTAGGAAACCTGTTCCAGTGCCTGACCACCCTCTCAGTGAAGAAGTGCTTCCTAATGTCCAGTCTAAACATCCCCTGGCACAGCTTTGAACGATTCCAAAGTTGATTACATAGATTCCAGGATATAAGAGGTCCTGTATAGTAGACTAGAGAATCAGGAATGTTCACACCATCAAATCCTCTGACTGATCATTACAAAGTGATTTCCGATTGCTAAAGTGTTCAGTTTCATTGTGTATGAATAATGATGGGCTGAATGTGTCACACAGCAAACAAAACTGTCAAGTCTCTGGAGTTCAATTTTTTTTTTTTTTTTTTTTTTTTTTTTAAATAATGTATATTTACTTGTATAAAACTTTCCAGGAATACCAGCAACCTGACTTTTGGCATGAACATGAACACCAGAAGGCCAATGAAAAAAATAAATCCCTTCCATGGCAATTTAAACTGAGCCACTGGGAGGAGGAAACGAAATTAAAATATCCGCATCCTGCACTAATCAAACTGAATGTATTCAAACTGACTAAAAGGAGGACAAAGGAAAATGTTTTTCTGCTATCCAACAGAGAAAAAACGTTATTGACAGATGACACTGTGAAGACAGAAGCGTTTAATGTCTTTTTTGCATTAGTTTTAATTAAAAAGGTCAACAATGAGGAGGTGACTAGCATAATTAATACAAACAACAAAGGAATTATTTCAATTAAAAATACAGACAGAAAAGGTTAGAGAGTACTTAAGTAAATTAGTTTTCAGAACAGATGTGCCTGACGAACTTCCTCCTAGGTTACACAGAGAACGAGTAAAGCCATCTCAGACCATGTAGCCATCAGAAAAGCAGTCTGTGAAGGACATGTGATGTATCAAGGAAATGGAAAAAATGAAAATGCAATACTCATCTTTACAAAAGTAAGGAGGCATGAGCTTAGGAGTAACAAATTTCTCTGTCAGCTATTGAGACTCAGAAAAGTTCTGGAACAAATGAACAACACTATTTGTAAGTAGCTGGAAATATGAAAAGGAGGTAAGGAACAGGCAAAACCAATTAATTAAGAATTAGTCAATCCTTTAAGAACAAACAGTATCAACAGAATTAAATGCCTCCACAAAATGGTAACAGACCTTGGGGAGAGGTGAGTTGCAAACAAGGTCATTTATGTATCTCTTGCCTCAGAAAATTCTCAAACATATGAAAAAGAAAAGAAGTGAAAGCTTGTGTAAGTGGTACTAATACAGTATGGGTGCAAAACTGATTAGACAACTGTACATCTAGTGTAATCATGACTAAGCTATTACTGAAAATTGATTTCTTTTACCTTTTTTTTTTCTTTAGCAGGCCTGTTTAAAGTTTTAATAATGTGAATGACAAACAGAGTGCTTACTGCATTTAAAGAACACATATAACCAGGCCTGCCAGCATGTTGGAAGGTCAGTTAGAATGTAGAATTTTAAAAGACAGGAACAAATCTGTACAAATACAAGATACAGAACAATTGGATGGTTAGAGGTTTTTTAGGGAAGGATCTGGAGATCAAGTATGGAAATATATCAGAAGTGTCCTTCTGTTCCAAGTCACACATCCTTGGATATGTAAAACTGAAAACTACCTGCAGAATATGAAAGATCAATCTTCTGCTTTGCTCCAGTTTTGGAAAAACTGAAGATGGATTGTTTCTGACCTGTTTTGGGCAGCTCAAAGAGATATAAACCAACAGGAAAAAAATCCAAAGGAGAATTATCATGAGTCTGACTAACAAGGAAAGATCTAACAACCTGAGACTGTTAAAGCTGAAGAAGAGGAGCCTGAAGTTAAAGATGATAGCAATCTTTTTAATGTATAAAAGGTAGCTCTAATTGTAGGAAGATGCTGAAAACCTTTCAAACAGTAAGAAAAGTTACTGAAACACTCAAACAGATTGCTAAGTGAACTTTGGATTTCCCACAGTTCAGTGTCTTTAATAAACAAATACCTGTGAGGAATAACCCAGCTATAGTTGACTTTTGCTTTGGAAGGGTCTGGATCATCAACCGTATTATCTTTCCTGCATTTTTTTCAGTTTGAATTGGAGAAAAAAAAATTTATTTTTTTTTTTTATAGAAAGTCCTGTAGTCCTTTACAAACACAGCGTGCTAGAAATACTGCCTGTATGTTTAAGAACTACCATAAATCATTTCTGCAGAGTGAAGCCCTCACCACTGTAATGCCATAGGTAGCTATCTATATATGAAATTATAGAGAACTCTGGAATTCTTCGCTATTTTCTCAACCATTACTTGATCAAATCACTTTTTACACACTGCAAAATAAATCAGGTTCAGACAGATTCAAATTTCACTGAAAAATTGCAAGAGTGATTCAAATATGCTACTTTAAAGCTCATGCATACAGTTTGAATACGACACTCAAAAAGGAGCATAGGAAATTCAACTATGAAACTAGAAATGGCTACAGAAGCTGCTGTTATAAAAATACTTGCACACACAGAATGATGTGATAATGAGCCATACATCAGAAAAAAATTATAGCAGACAATATGAATGGAAAGCATACTTAAACTCAAAAGGACACCTGTGCCAGCGTTAAAAATGATTTATTACATGAATTGCAGGTCAGAGCAGACAATACGTGCCTACAGGAACAAACCAAGAAAGAGTCTTCTTCCACTCAAAATTGGACTATTGCATGCATTTCTAAATCACTGTATTATCTAGTGCAGTAAAATTAACTAAATTAGCATACTATAAACAGCACTATTAAGAAATTTAAAGGCTTGGACTAAATGAAGAAAAATTCAGCTAAAGTCATCACACAAATCTTAATTAAGGCTGCTGTCTTTGAAATACAAAAGGAAAACAGAAACACAACCCTTGGACAAGTCGCTGATATTCTCATGCAAGTCAATCAAAAAATGTACTGTAGCTCTGTTGGCAACTAGTAAGTCACATCACCTAGGTCAACTACAAAATAACCCTTTTTTCTGTGTGTAACCTATTCTCTCTAGCTTCGCTTTCTCATCCTAACTCCAGTATTATAATAACTGCATAAGTAATAGATATATACATATATAGGCATACAGATGGGTTGAAGCAGACTGATACATGATGGTACAGCACACCGTTTCAGAATATTAACTGCATACAATAAAATTTCTGGCTTAGTTTTTTTTTTCCCCAATCAAGTTTGGTATTTTTTATTAAAGATTATCAACACATTCTTAATTTTTAATTTAAATATATAGTAACTATTTTTAGAATATTTCAGTCATTTCATAATTAGCAATGTTTTATGAATATGCTCCATAAAATTTACTAAAATTGTTGATAAGAAAGGCTCAAAAAAAGTAATTTTCTGCCTTGCAATTTTCCATTTTGTTTTTACATATATGAAACATTCATAAGGGAATACTATGCAAACCTTACATTTAAGAAAAATTTTGTGGGAAGAAAAGGGAAACAGAGTAAAAAAAGCATAGTTATGCCTAAACTCACAGCTTAAATTCTCATTACCCCAAAATTTGAAAGGATCATTCAGAAAACATAACTAAAATCCTATGAATGTGACACAGGGACTTCTGAAATAGGTAAGGACATACACTGGAGTCTGGATTTCTCACTGTCCCTGGATTCCCCATCCGATACATTGAGTCATGAAGAGGACGCAACGTACCACAGAGGTGGAGAAAATGCCAGGATATTTCCTGAGTAGGGGAAAATTGTAGACTTCAACCCAGATAAAAGAGAGTTTCATGTCATATTAAGAATTTTTTTTTTCCACTCAGGATTGAAGAACCTGTGGTAGCAAAGCATTTAACAGTGGCCCTAATTCTCACAGAGTTGCATCAAAGCACCCATTATGGACCATGTGAGGACAGCAGACTGCCAACTATTCTGTCTGTGTGGATAGTTACAAATTCTTCTGCTACAGTTTTTGTTGAGACCATTTTCCTTAGGACTTTAAGAGCTGAAGCTTCCCTGAAGAAAACAAGTGAAGGAATAATGTGACTAAACTTGAATTATCCTATGTATATGAATGGGTCTTGCTGAATCTAGATCAGGGAACATGTGAAAATATGCTCTAAAAGACGTTCACTTTTTAATAGTCTGTTACAAAAATTAGGATAGCTCCTCTTGTATCCTTGACTAAAACCACATGAGTGAGGACAGGAAATTAGGAGCAATCACTTTGTTTCAACATATCTACAAGTTACTTATCGTTATAAATTACCATGCCAAAAGACTCCTACATGTTCAACAGGTGGCAAACGTATCAAAGAAAATACCTGGTATTTAAGATACAGCGATAATCAGCTCTGTTGTATAGGCAAGCCCATGAAATTCAACATATTTTGTTCTGCAGTGATCCACATCAGTATGTTATACTGAGCTCCTCATAGTCAAATACCTGATAAATACAAACCAAGCCTCCAAACAGGTTTCCATTACATTTGTCACTGCAATAAATGAATAAATCTTTCAAATCACTACTTCTGGTGCATTCCCAAAAACCCTCATCATGAAACCTGAATTACAGCATTCTCAGATATAGAAGGTTGCTTCTTGACAAAACAACAAGCATGCTGTCTTGCTTTGCCTTTCATTCTCAGCAATTACTTTTGTTCCATATGGTGACAAGCTAAGTGTCTTCTATTTGCATGTAAAAAAGTAGCGTTATCTTCAGATACCAAAACTGCCCACATTTTCTGTCATGCAAGAAATGGGATTACCAAATCAAGTGCAGTTGTGTGGGCTTGGCAACATCATGACAATTTTTGCTAGAATTTTCCTTTGTCACTATTACAGTTCAGCCCAGTAGAGATAAAAATAGTGGAAAAGACAGTATTAAGTAAATGTTTCTTATCTTTTTACAGGATTGCTGGGATACTCAGTTCTCTCTATCCTACCAAGAGTAACAGGTGCTGACCATTCAGCAAATCAGGTCCATTCAACAATCAGTTCTGACTTGCCTGTGGAGCTTGTAGGGGCAAAGGCAAGAGCAAAAAGAGCAGGAACGTTAAGCCAGTTGATAATAGAACAACAGTGCACCCTACTCCTCCAGCTTCACCCTATGGTTACGCTACTTCAAGCTTGTCTTGCTGCAAAGACCTATTTATCTGTTTCTTGCTTTCCTTGCTGTTAACCAAAAATGGAGCTAAAATAGTGAGAACAAGAACACATGGAAAAAATCCTGTGCATACAATAACCAATGAAAATATTTTTAACACTTGCTGTAGTGCTTTACAAACAAAGGGAGGAAACTGTCATTTTTGGGTGTTTCGGTCGGGGCAGGGGGGAAGGCATGTTAAAAGTCTTACAACACCATTTTCCTAAGAGCTAAACTATGGTCAGCATAATTTCAGCTAACTCTTAACTTGCTTTCTAAAACCCACACAACTTTGAATGAGGATCTCAAGGAAACAAATCACTAAAGTATGAAACATCTTTTATTCGTTCTTTGTAACCACAGCCAGCACTTTGGTAGAAAAAACATTCAGGAATATGCCAATGCCTTGCTGTTAAGGTAGGGTCAAACTTGTAAACTTGAAAAACTGTTCATATCAGGTTTTCTTTAAGATAAAGCCAAGAACTTAAATAACAATATTATCACAGGCAATTTTTTTTTCTTTTGAATTAAATGCTTGGATACAAACATTTGCTTGTGAGAGGAACAACCAAAATACTGTGAGATTGAACTCAAGTTATTTTAATTTATTAGCTGTTTACTTTAACACGTGTCTTGATAAGCAAACAGGGCTTAGAGAGTAAACATGGTGAAATATTGAAGTTAAAGAATAAATTTAATGTTTAATGTCTTTGTAATATAACAATCTAAGGAGTAAAAATAGTATGCAAAAAAGGTTACATACTTTGACAATCATGTAATTTTTAAATAACATGAATTTCATACTCGCCCTGTACTTCAGTTTACAAATTGCCATATTATTAGATATTATACAACTTTCCCTTATGTTAACCCTAAGCGTATTTTTTCACCTTGCAATACAGATATAGCCTCTAACTACTGCTTTCCATTAGCAGCTACCCTCTCCCCCATCCAACTCTGTAGATCTCTCAAACACACACACACAAAAGAAACTTCTTAGGCTTTAGAAATAATGCAAAGATCAGATGGTTACTCTGGTGTTTTGAGACCCTCAAAGCAAATTCCTTGACTGAAAAGGCAAGCAGAACATACTCTGGGCACAGCAACAGGGAATTTAAAAAAAAAAAAAAAAAAAAAAAAATCTGTATTTTTTTTTCAGTCTTCATCTTGTAAAATTACATTATTCAATTACAGCTCCCAGGAAAAGAGAAATTACCTAAGATGAGACCCCTGACAGGGTTTAACAGGGGACTCTTGAAAATCATCATAGGCTCTCCCAAGCAAAGAGTGTAACTGAATCTGCTGTATGTGAACTTTGTGCTAATGGTTTTCATCTTTTGCACTTTATGGTTAAACCAACTGTTTTATAGAGAATCAGTGTAGGAAACTCTTGAGGGAAAGTTGCCTAAGAGATTCCTATGAATCTATGTTTCCTTATGTATATATTTTTTTTCTCACAATGCTTTTAAAAATGGCAGATTTTTTTTACAGCCACAGCTTCTCTTCTTCTCTTAAATAAAAGGCCAAAGCAAAAACAGATTGCGAAGCCATTATATTCATGAAGAGAAAAAGAGAGGTTAATTCAAAATTCTATGGTCTGTTGAACCCAATATCCGCGCGTTCCCCAAAGCAACAACAAACGCACCACGGAAACTCAATCAAGGCATCAAACCCACTCCAGCAAATGTGTTGTGCCAACCCATTATTAATGTTGCCTCTCAGGGAAATTCTATATCAGCATGAACTTGCTGAAAATATTTTCCACAAATTCGCATTATACTATTTCCTTGACATTAAATGCCAAAGATGGCAAATTAGGAGAGGCCTAAGAGAGGGGAGAGATTCAAGGATGAATCTGTTCACAAACTGATCTAACAAACAAACTGCACAAGTACATTCAGAAAGGGTTTAATACACTGACATAAGCTGTTAGCAAATTTGACAGGTTATAGATAAGTAAGTTGTCCTTGTGAAGAGAGCTTCTGTGGGCTTTTTTCTTTTTTTTTTTTCCCTGTATTCCTCCCCACGCCAATCACAGGAACAGGAGTGAAATATCAGTGAATGAACATAGCTGAATTAAGCCATTCAGCACAAGAGTACGGAGCTTAATTGTGTTCCCTTGCATCTTTTCCTACTGCCAAATAGAAACACCATTGTCCTTGCTGAAGAATTCCCTTTCATGTCTCAAGGATCTCTGCCAACTTAGTTGTGAAAGTCACACTGCATGCCTAAGGGGAAGTGAGGGGATCTCACGTCTTCAAATCTATCCCTTCACCCTCTTTTTGTCAACAGAATCTGAATGCAGTAAGCACTGCTGAACACACCAAGAAAGTTCATTCAGTAGGTCCCTGCACACAAAAACCAGTGATTTTAAAATCTGCATGCAAGCAAGATGCATGTCATCTGAATATGCATGCTAAATGCATACTAACTGCATCTCACCCTCACAACTTCAAATCTTATCTGAGGTGGTAATTCAAATGTCCACTTTCATAGACGAACAGCTGCAATAGGTTGGAGGGGGAGGAAGAAGGGAAATACTTTCCATAACGTGACCTAATTAAAACTGTAGATTATAAAGCAAATTGATGGCACTAAAGTTCAGATATTAAACACATATTTTTAAAGATTCAAAATCATGTTGAGATGCAAGTATTCATTGGTAGGCTCTGTGAGACCAGGCAACACTAGACGAAATTTCACAGGAATTTTCTGTAATGCCAGTGACTGAATTGCTCTGAAATCCCATAGGATTTTTGTAGAAAAAATGTCATTCAATAAAACAACAGCAACAATGAAACTTGTCACATGTGAAGCTGTTATAAATCATTATGGCTATCACTGGTACAATAAGTCTGTCACACACAAATATTAGTCAGTAACCAAACTCAAGTTTTACACAGGTCGTTACTTTCTTTTTTCCTCCTTAAAAGATTACTTATTAAAAGAAAACATGACATGTAAAAACATCTTCACTGAGGTAAAAACAAACAGTAACTTTGCTGCAATATTAAATAGCACACAGAAGTATGAAAAACACAATAAGGATAATTCATTCAGTAGGAGAACAAATAGAATTCTGTATTCATTTCTTTAAATGTCTGCACTGAAAAATCCGCTCTTGGCATGTGTCATGCAGCTGGGACAAAACCAGTCTGCAATTTCAGTCGGTGCTCCAGTTGGATTTGATTTCCTAACACCTCCTGCAATAAGGACAAACTGTTGTTTTTGCAGAAGTCTGGGCAACTAACCCTACAGAAAGCCTCTAAAAACACACTGGTTGGGAATGGAGGAAACTGTGAAATGCACAAGCCAACAGTTTTATTTGGTAATAAATTCAATCTTTTGGCATAATCGCCATATGGCACTATTATTTTTTTTAATGTTTAGCAGTTTTTCATTAGAAATTTGTGGTTTTCTTTTGTTTTAAAAAACGCCTTTATTAGGGCAAACATGCTTTTCTCACCCAAGCCCAAGGATCTGTCAAAGGTAAGCACATACTCACAATATCCTGCTAGGTGGATGCATATTTTGCTCAAAATCCTTTTAAGAAGAAAGCAATATCCAGATAAAGATGGACTAGAACCAGGACTGTAAATTAAATCAAACACATTAAAAAATGAGATTTATAGCACATTTGCTATTTCAATCTACAGCTCATTTATTCTAAATACCTCTTCCTAATGAGTAATTTTCTGGATGTCACCACAATTTACTAGGGTCAGTATCCAAGTGTAGTACAAGCAACATATTTAAATCAGTTTATTTGGTCAGGAAAGAGCAATATAACCTGGCATATATCAAGAAATTATTAATTTGGCTGTACTCAGGGACAAAAACATTGCTGCTGCAATAGAGCAGCAGCATGCTGGAAGTAAACTATCCCTTTTGATTACATAAATAAGATTCCTAAAAAGGTGTCGAATAAGTACGGATCTCGGGTCATTCTTCCAAGGAGGCTATTAGGGTTCCAGCTGCTAACTTCAAGTGTTTGGATTCAGACTGTGAGAAGCATGAACCAAGATCCAGGCTAATCTGCATGCATCAGGCAACTTGAGTCCCCAAATAGAAAAATGCTGCCCCTCAGTTCTTACTCCCTCTTGGCTTCCAAGGTGCTTGAGAACCTTTATCAAATCATTTCCATGTGGTCCAAGGAGGGATATTGAGACAACTTTCAGTTCTGACTCTCCCCTTCTAGAGACCAAAACCAGAAAAAGTATCTCAGGCTTAATACTGTTGGTTTTGCTACTAGTTTCCTCATCATGTATTATGAAACTATCATTTATGTGGGGGCCTAGGTTTTCCCTGCACTGGAGAGAAAGGGAGGTTAATCTTTTAATTGGAAAGCTATCCTGTTAATGTTAAGAAGGACAAAATCTTATAGCCTGATGAACTAAGAAAAGCATTATATGATTTCATAGGTCTGTAGTACCCCATCCATGACAATGTGCAGCATATTAACAGTAAGGAAGCTATTTCTTTAAAAGAAAGCAGGAAAACACATTTTACTTTAGGTAAAATCATAACTATCCTAATTTCTCAATTCAGTGGAAGTTTTGGTATGTGCTAAACTTGCAGTAAAAATGAGTTATGAAAATAGCTGTCTTACAGGCCATTTTCAAAACATGAATAATTCAAACAAGCTCCTGATTTTTTTTTCCTCAGAAAATATTAAACTCTGTAGCTTGCACAATTAATGCAGCTGAAATAGTGAGACTTTAAAAGCAACCACTTATTCAATACAATAACATTTCATTGGAATTTTTATTGTGTTTATTTTCATGGATCTCAATAGACAATATATCCTGCACAAGGAAAAAATGTAATCCATTTTACCAACAGTGCACAGTCAAAAGAGAGATGGAGTTTGCACTTCACATGTTGTGAATGAAAATTGAGAATATATGTAATAAGCATCTCTAAACCTTAATAAGTTATTGAGCTGTGTGCTTCCTAGTGTGTCAGTGATTCTTTTTCATTTATTTTCCAGTTTCTACACTACTTTTTCAGTAGGAAAAGAAAGCCCAAATGAAATTAAAAGTGAAAATATAAGATGAAGTAAAATTAATAAAAAGCAAATGCTACTGAAATTAAAACTGTATTTGCCCCAGGGTAAATGCATGGTGAGGATGAAGCCAGGAATGACTATGACACAAACTCCAGCCAGAATCATCCCTGGGACTTTCCAGAAAAAGGTACTCCTCACAGCTATTCTCTCCAGAGGCACACGTGCACACAGAGGCAAGAATGATAGCAGCTGCTTAAACTCCCAAACATTTTTTAAACATCAAAGGCAAATAATGTTATTTCCCCTTAAGATTAAATGAAGAAACTCAATCAAAATGTTGTATCAAAACATGTATCCTGTCCTCGCAGTTCTTCCAACAATCACAATTTTAGCAACACCATCCCAGCTTAGAATTTGGATGGAAAACATCTAAGTAACAAATAGAAGTCAGAAAAAAGTATGTGTATATGGGATAGAAATACCAATACCATCAGACAGATTGAAAAAAATATCTAAAAGGCTGTAAACAAAAGCTGCAGACCAAAGATTCTGTTCAAATGAAAGGCAGGGCTTGGGAAACCACAATTAGGTTCCCTCTTCCAACATGGGATTATCATATAACTTTTGCTAAAAGGCTTGGGGCAGACAAATTCTTTTGTGGGCCTTTCAGTCCTAGTGCTCAAAGGCACTTCTGCCCATAAGAAAACAATTCTTACTATGTTTAACATTTTCATGTCTTCCAGATCTGCAGGGATAGCAATATCACAAAACGGTTCTGCTGCTTAACCATCTTTGTCACTGAAAAGTTTTTCTAAATGCCTAACCTAAAAAAAACCTTCCATTTTAAATCAGTATTTTTTGCTTATAGAAGTTGGGTTACTCACACTCTCAAGTGACCTCAGTATAGAGACATACTACACATGAGTTGAGCTACATCAACTGATCACGTCTAATTACACTTCAATTAACATTGGCTAAGAGTACTCACACAGTCTGCTATTGAGGCTCAGAGGATGCACAGTGACCATGAGGCTTCTGTAGCTCAGTCATATGTCTGATCTAGGCTTGAGATCCATTTCCTTGCCTTCTCAGGACTGAGTTCCTCCTTTCTCCAGTTCATCCAAATCCATGAAGGAGGCTTGCTAGACCAGTTTGGGTAGTAAGCATTCCTGGATCACACCTAACAAATCTGGCACCATGCACAAGTAGGTGCTGCTGTTAGCAGGTTAGGGCACATATTCTGAACATGGCTGAAGCTATTTTTCTTGATGGGAATTAAAACAATGAGTGTTTCCCACTCACAAAGGAAGACATTAATGTACAAGTTATATGACCTATACAACAAAGTGGAATTAAACTAAGAAAAGCTTAACCTAATAGTAGTATTTCACTAGCACATCATTGCTGCATTCAGAAGGAACAAATGAGAAGTGGTGGGAAAAGCAGGCTAATGCTCCAGATTCATCAACTCAGAGATGACATCCAGTGGCCAAAGAGCACTTGCATACAGTCAGGTAGAATCACTAAACCAAAAATAAATAAATAAAAAATTCCAAAGTGATTAGGAAGTATTTGTTGTCATTATCCCAGAAATGTGTATCACCTTTCCACTGCTTGTGTGTGGTACAACCCTGTAGTCCTGCAGCTACAGCACTACCCTGCCAGCCTCAATAGAGCTCTGCTGGCAAAATACCAGACTTCCTAACGATACCAAGTCTGCCAGACTTGAAGATGGTCTCCAGGCAAGAATGGCTTAAACACAGACACTTAGCACGCAGGACATAGATTCAGTCAGACTGCTAGAAAGTAGAGAGCTGCAAAGAGCAAGAAGTGCTGGATACAGACGCCTTCTAACATCTTTCTTCTATTCATCCTGACATAAGCTGCATCTCCTGGTGAAATTGTACAATTCTAAAAAGTTGGAGTTTTATAAAATTCCGACTAATAAATAAAAATGCAAATTTATGGTCACACTCAACGATTAATACAAAAATCTGGTTCCTCCCCTCATTTTTTCCTGTCCTTAGTACACTTAGTACTCACTACATATTTGACTACACTACTTAAATGGGATCCTTAGCACTCAGCCTAACTTAACAACTTATTTACACCTACTGTATGAGTATCTGGCAAATCCACCTTCTTAAAGTATGTTAAATTGCTTTTATGAGCAACTTAACTTGGCAATGAAGAGAAGTTATGCACCTTCACAGGCTTACAGAGAGATCCTGCCTGCTTACAACACCTTAAATCTGTTCAGTAACTTCATAAAAATACAGGCACTTAGGTCAGGAGAAACAGTTCAGTAGGCATCGAATAATAAAACACAAATTAGACGGCGATATTAGAAAATTGCTCCTAACACCTCTTTCAGAAAGATAACAAAAAGACTTTCCACAGGCATTCATTGTGATAATACACGGGTCTCAGCAGTTAGACAAAGGCCCCAGTGCGGTATCTCAAGTCATGTCACAGCTTTCTGTCTTCTTGCTCATGGCTGTTCACTGGGGAATACTTTTTTTTTTTTTTTTTCTATTGCTCTGCTACATTTCAAGACAGGTGAATGAAGAATTAAGTCAGCATCACATGGAGGATCAGTATGTTTCAGAAATGTCTCTTCTTGAGCATATTAGCTCCTATCACAGGGGTGGCCATAACGTTGCTAACGAAAATTATATTACGCGTAATATACACACATCAAATATACACATACGCATATGTACACATTTTTTTGCACCAATCTTATATGCAATACGTTATACAAAAATAAACGTATTGAAATCAAAAGAAACTACTTGCATGGAAAACATGCTAACATTATTTCCCAAAACATTTACAGAGGTATCAGAGTATTAAGAAACACATGTAACTACTCATAGAAATGAAATCATAAGGAATACACTAGCGAGGGCATCTAGGTATTTGTGAATGCAGCTATCTACTTTTCATTTAAAAATCATGATTCCAAGCCTGCTGATGGCCTAATGCCTATATATGCCCATTACATTTTCACAGATCCGTTTGCCTTTTCTGTGTAAGCCATAAGGAAAGCAAATTAAGGTTAATCTTGGCACCGTTAAGTGACACATAATAAAACATAACATCTGCTTGTAATGCATATTAGAAGGAGAAGGTGAAATTTCCAATAAAAGCACTGTATTTTGGCCAAGTTTGAACTTACTGGTTCTGCCAGTGTTCTCAAAGCTTCTGCAAACATTAATTAAGGCTCAAAAACTTTTGGTGTTAAGTATTAGAGAAAACATAGAACGGGAAGAGAAACTTCTGGGTAGATTGTTAAATGATTAGTCCAACACCTTCTACTAAGTTAAAGGCAAGTTAACTAAAATAGCGTCTCCTTATTTCTTACGAATTCAGGCTGGGATTCTCCCGAGGTCAAAACAGAAATTGGAGAATTTTTCATAGGTTGTTAAGACAAAACAACAACCCAGAAAACAGTTTCTACAGCATCTGAGAAGCCATCTGCCTTTCTCAGGTGGCTTACCTGGGTGCTCTGCTGTACGTGGCTCGGCTTCCACACCGGCGGCTGCGACGCTTCTGTGAGGCGGCCGGGGCTGCCCCGGGCCGGCCACAGCC
>JAVJGI010000014.1:40708474-40746408 GCA_035590275.1 Ibycter americanus
GCCGGTTCCAGCCGGCTCCGGCACAGCGGCCGCACGGCGCGGCCCGGCGCCGCGGCGGAGTGCGGCCTCGGGGAAAGAGGTTTCAGGAAGGTCAAAATGCTTCACCGGCAGTGAGGGGTGAGGGGAAAAAAGTGTGAGGCTGCCCTGCAGACACTGAGGTGCGAGAGGAAGGAGGGGGAGGAGGCGCTCCAGGCGCCTCCCTGCAGCCCGTGGGGGGGACCACGTCTGCACTGCGGATCCTGAAGGAGTGCAGGCCGTGGGATTGACCCCTGTTGGAGCAGGGGAGAGATGTGAGGAGGAGGGAGCGGCAGAGCAGAGCTGTTACGGACTGACCCCTACCCCCCATTCCCCGTCCTCCTGCACCACTCAGTGGTGGGGGGAAGCTGTTTTGATTTGTCTTTCATTTTCACCGTCCAACTCTATGTTAATTGGCAATAAATCAAGTTTCTTTTCTCCCAGTCAAGTCTGTTTTGCCCATGATGGTAACTGGTAAGTGATCTGTTTTTACCTTCACCCGTGAGCTTTTTCATCTGATTTTCCCTCTGTCCTGCCGAGGAGAGGGAGTGAGAGCCCCTAGGTGGGCATCCGGCATCTGGCCAAGATCAACCCACTACACTTCATATGCTGAAGATTTTCACACATTTAAGGCCCTGCTTCTGAAGACACTGGGAAGAGTCAGTTTCAACAGAACTTAACAGTTTCACACCCAGAGCAGACTTAAGCCCTATCAGGATGAATAAGCTAGAAGCTAGATGTTCTTCTGCCTCCTTTTTCTGAGGTCTTGATCTTCCAGGCACTCTCAAGCACCTGTAGCAGATCGAGGTCTATACAGAGTGCCACTGTAAGTACTACTTAAAAAATAAAACCTGGCTGCACCAAGAATCATTTGTCCCAATTATGCAGTAGTTCAAGCACTGATGTAACATGTGAGAGGATAACAGGTCAATTGTCTTTCAAGAGTATTCCAACTCCTGTTGCCAAGTAAAGTGCCATAGCCATCAGACTATGAGCTTAGATGGGGTATTTTTCATTCCTGCTGCTGAAACCATATATGATGATCCATAAGACACCCCCTTCTCCCTGCTATTAGCTTGCTTAAATAGCTGTCTCCTCATCACAGTAAAGTCTGCGAATTCCACCTCAGACACAGCACTCTCCTTGTGCACTACATGGGTGGCTACAGATCTAGCCAAAGTTCAGCCTTGGAGATGGACACGCATGCAAGAGTTTGACGTGGCAATGCTCAGGATACAGTCCTTGCTTCCTTTTTCACATCTCAGCATGACTGCTTCCTCCACCACTTACGTTAGAAAAATAAACACTGTTGTGAATTTAATGATGTCTTTGCCTTTCACTGACAACAGATTATGCTTGTTAAAGTTTTTTGTTTGCTATTGTTTTACATCTAGTTTCTAGCAGTAGCTGTTTTTATACACTTCTTTCCATTCAGCTGAGCAAATAAGCTATAGTAGTAGCTTGAAAAAACCAAAAATGCTTCTTATTCATTTCCCTCTACTGCCTGGGAACTAGATTCATGAAACACTATGAAACAGATATGAACTATTTTATATTACAGATTTTTCCCCTCCTCCACCACAGGCTCTGCATTTTCTGTTAGCACTGGAAGGGAGTAAGTCTGTTTATGTGAGCCAGGGCACTCCTGAAAACGAGATTATAAACCTCAAGTGGTTACAGCACAGAAATATTTATTTTGTTTAAAATAAATGAAGAAACTCTTGGATTATAACTGGAGTCATATGTTATAAATCAGTTTATTGAATAACACAGCCTTGGAACAATCACTGTTCTGGGACGCAGTCTTCTACTATATAGTGAAACTTCCACAAAAACAGCTACAGTCTATGTTGCTAATAATAAACATTGAAAAACTAGAAATGCTTTTCCTTCCTTCTTGCTGGCCCTTTTTAAATGGCTTTGGGCCTAACCCTTAGGAATTACACAAGCCAGACATAAACTAAAAGCTATCTTGAAGACTAAACCAATAGGAATTACTTTTATGCTCTTTCCTACTAGTTCTTTCTCTGCTATCATTAACACATTATCTTCCATTAGTGGAGTTTATGCTTTTCATGCTGTGAGAACCTAAACTCTAGACAGAAATGCTAAGATGCTACATCTGCAGGATAGGACTCTCCTGGGCTTGTTAATAGTTTAAAGAAAAAGGCAGTACCAAATCTCATTATCATCAGAAGGGCGAAAGAGTCTCAGGAATTAAAAATAAAAATAAAAAAATTGAGGGTTCTCACTGTTAAAACAGGGACAGTTAGATACCCTGAATTTTCCACCACTCCAGACAAGTCAATCAAAGATAACACAATGCAAGAATATCTGAGTGACACTTCAAGCTGCATTCATAAGCAACCTGCCTCATTCAAAGTCAATGAAGAGACAGGACTTACAAGCCCACACTGGAAAGTTATTGAAATGTGACTGACATCTCAAAGGAAAAGTGTCAACAGGATAGCATGACCCTGTGCTGAAACACTGCAAGGTTAATCAAAGTTATGGCAGTCGGGAGCTAGAAAGACCCTACCTTACACTGAATTCTTGTAGTCACAGCAGTGATTGGACCACTATCTCCTTTTCATTTCCTCTCCCACTGACATTTGCACCCCAAGTTTGTATCATTTGTCCACTCTTCTTTTGGTTCCATTTTAAAAAGATAGTAGTGGATGACGCCTGAAAGAAGGTACTACAACATCTGAGCAACAATAGGTCTGCCTTTTCCTCCTCTGTGACTCACTGTGCTTTTAACATATGATCTAAGATAGTAAATATACCATTGGGAGATTAAAAGGAAGTGCTACAAATTGCAGAGTTATTGCTCAAAGACAGTAGGTAAAATCTGAGTTAAAGGACCAGTAGAAGTCCTCTGAGCTTCCATGGAGCAATAAAGGGAGCAGGTAAATGCTTAGACTGTTTCTTAAAGTTTTGTTTCTTCTTCAGTCCAGAGACTTCCTGACAATTCATTATTTACCAGTATTGCATCAGGAAATGTATTACATGGACATATCTTCTCTCACCACCCGCCTACCCCCTAATTTTGTAGGTCTGTAAAGACTATTTTTCCTATTCATCTGTGTCAATATGTCAGTAACTATCATTTTTATTCAGTGCTATTATGGTTAAAATGCAGACCAGAACTACCCATTTAGCCTAAGCACACTCTGCAAAGTAACAAAGCTAGTAATAGAGATAAATTAAAGAACACAGTACACAGCCAATGCAATAGTTATGTTCATACACTCATGATCACAAAATGCAATCCTGAAGTAATTTAAGCAAGCATGAGTTACTTTTATACCAAAAAAAAAAAGAGGAATTCTCCGGTTTATTTTCTTCCTGGATGGCATATTTTTGCTTTCTTGAGTTTGCTTCATATGTTTCTTGTTTTCTTATTCTGTCAGCCTATAGCCATATCTCACAGATACAAATAGCACCCTCTTGACACCGCATCTCATTAGCTAAAAATGCTAGTGGCCCTATTCTGTTGGTTTCACTCCCCACTCCTCCTCCTTTTCTAGAAGGCAAACAGTCTAGAAAGTAAATATGCTTCTTCCTTAGAGCCTAAGGACCTAGAAACCTTTTTCCTTCCACAGACTCTATGTCTCATTTCTAAATCACTGCCTGCACTGAATGTCACATAACATTTCCATTATGGAATCAGTCCTCCAGTCAATTGTTTAATTAAAGGAAGATTTACCAAATAATAGCCCTTTCTCCTACAGTAAAAAGATAAGAGCAATATGATAACAAAATATTTTTTTTATTAATTATTTTTTAAACCAATGGTGGGGAAGCTTCATAAAGGGGAAAGATCACCTTGGGAATATATTATATCAAACATGACCAGCAAGGACTTTTCTTTTAAGAAGAATAATGGTTTAATGTTTAATTAATCCTATCCATTTCTGCATTTATGGGAAGGCGGAGAAGAAGAGTCTGCTTTATAATGTGGAAAATTAAATATTAAAAACTTTGTGCCTATTTGACTTTACATTTTCCTGTTATGAATGGGTATTTTCACTTTATTTCACTTTCTTCAAACTGCAAGAGACAGAAGCAATTACTGTAACTCTGCTGAACAAAGGTATTCTCAGTGTACCTCTGATACTGCCTTGCCAATCCCAAAACAAAACAAAAAATTAAAAACCATTTAAAGTATTAATGGAACCTTTAAAACTCACAGTCAAAGTGACGTGGGTTAGTCAAGATTAGAGAAGGCCAGAGAGAACTTCAGAAAAGCTAAACAAAGTTGTGCATTTAAGAAACTCAACAGATAAAATTCAGTGTAGACAAGAGGCAATACACACTGGATGAAATAATGTGAATTGCTCCTATGGACAAATGAGTTCTAAATTAAGTGCACCTATTCAGAGAAAAAGATGTGGAAAGTGTTTTGGACAGTTCAATAAAACCATTTGTTCCATGTACAACAGTAGTCAAAAAGCCCAACAACATTATTAAGGCCTGAAAAATTCAGAGTACTGAAAGAGAGAGAAGAATAATGAAAATCAAGCCTTTAAATACAGTGACCTTAAATAGTCTATGCTTTTGCCTTGCCTCAAAAAGCAGAATTTAAGGGGGGGGGGGAGGGGAAAGGAAAAAAAGGTTAATGCAGAGGAAAGCAGCAAAATAATGAAGATGGTTAAAAATATGACAACTCCTGAGCTCGGAGAAAGGACAGAGCAGAGCCACTCACCTAGCAGCCATTTCTGCTTTCTTTCCAGTTCTGAGTGGTACCTCTGGGAAGTGCCCTTGTATCCCACCACTTCAAGAGCCCTGACCCGCTGTCACTCCAGCACAGAGCCCAGCCTGAGCCCCAGCCCCGGCGGGCTTCGCAGCCCTGTACTGCCCACGGCCGCATCCCCCCCACGCTGTGCCTGCAGCCCTGGCAAACCACCCTGCACTGGGGAGAGACAAGGTGCTGGGGGGCACTCATCTTCACCCTGCCACTCACCAGATGGGCACTGTGCAGCACGACAGGCTCAAGCCCAGATGCTAAAAATATGTATGTTTTAGTATGTACTACTAAAAGTAGTATGAATAACGAAATCTTTATTGTGGGCTTTAGATACTGCTGGGTGGAAAACTTCTAAAAGGAAACTTCTTCCATGTTTGTCCCCTAAAATAAGATGGTCCCCTCTCTCACTTGTGCCATCCTTCCTCCACTGCATCCTCTCTCATGTCCTAGTCATTTTCTCCTGTATCCACTTTTTGATTCCGTTATCCTTCCTTTCCCATCACTCTTTGTTTACTCCTTACTTTATGTCTCGTCTCTTCACAAAGGTCCTGGAGGTTAAACAGAGCCTAAATTGAATACAGTTTTAAGCCTCCCATAGTAAATTATCTCTCCCATCCACTGTGGAGTGCTTCATCTTCCTCTCGAGAGATGCAGCCCAGTGGGCTGCCAGCAATTGGCTGCATGTTGTGTTGCGCCTGATACTCTGAATCTGACTTGTTCAATTCACATTGAGGCTCCAGTCTGACTATAACATTAAAATCCACTGTCTTGTCCCATCTGCTACCGGCCGCTTCTTCACCGCCTGGTTTTGGGGTGGAAATGCCCTGATGTGCACTCTTCTTGCTCTGTACAGAAAAATTATCATAACTGAACTTAAATTTAACATTGATTTAGTTAAAATTTGCATGGAAAACCTTTACCATGGGATCTACTCTGATTCACATTAAAATTAGTCAGGAATTTCACATAGACTTATTAAGAAAATGTTAGCTGCTGCATTTAGCTTTTAGTTTCTCAGTTTGATTTAAACCAGTGTCCATGCCACTGTTCCATTCTGACCTGCTCCGTCTTGCACTCAAATAATGCTGCAGTGTCAAGGTACCTCCCCTCTCCCTGTGACCACTCAAACTTTGGACTTCTCCCCTCTTACTCCCAGAGGTCTACTCACACTCCTCCAGAATTTCTGGCAACTGCTCTTTTTCCTTATCAATTACTGCCACTTTTCTGCCTTCTGCCACACTGGTTTTTTTCCCCCCTCTTTCAATGGTTAACAAAGCAAAACAAGAGCCAAAGTCTGCCACCCAAACGTCTTTGGCATAGACCCCATTAATTTCTAGCCGCTTTGCATTTGGTTTAGTGTTGGTGATGTTACATTATGCACCGATTATGAACGGTGACACCTGTGTGTAAATGTCAAAGGACACAAACACGTGTAAATACATGATGCTAATAATAATAGTCCATCCAGAATAGGCACCGGGATAACTTTCATTTTATATTATTGCCTGTAAGTGGGACGTAGCATAGACAGCCCTGACAGGCAGCCTGGAGGCCTGAATTTCTAGTGGTAACTTTGTTGGTTTGTTCAGCGAAGTTAGGGGAGCTGCATCCTTCTCTTCCCATCCGTAAAACACAGTTAGTCAAGGTTACCTCTTCTAAAAAGCTTTTAAATCTACTCAAACAAATGTCAAAGTAAGAACTAAGTATTTATTATTTTTTAATCACTGAGAGGTTTTAAACAAGACATTCTTACAGAGCCAACCCCAAGGTTATACTTGAGCTCTGCTGATTAACTGCTAATTTATAGGTATGTATACCCAGTATTTTGTGTAAATATATTGATTGCTGTGTCTTTCAGGTGTTCTGGCTAAGAAGCTAGATGTTTGGTTGCAACCCAAGAGGAGATTTGTGACTGCAAAGTTCTCTAATTTTTCCCCTCAAAAAAGGACATCATTCTAGAGAGGCTACCTCAGTATGAAATCTAGAAAATGGAGTTGACTGGCAAGGAATTTATTATTACAGAAATCCTGAAATACAATAAACGTTTAAGATCCAATCCAGATATTGTGGCCAATAAACTGAGAATCAGAAACAGGGAAGAAGTTGGCCTCCCTTCTAATGAAAGTCCATTAGGGATGCCGATAGACTGCTTTTCTGACAAACTTTATTAATTAGGACCCTCAGGAAATTCAAATGTAAAAAAGAGGGTGAAAGGGAATGTTTGCCAGAATTGCTGCAGCATGTGTCAAACCCTCTCACTTTTAAGATGTGTGCACAAACCAGTAACATTTTATCTATTCCACCACAACTGAGCTCAGTGGGAAAATACCACTGAGTTCAGTTCACATATAAGTTTACACTTAAAAGTAAAGTATTTAAATGTTCTGTCTATTTGAGTTGTTTTTATTACAGGTTCTGGTTTGTCTAAACAGCATAGCATTCAGTACATTAAGGATGCCATACCCAGGTAGCTCAAACAAGTTAATTCTGTTGGTAGTTATGAAAAAAAGAAAATAATTTAATACTTTATTTTTGATTCTTACTGCTTATTTTTACAGTTTCAAGAAGCAGATTATGGTCTTCAAGACAGGACTTGTAACAGGCATGAAGAGTAACACCTTGCATGCTAACTAGGTTTTGGTTTTGGTGGTTTTTTTTTTCTCTTTTGGAAAAAGTCTAAATAGTTAAAAGCAAAAGGCAGAGGGGAGAAAAGGAAAAAAAAACTAGGGCAGTGACTCTGCCGTTCTTGATTTACATCTGCCCAACCCTGATAGCTCAATGATTACAGAATCCATTTTTAGAGCAAGTAATTCAGAGATGTTGTTTAAAAAAATAAATATGCATTTCTGATCTGAAAAATTCAATCTGTTGTGACAAGAGCCGAAGGCAGCCAGAACTTTGAAGTACTCCCTTTACTTATATTGAAATGGTACTCCCTTTCAGTATAAGGAATACCCAGAAAACTCCAACAGGTTCTTA
The DNA here is from genome assembly GCA_035590275.1 of Ibycter americanus. Taxonomy (NCBI): domain Eukaryota; kingdom Metazoa; phylum Chordata; class Aves; order Falconiformes; family Falconidae; genus Ibycter; species Ibycter americanus. The sequence goes on from JAVJGI010000014.1 coordinate 40,716,219, forward strand.
ATCATTAAAGCAAGTTTGTATTTGAACTAACACTAGATCAGATATTTTTTAATGGAGAAAACTCAGAATCAGCTATGTAAAACAACAGAAATAAAACAGGATTGTAAACAACTTTCCCTTCAGTGTATCCCAGATCACATATTTGAAAGCAATTCCTTCTCTCCAGGCTTGGTTTCAGACCAAATGACTCAATCTGGGTTCCAGCACACTGTGCAGTACCCTCTAGGTCCCTCAAAAATTTTCTTTCCACCACCTCTGCACTTCCGCAGCACATCTGCTCCCTGCCCCCTGCCTGTCACAGCCTCCTGCTTAGCTGCCACGCACCCTCTCCCCTGTGCTCTGGGATCTCCCCTACACAAGAAAATAAAGCTACCTCCCTCCTACCCAGTCACTCCCTTTTTAGAGGAACAAAGAAATGAAAATAAATGCCATCCATCACACACACACATTCAGGAACCGTGCTGTTCCCTGTTCTTCTCACAAAACATCAATGCAGGCAAGAGAGCTTCATGATGATAATTGGGAGAACCGCACTGGAACATACATCACTGTCTGCATCTGGTGCTATTTTGTATGCTCTGTGCAAGGATCTGAAGGGGTGACATTCCAGTGGACAAAAGGTGTTTCGAAATAATACTGATTTATTCTGCAGCCTTGCACAATCTGCACTGAGAGCTAGTGGCAACAGATTGAACAGTACTGCAGATCTCTCCAGCACAGACTCTTCTCCTACAAATGCAGAATTAAGTATTCATGAAGAGATTTCAAAGGTCTAAAATGACTGTAGAACTTTCAAGATGTGACACCCTGAACTAAGACACTGTCAAATAACAAGTCATAACTGGGAAGGCAAAATTTACCTGAATAAAATAGATATAATTATTTTTCCCTATCCTTACTTTCACGAATTAACTGAACTAAATTTCAAAAAAGGAGCAGAAGTAACTCACACAAAAAAAGAATAACTCAAAAGGAAACATAAGAATAAATCTTTGGCACTAAACAGAACAGTTCTTTCCCCTTCCAGCCTTTTTTTTCATGCTGCTTTTTTTTTTTTTAATCTAAGCATAAACTAAAATGGCTGCTAGTTACACTTTTCTGATCAACAGAATACAGGATCATCTTTAAAAAAAATGGTTTTCAAGCTTTGGAAGGTCAGATTGATCCTTCATAATAAATGTTTTGTAGAGAATACAATTTTTGAGACCAATTTTGATTGCATACTTTTTTTAGCACTGCCAATGACTGCAAAACACCCCAGAAATGAAAAATAATAAAAAAAAAATACTGTATTTTACTCAATTTGCATGCATCAAATTCCACCAGAAGTTTCCTTAAACAGAGCAATATGGAAATGATCTGACTGAGGTAACCTAAAGCACTCAAGCCCAGCAGGACACTTCCCATAAAGCACACCTGAAGAATCAGGCTGAACTCACAGCTCCGTATATTCATTGGGGTAGCACTAATATGTGTTCTTGTACAGGAATAAAACAGATGGAAACTCAATGTGGCAATACTGAGAGTCACAAACCATCTTTGCTTAATTTCCTCCATGCCAGGAATAATAAAGTCCAAGAGACAGATGGCCTAGACCAAGCAAAGGGCACTGTCAGTCCAGCTCTACAGCAGCCTCCACTGCAGAGGATAATGTCGGAACATAAAGCTGAATTTGTAGCTTTGCTGGACGCTTGAGGAGTACTCTGTGCAGTGAGTACTCAATGAATACGCCATTTGCTAGTCTGCGACTGCACCCTGTAGTATGGACTGTGCATCCTGTGCACACCGTGCAGTGGTGCCAGTCTACATGTGCAGGTCACACACTGACTTCAGATTTGCTGTGCCTGACTTTTCGTTACTTTGCATGTAAAACCAAAATAAACACTACCCACATTAAAAAAACACCCTTGCTCAGGTTCCTTCTTCCATAAGCTTAATTTGACATTCCTGAGTAAAAGAACGGAGAGCAATTTTTAACTGAATCAAATTACAGGACACTGCTTCTTATTTGACAGATTATTGGGAGACGAAAAGTGAATTTGACTTAAGTTTTGCTTATTATCTAGAGAGGGAAGGAGGAGAGGAGCATTTATTTATTTCTGTGGCTGGAAGGGTATTTTATTACACATAAGGCAGCAAATGCATTGACGTATTTATTTCCCAAGGGAAGTGACAAATCAGTATATACCAGGAGAAACTTTGTCACTTCTCCTGGAACAATCCCCTCTGTTGCTCTGGGTGACTGCATATCCTCTGCCAACAATTTTTTCTTTTTTTCTTTTTTTTCCTTTCAGCTTTTATGATGTTTGCCATTAACTTACCAACATCACAGATAAAACACCCCGACATAGAGTCAACACACAGAGACACACTCGGGAACTTAAGAGGGTCCTGGTTTGGTACACAACATAAAAAAAAAGAAACAAAGCTGCTTTATTTTTCTCTTCCTGGCATCTTTAGCATCTCTTTTTCACTCAAAGTAGTATGATGTATAAAATGTTTTTCAACCACAGATTTACAAAGAAATATTGGAAACAAGGCAGTCTTAGTATATTAGTTTATCAAATCTCTTCCATCTGTTTTCTTATATATCCCCAATTACTATGCCATATGAGACCAACACAGTAGCTATGGATGCACCACTTCACTACTATAAGTAAAAAATTTTCAAAATTAGAAACTCTAAGTTGTTCTGCAAAGCCCGAGTTTCCAAAGAAATTTTTTAAACACGGGAGATTATTATCTCTGTATGTGCATGTTTAGGTAATGGCAATTATTTTTCATTACTTGTAAACTTGGATTAAATTACAATTTTCTAATTTGATATCTATAAATATCCTTTTTTTAATTTTTCAGTTCAGGTTTATTCGAAGCACATAATACCCTAACTGTATACTTTAATGTTTTAAGTACTGCATTCAAGGCCACAGGCTCTGCCCTGAGAATGTGTCCTTTCCACACAGAGGCAAAAGAGAAAATGTGTCATACCGGTCTCCTTAACTGTTTTACTGTTTCCATCTTGTGTTTTTTATGTAGGTAAAATTCTATATTGTGTGGGGTTTGTGGTGGTGGTGGTGAGGTTGCTGGGGGTTTTTTTAAGTTAAGTTTCCATAATGTGTGCGCAGGCACCTCTATGGAAATGTTTTGCCTCAGGAAGTTGGTACATGAAGTGGCTGATGAAATAGAGTGGACCAAATTAGATCAATGGGTCAAATTCATATTGAAAGTAAAAGAGCACGACTCTATTGCTTTCAATGAAATTCAATGAAATTCAGGATTATAGGAAAGCACCATAATATAAAGAGATATTATGTGATATACCATATCTGGCAGCTATGGAACTGACAGATTAAATTACAAAATCTGTCTGCACAGGGTATGTCTTCTTCAGTGAGCTGCTGCATTGATTATGAAGCTGCTGGAACTTCTAACTTGTTCCGTGTAAGTAACATACATGCAAGCAGCTGATGCATGAGTAATTTACTTGGATCGGGTCTGTTCATTGCTACACTTCAGCTAATAATGAAAATGCAAAAGTTGTTTGGCACAGCAGAAAGCTCCCTTACATGGAGAAAAGCTTTTGGGTCCTACTGTTCACAGTAGTTGATCTTAAAGCACTAGAGGTCTGCACACCTTGAAATGTCTACAGTTCCACCGTGTTACGCAGGCTGGCTTTCCTAGCCTCCGCCTCCTAAAGAGCATCTTCTGTAGTGTTGCCCCCTGCACCCATTCTGCAACGGCAGAGGCAGCATTACTGCAATTCTCTCAGCTTCAGTTGTACCTGCAATGGGACGGTACAAAGTCTTTTTTTATAGAATTTTCTTCCATTTAAAATAAGGATATTGTGGTCCTCTATAACACTGTCCTCACTCACACTGACTTTATTTATTGCAGGCTCAATTCCGGAGTCACATAAGGGGGAAAAAAAAGACTCATACAATGAGGATAAACAATATCTGCACAGGGAAACTTCAATTTCTGTTTTGTGTATGAGACTGATTGAACTAAGTGAAGCTTCTTGTTGTAGCAACAGATTATTTGTTGTGGTAAACGATCCTTTGTCTCACCTTTGCTGGAGCAGAAGTGAGAATAAAATGACTGAGTAAAGGACTGCAGATATGCCCCCCTCTTTTTTTCTCCCTCCTCTATAAAGGGAAGGAATAGTCAGGCCAAGGGAAGCTGCATATTTCAAATCTGGTTTGGATCAGCTTTCAGGATTTATCACAAATTTTGTAGCCTTTTCTGTGCTTTTTGGCTCTTGGTCTTAAGAACACGTGAGCATTTTGAGGGAAGCAGGACATGTGGCTTGTAAATAAAATATACATGCAGCTGCCTAGTTGCAGGGAAGAGTTTGAAAATACCACTTAGGTGGACTGAAAACGTTCTAAAATCAAAAGGCAAACAAAATAAATATGAACTTGGTTATTTTTATACACTGAATGCTCTCTGAGAAGTCTGGAGTGCTTGAGGTTGTCACTGTGTGTTTTTCTTGCCAGCAGACTACTGAATTGTGATCTCTGCTTTGCCCGAGGAAGGTAAAGACAAATTAAAGTCATGGAGTCTGTCTGCAGTGGGTCACCTTGAAAGGAGCAACCTTTAAAGAACCTAGTTCTTTCTGGGAGATGGTTTCTGAGAAAGAAAACATATATATGGCTTAAGACTCAGGAAGACAAAACAAAAATGTATTAGGGAAGATAAGCATATAAAGCAGGTATTTTCTGATCAGATAAATACGAGGAGAAGGCATGCAGTTACACAGCTATCAACTTGGGGGAAGAAAGGCTCCAGCAGTTTATGTTGTTTGTACCAAAGTGAAGGAGGTTAGTTAGGCACGCTCACTGAAACCGGCCCAAGAGCACAGTTCAGAGAGGAGAGAGGTGGGGAAAAATACAGCTTTCCAACACTGAAATATTCAATAATCCATGAAGGAGACGTGCAAATGAATGCAACAAACCCAAACTTCCCTCTAAAGTCAAGGGACTGGAAAACTACTTTTAGTTCTGGTGTTACCTAAATGATATGCCGTCATGATATTTCAATATTTAATTTTAATATTTGAAATTATTAAAAACATTTTAAGAAGCTCATAATTAAAACTAACATCTACCAAAGTTTAAGAATTCTGTTGATCTGAAAAGATTTTATTTTTCATTTTTCTTACCATATATTTTAAATTTGCATTCAAAAATAAAGGATGCATTTAGTGCAAGTTCTATGTATTTTAGTTCCGTGGGAGTTCATAAATACTTTGGAAAGTTATTCCAAGAAATTTCTCTTTGTCCCTTAGTTTTACTGTCAGACAGCACTCATCTCTCCCTGATAGAAAAGAAGTCAAGTGAATTTAAGGATTTAGCCCTGAAATGAGACTTACACTATGTACAATCAATAAGGCTCCTGAACCTTATCGGCACATACAGTCAAACAATAAGAAAAGCAACTCTCAGTCTCATGAGATGTTCATCTGGTTACTCTGACCCATTCATAAACAATTAGTGTAATAAGCCTAGTTTCTTTCCCACAGCACATACATCTATCCTCTAGTGAATTACCTGATGTGGCCATGAGATACCAGGAAGCAAAGTTATTATGCTCTTATTAACTAAAAACCTGTCCTCAGCAGTTAAAAATGTGTCACAAATTAAGAATAATTAACCTTAAATCCAACCACTATGTTTCTGATAGGTAGGACTGAGTTAATTTTATCTTCTGCATTTAGAGAAGGCAGATGAATTTTGATGACAGGTATTTATATTTCTTTCAGGAGCCCCTTGGTGTTCAGCTGTGGACCGCAATAACCTCACCTGTTCCAAAGCTCATCTTTCAAACAAGGTTGTGTAATGCAGCACTGCATACCTAGATCTGGAGAACTATATTATGCTCATTATTTTTTCACAGCAGACCTCTAACTTATTCTCCTTCCCTTTCTTCTTTTGCCCCAGCGGAAGAACAGTGGACAACCCACAGATGAGAGTTTACAGGGGAAGAACTGCAGTCACTGAATATTCAAAACCTAATCCTCCACCTTTTCATTCACAGATACCTACAGGAGGAGCAGAGAAATTACATATCCCTAAAAATACCTGAATGGTTTTTCACATCTCTCCTCATTTTTATCGTAATTTTTATAAATGTAGGCCCCATGGGGACTCCAGACAATCCTCTCTTTCCTTTGCCAGCATGCATTCATCCTCAAACCGTTTCTGCCCTGAACACAGAGACATACACGTAAAGTCACACGAGGAGGAGGATGTACTGCTTCAAAGATAAGATGCAAGAGACTTTGCACTTTTCCTTCACTCTGGTCACACAGAGGCTTGACCCATCACAGGAAAATCTTGCAACAAACCTGAAAACAGTCACTCAAGTATTTTTAAGGAGTTAAAGTTACTAGGATCACTGCTTCTGTGGGAATTCTGTGAATGGAAAAGGTGTAGACTCCTGTGAAAGTAGTCCAAGCCTATTCAAACACAACTCTGAAAACTGTTGTCATCCACATAGTAATTTCCACCTAAGACAATGCAAGTAATCAGCCCTTCAGACTCTTAACCTTATTAAAAGAACAAAGACCTTAAACTTACAATGTAAAAAATGTACTGGGTAAAGAATCTCTTTCACCAACAACCGTTATACTGCCTGAAAGAATGGCTTAACAATAGTACTCAGGGTACCTTCAGAACCAGGAATCATGATTTCATGATGAATTCTGCTAATTTTCCTACATTCTGACACAATTAAGGATTCTGGGGTTTTAAATCTAATTTTGAAAAAATGGATTTTCCAAAACTGGATGAAAGCAATAAACAACACAAACGGGAAATCACAGAAAGCTTAATTTGCAGATGTATAATGTAATGGGAAAAATGACAACTAACAGCTGACCTCTGTTTCCTCGCTTTCTGTACTGCAATCATCGAGGCAAAACTCTCAGACATATTCCTTTAATTTTTCAGAAGCAAAAAAATGAATAAAATACCCTTTCAGTGATCCTGGTATTTAAATAAATGACATTTATAATAGGCATGCACTTTTGCCTCCACTTTAGAAACCTTTTTTCTCCATTCTGAACAGCAGTTGCCTATGACAAAGAATGACAGACCATTTCCATTTCTATCTCTGATTCCTGCAGCCAGGTCATACTGTCACATGCGGAGGGAGAGGGAGAGGGCAGCTCATTCTGGTACCAAGGTCTTATCTGCAGTAGCCAGCGAACTGACAGACTGGCACCCAAGACTGCGCATCCAGGCTCCCCTTGCCCACATGAGAACATTCTATAGCAAAGCCATTCCATTAATACCGGAGTCTTTTGTTTCTGCACTCAGCTGTATTTGTTGTGGCCAGAGCCCGCGATTCTTCGTGCTAAGATGTTCCAGCATTTGCTTCTAGTCAATTACGAGCAAATTTGGCTGATGCTAAGGGAGAATGTAGGAAGGCACTGGACGATGTCAGCATTTTGGTGGCTTTGCCTATGCTCGTCCCACTCTGCGTGCAAGTTCTGAGCCAGGAGAAGGGAACCCTCAGCAGACTCCATCTCTCACCTTCAGTCCAGACCTGCCAATCTAAAAGTGTTTATTTAAAGAGAAATGACAGGCAGATAAGGCTAACTTTGGTATTAATTGTGCAACGTATGCATATTTGTGAACTTATTATGTGACTATCATTTCAGCAGCTGTTGATACTAGCCTAGATGAAGTTTAATAAATTAATACAGTCCTTGAACTGGTTTGCAGTTTGAGGCTGCTGGCAACTGGATTAAAAAATCCTTACAACAAACCATATAATTCCTCAGTATTATGATCCTATACATCTAGGAACAGCTATTGTGAGTGGCAGTGGCTGTCTAAGAATATCTGCATGTTTATTGTTCCCCCCTGAGGCAGCGAGCATCGTCTGAAAGGAAAGCTCTGTGTCTTGACTATCCCTTGAGAACTATAATTACAGCTATAGAGGAATATACCATACTGACTCTCAAGTAATTGAAAAAGACTGACAGGCAGATGCTTTCTATGTCCATTGCTCTGCGATCAGATCCTACGAAAGTTAAAATACATAGGCAATGGGCCAGTCTAGCCTCAGAGTTAGAGGACTGAATACACCGACATCAATAGAATTATAGCTTTTCGTATTGTTCCTGATTTTGGCCTAACGCCTTCAAACAGAACCAAAATAAGTACTGGAAAAAACAAGCTCTGCATTTGCAATGTTGTTAATTCTAAATAATAACCGCAGCTTTTGGCATACAGCTGAGGCTTTTTCTGACTGAACAGACCCCATCTTCTGACAGGATCCAAAGTCCACGGACTCGACAGAGAATCCAGGCTGAGGACACGACTCACCGAAACAAAGAGGCCAAGATAAATAGAAGAATTAAAGACGCTAAATCATGCTTGAAATTTTACAGCAAGTTCATAATAAAACTCCTTGAGATTGTCAGGAAAATGTCTCAGGCCACAAAGATCCACTCCTAAAACCAAAGAGATTTAAGGGAAATGTCAAAGTACAAAATAGGTATGTGAAGTAAATAATATGAACTACGAGATTACTTCTGATTAAGTTGTCATCACAATGTAAATGAGTTAGGAGCACTTCCATTCATGGTTCTCGGGATTTTTTTCTGTAGGCAACCAGGATAAATTAGTGGTCACTTCTAAAGCCAAGGCAGCCTTATAATTTACTGCAATTGATTAGGATTTTACCCGTGGTTCAAGTGAAATTATTTTTATATTCTAAGTGAAATCCATGACAGACAAAAAGATTTTTGACAAATCCAGTTTCATCCTCTGAGTCAACCTTCTCAAAGGCAAATGCAAATAGAGTAAAATGTGGTATCATCCCATTTTCCCATTTTTGTATTTTAAAAGACAAGTCATGAATTGTTGGTTTGCCATTTGTTGGTTCACATAGATAATGGAAGTGATAAAGAATTTTACTAATTATCAGTTGAGGTAATAATAGTTTAAAAATTTTGATTAAGATTGAATATTTCAGGTATTTCAATAGCTAGAAATTGACTGCCATCCTTAACAAGAACAGTCCCTACTATTTTTTAAGGTAAATTAATCTTGTGTATGGGTATCATCAGAAATCTCATCACCGTGACTCTAACATAAACTCAACAGATTTCTTCAACATGCAAGCAAGAAAATGTCCTAGCACAGTAAACAGATATTAATCTCAAATGAGTGTGAACCATACAGCTGCATTTTCTAATCAGAAGTAAAAGACGTCATACTTGGGATGATCTCCTCTATAATTTATCAGTAACTGAACATGCAGCAACAGAACTGAGAATATTAATGGATGTAACATAAACATATGAGTAGCTAATTTACATGCTTTAAAAAAAAGTAAAAATTGAGGGTGACATGTAAATCAATGTAAAACTGAAACACAAAAAAAATTTAAAATGTCAAAAGAGTTAGTATTTTCACAGAATTATAGAATGGTTTGGGTTGGGAGGGACCTTGAAGATCATCTAGTTCCAGCCCCCCTGCCATGGGCAGGGGCACCTTCCACTAGACCAGGCTGCTTTTTTTTTAACATTAGGATTTGCAGAATAATAATGCAGAGATATATGTTCCCTTCTATCTCTGCTGTTCCAGTTTTGAAGTTCTTTAAAGGAGGTCTTTTTTGCACTTTGAAACAAGTAATAAAACAAGACCAGATAGAAATGATGTCAGTAAAGGTGATACCAGGCACATCACCAGGATTTTTCAAAAGCTGTTTAACACATCATCTGATATTGCCAAAATAGAGCAAAAAAAAGGCTATCTACCTTGCTTTGAAATGCTCTATTAGCTTTTGCCCTGCTAAATAAACATCAGTCAGTTCTTCTGAAAGAGAAGAGAAATGTAAAAAAATAAAATAGAGCAGAAGATCTAAATAATGGGCCAGGTCAACATGAGAAACAGCTATTTGGGCATAACTGAGCTAGAATAAACTAAGAAAACGAATCTAAACATCTTGAAATACTCTATTGAGAACAAGGATTAAGAATGATAGGCTGGCAAAGGAAATCAGCAGATACAAGTGATAAGAATTCAGAGAGAGGACCACACAGGAAACTGTTTACTTAGTTGGAAACCCCAAACCCTCCTAATCAATTTTCTCTGTACTGCAAGGTGTCCAAACTCTTTTACCTCCTGCACTCCGGTGTATTTTCTCTGTTCCCTGACTTAATTCAATGTTAGGTTACTCACAATGTCTGACTGATTAATAGCCATACTTTTCAGAAAGGCAAAGGGAAGAAATTATCTTTTAAAAGGCAGCTTAATATATCCTTCTTTGTTAAATCTCTGATCATTAAGGTCTGTTCATGTTAAAAATTGTTTAGCATTGTGCTTGTGTATGACAATAAACACAGGGTTGCATTTTGTAAACAACTAGAAAGCCTTCATTTGGAATTTTGTTAAAGAGTTGGTATTATTTACTGGGTTTCGGTGCTTTCAATATTTATTGTACTAATCACAGCTGCATTGCGTTTTAACAATGATAAACCGCAAACTATATTCTGATACATTTATAATGCTCTGTAGGCATACAATGGATTGAAGAGTGGCAGAACAGCATATAATAGAACTGAAATGACAAAATACTTGAGCATCATTTTATCATGCTAGCAAACCTTCGCTACTCTCATGAAGACAGGAAGAGCAAAGGTTTTATAATGAAAACTTGAATGGTTTAATGACAGCACTTCTCAACTCCTCGTCCCTTCATATGATGTTCTAAAAGCAGACTGACCAACCAGCTCTTCAGAGAAAAATCCTTTTGAGAACTGGTCCTTTTGAGAAAAAATGTTTCATACTGTTCCAAAATGAGTCAGACCCAATTTTAGTAAAACTGTGTCTGGTATTCTATTCGTTGGTGACCTTATTTCAGATGAACACCTGCTCTTCCTTTCCATATTCAGTCTCTTAAAGAGATACCTGAAAAAGCTGTGATGTCAGCCTCTTACAAAAGCTTTTCTCCTTCCGATTGCTCTTTAAATCCTACTCTTAATACTCAGTAATTTAAGGTACTTCATGGGTAGAAGTACAGGGGGCAGGGGCGGGAGGAGGGGGGGATAAAATCTCACACATACCACATATGACCAATATTTCCTAGTACACAATGTTTTTGTATTTTTTTATTACATTTGGAAATAGACCTCTTAAAGAGGAATTACAAGGTTCAAATCCAAGCACAGGCTAGCTTCAGTTTCTGTTCTGTTTCACACCCTTCGAAACACTGGCTCCTCCCCATTTTGCAATGTTTTTCATTCATGTGAAGTCTCTAATTTTAGCTTTCATTTTCACCTGGATTGTTTATTCTACCATAAGAGGAATTAGCATGTTAATTACCATGGCTATATCCTTCACAATTCTATTTGCACAAGTATAATTTCCACTCCACATAAAGTGTTGTGAGACTAATGTTGACATTAACATAAAACAATCACTTATTTTCCTTGAGTTTTAAGAAGTCTTCTAATAGATAAATTCAGATGGATGCCTAACATAGCCCTCATGTTTCGTACTGTGGCAAGAGTCCAGCACCATAAAGCAAGCTCTGAACCTCTAAAAATTCAGCAGTTAGAAGCCCTGTTTCACAGAATCACAGAATGGTTGAGGTTGGAAGGGACATCTGGGGGTCATTTAGTCCAACCCCCCTGCTGAAGCAGGGACACCTAGAGCTGGTTGCCCAGGACCATGTCCAGGCAGCGCTTGAGCATCTCCAAGGAGGGAGATTCCCAACCTCCCTGGGCAACCTGTGCCAGTGCTTGGTCATCCTCACAGTGAAAAAGTGTTTCCGCATGTTCAGGAGGAACCTCCTGTGTTTCAGTTCATGTCCACTGCCTCTTCTGTCACAGCACCACTGCAAAGAGCCTGTCTCCCTCTTCTTTGCACCCTCTACACATTAGTATAATCCCCACTGAGCCTTCTTTTCTCCAAGCTGAACAGTTTCAGCTTTCTCAGCCTTTCCTCACAGGAGAGATACTCCAATCCCTTCAGCATCTTAGTGGCCCTTCACACAGACACGTCCATGCCTCTTTTGTACTGGGGAGCCCAGAACTGGGTACAGTGCTTCAGGTGTTAACAGTGCTTGGATTTCGGACAGCTTAGAAGTAGCTCACACAAATTACGAGCGGAGTTCTAAAGCTAATCTTCCTCCTATTTCACTGTGAAATTTCGAAGTTGCAACTTTATTATGAAACATTTAGTAGTCTTTATTTTCCCATTTCTAAGGCTATATTTAACTATAAAAATATTTTTGTGTAACTTTTGAGTAGGTTTCTTCTCCATGCCCGTTACAAATGCAAACATTTATCTGATTCCCTCCTCCTGTTCCCCTCCATTAATACAAATCTCTTAGCACAGAGGTATATGTATATATGTGTGTGTGTGTGTGTGCTTTTTCTAGAACATTGTATGTTGCAGCCAGTAGCTTAACTGATGTCAGTGCAGCCATGATAACTCATATCAACTAAGAATCTGGTCCCCTTTCCCCAGATACGCTTTTGTTCATTCAGCACTGCTTTTGAACGTGCTAGGATTGAATTCCCTGAAAACAGCCAAATTTAGAACTGGCACAACATAGGAGCAATGACCAAGCTTTCTTGTTTGTCCTTGCTTGCTCTCTCCTTCACAATATCTTTGACCTAAAATAACCACTCCTAGGCATGAGACTGTAAAATAGTCTCAATGCTCATTCAGCTTTCCTTTTATTGTTGTTTGTAAGCTAATTAATGCACATAAATTTTTATCTGTACAGCAGAAATTGAATTGATCCAATATTAAATTGATAATATATGTATAGCAGAGACAGCTAAACAGAAATTTGTTTGAAAAAATATTTTCAAAACAGTTTTCTTTACTAATTCATTCTGATGTGTTTGGTTACACTCTAGTCATATTCAGTCATATTCACATTGAAATTCTAATTTGAATTAAGATTCTATGGGTTGTCTTCCAGCCATCTTTAAAAACTTAAAGACAACCACAGACAGACTGAAGTAGTTGGTTTCCATGCGACACCTTAAATGATTTTTGTGTATGTCATCCATCAACATGGGGAGCATGGAGAGCAACTACTAGAGGCTTTTTTTTTTCTTTCAATGGTGGTGGTGGTTGTGATGATGGGGAGATCATTAAGAGAGAGAAAAAGCAGTCATATAAAAGTGTGAGATACACAGCCCAAAGGAAATAACAAATCATCACTTTTTCAAACTACTTAAAGGTGTTTGCTAATATGGTAGCAATCTGCTGTGAAATCAAGCTGTAAATAGATTCTTTTGTGTTAGATTTGCATGTATGAGATGTTAATCAGTTCAGAGGCTCAGACATTCACGTTCCTCAGAATTATAACAAAAAAAGCTCTCTGACATCTCTATAAATGGAAATATTCCGAAAGAATTGTAGAGAGCACCTTGTGTCATTTTTATGTACAGAACATTACCTATCACATGTAAAAGATCAAAAATGAAAAGGAAAGCTTAAGTACTTCGCTAATTATACACTAGTGCACAAACTATGCGGACGTTGTTTTGTTACATTCCACCTACACATAGCTAAAATTCAGCAGCTCAGGAGATGTGATCTAACTCTACGCATTTGGACTACCAAGCAGTGCACTTTCTGTCACAGTGTTCCTGTTCAGCATTCATCAGGGATATGAATACTTCAGTGGACTCATAGTTACTGTAAAAAAGGGGAAGAGAATAAAGATTTCAAAGCTTGTTTCCTTGAGCACCCTTCCTTTCTAGGAAAAGATACTTCTTATGCTATTTATCATTGGATTATAAGCAAATCTTCTAGTGAGAACAGTTTCTATATCCCAGATGCCAAATTATAGACTCAGATACATGGCATGCATCACTGAATAGCTTAAACAATCAGCTTCTGTGCTTCTGTTTTTACTACATGCAGATATTAAACAGGCAACTGAACTTAAGTTCAGATCTGTCCTTCTCAACATGTTGAATATTCCTGGTCTTGTTTTGTATATGAGCAAATCAAAGACTTTGTTTATGGCTATTATAACGGATTCTATCTTTGAGGTCTGTGTTTACCATGTACGTGCAACCAGTTTTGTTAGCACCCCCATTATTATATTTCTCATTCTTATTCACAGTTTTTACTACAAAAGAAGTCCATCCACTCTTACTTCAGAAGAATGGAGCAAGAACCAGCTTGCTTACGAAGTCACAGTGATTGCTATGGTTTTTACTTAAATTTTTTGGAGTATTGGATGGGTGAATTTGGTAAGTGACCCAGAGAAAATCCTTGTTTTGAAGAACTTAATACCTAAGGCAAGTAGTAGTATAAAAAGATGCTGAAGGGTTGTATAAAAAAAGTGCCCTGGAATATGCTCTCTCTTCAAGAATCGTGAACAAGTGTGAAAAGAATGAGAAGTCATCTCTCGCTGGGTGAAAGGGATGTGCAGCAAGAAGTCAGGACAAAGGGTTTTTTTAACTCCAAAAATACATGGTGAGGGGAAAAAAAAGTTACTTGAAACAGTGTTCACTTTCATAGTATAGCTTTTCTGAATGTTTTTTTTTATTCTGAAAATCCTAATGCAAATCACCTTACCGACTGTCTCCTCATAGCATTGTCCTCTTTAAATTGCAGACTATAGGGACTACCTAGGTCTGCATATCATCCCAATGACCTAAGTGCGGCTGGAGGATAAATAAATAAATAAATAAAAATAATAATAAAAAATAATAAATAATAATAATAAATAATAAATAAAACTCACAGGTAAAGCCTAGATGATCTACAGTTCTTCATCCAGATTTCCACATGATTACATTGGTATGGGATCCCTTTTGTGCTCCCATATAATTCCTCAATGATGCTTCAGATTGTGCAAATAAAAAAAAATATATGTGGGTACTTTATTTTGTCCCATAACTGAATCTAGAGTGGGCAGATATTCCCTCTTCTCTGGAGCTATGTACTTCGATATTTAATAGCAGGTCACCCTGGTGCTGCAGGTCACTTCATGCTGGCCCCTCACTCAGCTGCCACAGGGAAATGACAGCATGACCAAATTTATGATGGAATTCAAAAAGACCCTGACAAGCTGAAAAAGTCACCCTCACTCTGTGACAGTGGAAATATTACCTTCACTTTGCTTGTAGTAAAGGAAGGGATGAAGGGAAAAGCTGGCATATCCCCTAAAGCCCTCACACAGGTAAAATTTCACCTGGCTGCGCCCTCACCTGTGTTAAATCCATGTTACACCTTAAGACAGGTCTGTTTTGATAAATGATGACGTAAGCAATGATGGAATCAAGACAAAAGACTTCCAGGTTTCCTAGTGTAGGCATCCTTTAAGAGACAGACTGCAGCAGGACGTGTCGGGTGCCAGTTTGGGAGGGGGTGGACAGGTATGTCCCTCAGTCCTTGTTCAGTGACCTTGCTGTGAGAACACCGGGGTTCTGCTATAGAAGAAGATTAAGCATTCGAGGCAAGATGAAACTATCTTATCCTTAAACAAATGTCCCTTTCAAAAGCTTAATACAAAGCAGGTCTAGAAAGTCTGCAGCTATAATGATTTCATGTTTTGCTGATCCCAGCCTTTTCTACTGAAAGACTTTTTAGTGGTCCCTAGTGGAAAGTTGAGATCAGCATTTAAATGCAAGTCTATCTTTTTAACATAAGTCCTCAGCAGCCCAGTAGCTCTCAGTGATACTAAGAATTTATAAATAGTTATACATGGATAGAGATATATACATATACATGCATACATGAAATGCCTATCACACTTCTTTATGGCTGATGACTGTACATTCAGACTATTTTATTGCAAATTTTAATTTTTTTTAATTGCAAATATATAATTTCTGGGTTGGTTTTTTTTTTTTCCCTTTTCTCTATTAATGAAGATGCAAAAACACTGCCTAACAAGATCATTTTTCTTGTTTGAAACACCTCTTCGCAGTTAGGGACCAATTATAGACATTTCCCATCTCCTAATTTCTATACCTATCATACATGCCTTCCTCTCCTAGGTAACAGGGATGCTACACGTCATGGAGAATACAAGACAAACACACTATGTTCTTTCTAGCTCTGTATAAGTAATCTTTACCCCCTATTTTAACATGACAGATAATTTTTACTGTAAACTAGAACCCTCATGAAAAAAAAGCAGAAATCTGAAATGTAACAGATCAATTTGGCTTGTGCAAATTGCATCTCCTACAGCCGTTATTTTCTTCCTCTTCTCCCTTCTGCAGAAACTCCAGACAGCAAAACTTCTAGGCAAAAGGCTAACAAAATCCTCATCCTTGTGCTGTGTGTTCTGCTGGTTACATCATTTAATACTAAAGAAATTTTCATTGGGACTCCTTCTGGAAAAGCTGATCAGTGCAAAAGGTTTCATGTTCTGAGGTTAAAAGGGCCACGAGCCTGCCATTCAGCTCCTTCTTCTACTTTGTCGTCCAGAGAAACGTGACTAAATCAATCCCAGCTTCCCTCGACACAGGATACCAGACAGGCAAGCTCACCTGGCGCTTCTGTATCTGCACATTGCAATTTTACTTCCACTGTGCCAGCGAAGCAATGCATGGCCTTGTCAAACCTCATCAAGTAGCGAACGTGAAGATCAGGATCCCCAGGGTCCCACATCCCTCAAGTCCTGACTCGGAAGCGGCTCCTCCGCTCCTCCGTTATGAACAGTTTCAACTGCAGTTTCAACTCATGGAAATTTTTCTTGGCCTGTTTTTTTGCCCATGCTTCTCTTGATCCACTAAGAATCTTTATGCATTTCCCTGGCCCTTCAGTCAGTACATGCCTCCTTTCTTATCTGCTGCCTGCTGTATCTGCCAAATTTCTAGAAAATTCAGTTCAGAGTTGACTGCCAAGCGCTCCTTGAGCCTCTTAGTTCTTTACCTGTGGCTGAACACAAGGCATTTAACCTCTCAGCTTTGATTTTTGTCACTTGTAAAATGGGGAAAACCAATCTTTAGTACCTGCCATGAAAGAAGTCAATATTTATCATTGATAACCAGAATGTACAATCCAAGATATCGCACTTGAGCCTTTGTCTTGCTTCCCTCAAAATCGATGAAAAGTTCTCATTGACTCAAGGACAGCAGCATGTAGCCTTTGCTTCTTTATAAACCTAGAAATTCTGTGATAACTGAAATATTAAAGCACTGGTAGTCATTGGCTTTTAAATAGACTTTCAGTAACAGTCGTGATTTATCACCCTACTGTCTCAGAGAAGAACCAGAATTAATTCAATTTTGGTTTTATTGATAGGTAAACAATTTTCTTTTTTTAAAAAGCACCACAGGAGTTGTACCTTATTGCATGCGTAAAAGCTGATCCTGTTCGCACAGCAGTCACTGAGGGTGTGAACTGGCTTCAGTGCAATAAGGATAATACTTTTTATTAAATCTTGTGTTACCCCACAAATTAAATGATTGGAAGGATTTCAATCTAGCATAATACCAGTCTGCCCAAATCTGGAATCACAGTGGTGGTTTTTTTCCAAACCAGTGGATATTATTACTTAAAATTGCTCACTGTAAGTTGTTGGTTTTTTGGGGTTTTGTTTGTGGTTTTTTTTTTTTTAACAGACTGCAACAGCAACAACAAAACCAGCTTTTTCACCCCAGGAGCTCCTAGTCTGGAAACACAATAAGGACAGAAGAGTGTTATAACGTACAATAGCAATGGGGAAAACACTACTTAGTGGTACAGGTTCCTGTTTTGACTTCATTTTAAAGGTTCCACAACCATTTTTCTGAGGGACTTTATGCTGCTTTGGAAAAGCATCTCACTTCAGGAAGAGTTCAGTCAGAAAAGCAGACAGACGTGTAGAGATCAATAATGGAAGTATTTATTTCTAGGAACTACACATGAGGATTGAGTTAGGTGACTTACAGTACGGCCACCTAGAATATCATGCCACCTTTACAGAAGCAGTTAGAACCTCTGTCTTTTCAACCAGGATATGAATGTAAAATGTTTTCTGGATAAAATCAAGCATGCTTATGTAAATATGATCTTAGATAAACTTAAGAGCCATACCACGTCGTAGAGCTTATAAAGCTCCTGAGCCTGCCTCATCAGACTTTGTCAGATTCCGAAGAAAAGTGAGGACACCAAATACACAAAAGGATTAAACACTGCTTTCTTTGGACTGAGAGTGTCATTCCTCAGCGAGCTTCAAAGATGAAGTCCTGAGTGGTTTTGGGGGGCTCCAAGCAGATGCTAAGGCCAGCCCCAGCCGAATTCTCCGCTCCAATACCAAAATGGAATAATGAATTCCAGGCCTGGTTTTCTCTGAGATGATAAAATTAACAATATAGTTCTCATGGTTGTGTATCCTCAGTATCTGAGGCCATGATAATGCGCCATTCAAGCTGCTTTATTGATAAAAAAGCAAAACTGAAGGAATGTCTTTTTCACAAACATATGTATTTTTGTTTTTATTTTACAGTGACAACATAAGGGCAGTCAAATTCATAGACTCCATGGACAGGTAAAAGAAGTTTTGAAATCTCTGATTAAATCAGGCTTCTTTCAATATGAAAAGACCCGAGCATTTTCCTGAAAAATATCCTCAGCTTCAGAATGATGGATGTCGCTGCTGTATGGCAAGACAGGA
The DNA here is from genome assembly GCA_035590275.1 of Ibycter americanus. Taxonomy (NCBI): domain Eukaryota; kingdom Metazoa; phylum Chordata; class Aves; order Falconiformes; family Falconidae; genus Ibycter; species Ibycter americanus. The sequence goes on from JAVJGI010000014.1 coordinate 40,734,822, forward strand.
GAGCAATCTGCAAACAGTTATGTCTGAAGGAAGAAAGCATGAAAGGCAGGCAGGCAGGAAGGAGGAAGATATATGGTGTGGTTCTATATCAACATGCATATGCACTTACGCACAAAAAATAACTTTAAATAAGGATTTTGGTAGACATTGATATTTTAGAAGCAGCCACGAGTACATAGGAATAGTCAGCAATATCTGTTGCTAATACTGGTGTCTTTTATAACATAAGATAGGAAAACTAAGAAATAGGGGTCACCCTTGAAAGAGAAATAGCACTCCACAAAATAATACAATTAGATTACAAAAAAATCCCGATTTCTGAAACTGAATAATACTTTCCCCTTTCAAAACTAAAGAATTGTATACAGAGCATAGATAGCTCCCTATTGCTATTCACTGTTTTTCACTCAGTGAAGCCTCTTACCAAGTTAATGCACGCAGGCTGCATACACATACATGGCTAAAGAAAAAAAGTTCTGTTTTTTAACAATGACTACTGTAACTAGACCTGTGAATACAAGCAGAATGATCAGACAGTGCATATTAAGCATATTTTCTTTAATTCCTCTGCGTATGACCACTTTTTCTCAAAACAACTTTTCAAACACACACGGTATCCTAGAGTCAGTCATGCTTGTTTTTACCCCATAACCAAGTGTCCCTTTTGGGCTTGGTCCCCAGTTGGGTTGGCATCCACAGACTTTGACTTCTGGATGTCCGTGATTAATATCTCAGGGGTTCTTCATCCCCTGGGATTTATAATCCCTGGGGTTTATCATCCTCTGGGTTTATAATCCCAAAAAATCAACTACTATGGAAGTACAATACTGCTGAGATTCAGTGTAGCACGCAGAAAACTATAATAACATGTGCGGCTAATTTCTCAGTGTGCAGTGTACCTTCTCACGCTGTCCTTGAACCAAACAAAATGAAGCGTACATCCAGCGTCATAAACTAAGCAGGCACCTTCAGCATGTTTAGCAACACTGTCCTTGTCAGTTTTAAGGTAACTGTTGCTGTCATAGACAACACTGTGGGGTTCAGGGATTACCTTGGAATGGGGACAGTTCCCAAACCGCCGGACAGTGGTCATCTTGATTTTGGGAAAGACTAGCCACGTGGATGTGAGCTACGACATACTGCTTGTCCTCAGAGCTAAAGAACAGGCTTTAGCTCTTTCGTTTTTATCACTCCCTACAACTACCTGAAAGGAGGTTGCAGCAAGGTGGGTGTTGGTGTCTTTTCCCAAGCAGCAATAGGATGAGGTGATAGGATGAGAGGAAATAGCCTCAAGTTGTGCCAGGTGAGGTTTAGATTGGATATTAGGAAAAATTTCTTCATTGAAAGGGTTAATCAAGCATTGGAACAGGGCAGGGGTGGAGTTCCTATCCCTGGAGGTATTTAAAAGACATGTAGATGTGGCAGTTCAGGACATGGTTTAGTGGTGGACTTGGCAGTGCTAGATTAATGGTTGGACTCAATGATCTTAAAGGTCTTTTCCAACCTAAATGATTCTGTGGTTCCATGATTCTATTCACTAGTCTTGAAACAGACATTTCACACTGTTTTGCATCCGGTGTGGCTCTTTAAAATTACAGACGCATGTAAATGTAGGCACATCTACTCATGTCATTGCTTAAATCCTCACCGTGTCAGTCAAGATGATGCTGTCCCTGTTCAAATCTACAAAATCCATGATACTACATTGTTTATGAAATCTTCCAGAACAGGGCCATTCTCCAAAAAGTAGCATTTTTTCACAGTGAAAACAGAGAACCACATATTGTCAAAGGAAGAATGAGGAAAGAAATGGCATTTACCTTATTTATTTTTGAGAGCAAGATGACTGTCATTATTCTACCCCTTAGTGGAGGAAGAAGTTGAAGTGTAGCAATAAAACTTGTCAAGAATACTGGCAAAGGAATATTTGCTGGAATTTGTTAAAGGAGTAACCACAATAAAATACCTTACACATATACATGGACATGGAAGATAATGGGGGAAGAGAAGGGGAGGGGAGGGGAGGGGAGGGGAGGGACGGGAAGGGACGGGAAGGGAAGGGGAGGGGAGGGGCACCTGTATGCAGACACGTATTTGCAGATGTGTTAAAGGAACATCTGCACTGAACAACATGAACCTTGGCAAACATGTCACACTATTCATAGTTTTATGGGGGAAAAATGGTTAAACCCAGAAATAATGACTGTCATGTTGAAGGTGTTCCTGTTAACTATAGTTATCCTAACATGGTGATTATGGGCAAAATGCAATATTGTAATTGCTGAAAAATACAACTGCATTAAGAAAAGGAATCGTCAAATGACTACTAAAGAATTAGTATCTTGTTACATCCATAGACTCATACACACACATATAGATGTGTATACACACAGCCTGGCAAGTTCTTTTGGGGGATATTAGTATCATAAATTATCAGGTTTTGTACATTAATGAAGCTTTTTTTCCTTTTAGCATATGATATCACTTTGACCAATGTAGCTGACATAAATAATGATATACTTTAGTTAGAGAGCAGCTGTATAGAAAGCTCTATCCAAGTAAAACTAAGTTCTAATAGAATTCTAATTCAGTATTAATTCTAATTCAATACTAGTTCTAATTCAATACTGTCTCTAAAATGCTTCACTACATATTTGTGTATAATGTATTTTGGCCTAATTAAGAGACAGTATGTGAAGGTCTGGACAATAAGGTCTAAATAGGGGTAGTTTTCAAATGAAAATTTAATGGAAAGACTACAAACAAATAAAAAAATCCAAACCTATTAGCAGAAGCAATTAGAAAGGATGTATTTCAGTATAAAATAAAATTAATGCTGGAACTGTGGATGTTTGTGGATCAGTGAGACAATGAACATTTTCTCTAACCCTCTTTTCCTGCACTCCCATTTTATAGAAGTTCTATAAATTGAGATCTTTTGACTGAAAGTATCATAAGATTCACATTTAAGAGCGAAGCCAGGCTGTCATGATTTAACTGCATATACTGTTGATTATTTCTTCAAATAGGGAGTGACTTGCAGGTAGCCAATTCGTTACTACACCGATGTCTTCTTAAAAGCAATAGGTCTAGTAACTGAGTTTACCTTCCACATCTGTCCTAATCAATATGAAGTTTAAGCGGCAGCGGAACATGCCCATATCTCCTTTGTGCACTAAATCTGAGAAGTATTTTTGCACTTAACACTGCTGGCAGGTTCTAAAAGATTATTTAATTTGTAAATGTTAATATCACTTTGCAAATGTACTAAAGAAATGGAAATAAAAACAGACTGCTATGTCTAAAAGAGATTAAAACATTAATGAATACTTGTAACTGATATCAGGAACACAAAGCTGATGGTAACAGATAGCTGAAAGGGCTGGAAATGAGTTCATACCCCTCACTGTGAGTACTGGCATTTCAAATACAACACTAAAAACCAAAATACATTATCATCTGAATATTCTTCTGTAGACAGTATGAAAAGGGCCAGTGGATCTCCGTCTGGTTTTGAATTGCTGTATCACCACTGCAAAAATCTGCAGGGCTGAACAACCCTGAAAATTATGCTGTAGGCAGAAGAGGCAATGTTTCCACCATATCAGTGACCAAGACGTGTCTGAATTGTGCACACTCTAGGTCTGGCTGTCCAATCAGTACTTTTTACTATGAGTAAATTTATTTTCCTGCAAACAGTTCCTGTACCTGCTTATCAAAAGGAGTTTTTTTGCACTCTTGGAGATGACACACTGGTTTTACATAATAAAAATGGTATCATAGATGTCTCAAGCAGAGGTAGTACAATTCTTGTTTCAGAAATTGTGCTAATATTGAGGATAAAGCACTAATTGATAACACAGTGCTGTGTTGCATTTCCAACACCTTTAACCAGGTGTTCCACCTGAAACCATGCCTCAAGCAAATGAGTCCCACATGGTTACAAAGTGTACTAGAGGTCTTCTACTGCAACACACATAGGGACATCTTGCTGGAAAATATATGTCACAAAAGGGAAAAGAGCATCTCCAAACCCCCTTCCAAACATAAAAGAAAATTAGAAATAAACAGATGAGTCAAAAACAGGGAGAAACAAAAAGTCTCTTTTTTCTGTCCTTTACATTATTGTGTTGTAACTTCATAATGACTGTTGTGTGGGAACGTATTTGTAATCAGAAGGTTTAGTTAGACTGGAGGATGAGCTAGGGGCACAAGGTTACAGTTTCTAGAGACCAATTGCTAAATTTCTGACTCGGGTCATATAAATGGAGCTATGTTTGTTGACCTCCATGCTAATGGCTATTTGTGCACATCAGAAAACACATCTAGCTGACAGAAATGACAGTCACCGGTCAAGGGAAAATTAGTAACTATACAGGCCAAATCCAAATGGCACTGAAAAGATGAAAGCTTGCACATTAGCAACCCACATTATAACCCTTTCTATGATGTTTAAATTCATTCAGAGTTATTTATAAGGAAATTGCATAGAAACATATAGGTTGGAAGAATTCTTAATATTTCAGAATAAAGTTGTATAAAACTGAAGTTTTCTGAAGGTATACTGAATATTTTGAACACCAAACACTTAACACATATAAGAAGCCCCACAAGAGTTACATTCTAACTTTTTAAAGGGATAAAATATAGCTGTGTCTATGTGTACATGGATGTAAACCTATGAATATCCATGACCGAGAAAGCCTACAGGAATGATATCCCACTGTGTACGCACGATTATGCAAAGACAGCAGGAGCACATGCTTAGCAAAATATATGTACTCTAAGGTGTCTGGGACATCCACATTGGTCTGCAAGATAGGGCTTGTCATCTGTGGCAGATCCAAATAATTCTGAAGAGCCAGCTGTAATCAGTGGCACACCCTGATGTATCTGAAATGTCCAGGCACCTATATTTAGGCAACTGAATCATGTCTTTTGAGGCAATGACACTTGATGCGGATTTTATGGATTTTATACGCTAAAGTTCTGCCCACAGCCTTTCAGCATGGTGTTGGAAAAATCTCTACCTATAAAAAAACATTGGTAAAAGGCTATACCTCACGTGATATTCATAATAGTTGATGCCTTCATCTGCATGAGTTTTTTCAGAGATTTTAGGTAAGAACAATTCCAAAAGTCTAAGAATAAATCTGTCTGTCTGCAACACTGGAGCTTACAACACAAATAAATGTTTAAACATAGCGAAGTAGTTTAATACTATCCTAAAATTTAGAATAACTAACTGTCTAATTATAATGGAAACATTTCCATGGAAATGAAGATCTGAATGGTCTGCAAAATAATTATTAAAAGATTTGTGACTAACGGACAAAATTCTTTTTTTTTAGACTTTTTTTATTTTATAAGCATTTTGATAAATATTTGATATTCACAAAGATATCCATGAACCCAGCATAAATCCTTTCTAGAATGTTAGCTTCATTACCACCACTGTTACAGTATCTTTCTGAAGACTGAAAATTCATATTAGAGTATGTTAGAGCTGCAGGCAAGTGAGTAGCCCTTTGATTAGGACCTGGCATGAGATTGCACTGACTGAGCAGAACACCAAAAACTACAGGATGTGACATAAGAAAATGCTGAACGTAACAGGTAGCGGTGTAAGAAGCTGATAAAAATTACAGACAGTGCCATGAAAGATAGCAGGATCTCACAGGTTGTTAATAAGAAGTTAACCTGCCAAACTCCAAAAGCATCTGGAGGGAAGCCCTGGAGACTTTCTAGTGGGTACCATCTTGAAAAACCAATGGCACCAGTGTAACTGGTAACTGGTAATAACATATAAAGCTAAGATTGCCTGCATAACGGTATAAACACCAAATTTGGATAAAGATGTATCTGAACTGTGACCAGTTGGGAAGAGTAATTAGAGATTATTTAACTGGAAGAAGACTGATGTGGGAAAAGAAGGTACAAGGTGGATCCAAGGAGGTTAAAAAAAAGAAAAAAGCAAAGGGAGAATAAGATATGCAAATCATGACAGTGGTGCTGCCTGGGTTTACCTATCAGGATGCCCTGAGCTCGGTCACTGAATCTGGAGGAAGACAATAAACCAAACACACTTCTTGGACTATACCCTGAGAATCAATCCACTTCCATGCTCAGGAGAACCAGAGTAGTGGTAGTCAGGGTCATTTTCCTGGCAAGCAGAGGAGCACCCAGAAAGACAGATCAACATCCTGGTGGTATCACCATGTTGATGCTCACCTGTTCTCCACCACCCATAACAGAGCAACTATTTGCTCTTCACTACTTAAAGACCAGTTCTCTAATAGGAAAACCCAAGCAAATTATGTTAGAGGTAAGTTACATAGGTATACTTCATGTAGAGGAAACAGTGAGAAGCCAAAGTCAGACGTTCACAAAACGAATCTAAAAATTTATTGCTCATTCAGTGACTTGCTAAAACAAACCAGGTTGTCTCCTGTAAACTGCATTATTTCACATATGACTAATTTTGGTATCATCATTATTATTTGTAATGAATATTTAACTCCAGTTGATTAACATCTAAGCATTAGTGTAGAATTCAGGATAGGCAGAACAGCCTATCCAGTTGCATGAAAACTTGAAGCAGGGTCTATTGGAGCAGAGTTTTACTGCAATTCTTACACAAATATAGCTATTTTACTCTAGATTTACATGCCTGTAAAATGAAGGCTATCTGAAACATAGTGGCCTAATTTTTATAAGCATAATCTTGTGCTTTTCTGCTTCAGCATTAAGAAAGTAAAAACAAGACAGAGGAGCAGTAAACCTTATATACTGCTAGGGAAGTTTGTCCATACTGGAAGAGGATAAAGCTAACGTTCCTCCCTACAAAAAGGCCACTGTGTTCTTTCAAATTATGGAGGGCTGACATCCCCTGCAGTTACAAGAAGCTCTGCTGAAACTGTGTTCCATGCTGATTGTAATCTCATTGTCTCTGCCTGGAAAAGAAATAGGGTATGTAACTCCAGTCATAATACCAGGATAGAGCATCAGGAAAGGGGAAAGAGTGGTAAATAACTTAGACTGGCATTGAAAATTCACTGCTATTTAGAGGTGAGACAAAGTAATGAGCTCTTGGGGTAAAGAAGGTGACTAGTATCTCAAGCCTGCATTCAAACATCTGAGGGAGGTTTCAGTTTTTCACCACTCCACCTCCCTCTTTTCCACTCGAAGACCACACCAATGCTTCTTGAGACGTTTATCTTTTCTTTTTTTTTTCTTTTTTCTTTTTTTTTTTTTTTCCCCAAAACACCACCCTTCACCTTAGAAATCTGCAGGCAGCATTATTGGAAGACATGGGACATATCTAACCTTAAGGTATCCCCCACGCAGATCTCAAGGGATGAATTGTAGCAACAGTAACATCAACAAACAACAGCTACATTTACAGCTTCCAAAGAGAGAAGCAGTGACAGACTCGATAGTGGAAGGATTGCCATGGCAGGAGCTCTCCGTGCTTGGTAGAATGCACAAAAAACCAGAAAAAAGGCAGATGTAACAAAGCCCTACCAGCTGTCCAGAAAGATGATAATCTCCTAGTACAATATTGTGACAAAAGCAGTTGGAAAGAATAGAGAACTGTTTGACTCCACACCTATAATAATGGTATTACTTAGCATTTATATAGTACGTTTCAGCTGCACAGCTAAAGCTCTTTACAAAAGATAGGGATCATTATCCTAATTTTGCATTTGGGAAATAAGAATGTAGAGAGTTTACGCCAAAATTTTAAGAGTTGGCTCATTTTGGGGGTTCTGGAAAAAAAACAAGGGATCTGATTTTACACAGGCTCCAAGCATCTGCACCTTCAATTAGAATTGCTGGTAGCTGCAGGCACTCATCAACAGGAAAACCGTGTTGCCAGTGCATCAGGTTAAAGACTTCAGACCCCTATATCCAAAATTAGTGGTTGATTTTGTGAAAGGTAGACTGGCTGGTGTGGCAAAGGTTACTTGTAAAGCTGAATAACAGGAGCAGAATCCAGGTCTCTAGACCCTCATCCTATATAGTACTATAGATTGAACTACAGTGTCTTCACTAAAATAAACTCACTAAGACTGAAAAAAAAAATACACAAAAGGCTTCACAAAAATAGCAAATACAATGGGAACTTATGGAAATGTGTTTTGGAAAGGTTTTTTTGCTTACCTAATGGTATCAAGAGAGAGGGATCAAGTGTGAAGCATAAACGAGAGAGAAGGCTTAATTTAGGATTTATAATCAATTTATAATTAAATTAGGATTTATAATTTATAACAGGAAAGATGGCAAACTGTAAGAACATAGCAATAGCATGATCAGAATATCCAGCTGGAATGATTTAGTATAGCTCCCAAGGGCACAACATCTGCACTAGCAGGGGCATACTAGCAAGATCTGAAATGCAGCCTAGCCCAGGTAAAGGAGCAAACCAGTGTGACTATTTTGGCTCCAATGCTCAAGCCAGTTTGATAGGAGTTGGGTGGGATTTGGATTAATATCACACATTGTGACATATAGGTATTGCTTAATGTTTACAACAATTGTATCACTATGATCAGACAAAGAGAGAAAGAAAAGGCAACATTTGCTGAAAATTAATGAATATGAGCTCACTAATCCCCTCTCAGATTAGAGACTTCCAAGTATCTAAGGCTGGGTCCCAACAAAATTTCCAACACTGTCCCTATAACAAAAACTACTAACGCCCTTGCTACAGTTTACATCTGTTCCAGTGTGCAGCTCACTACAGAAAAAGCTTCCTCTCGAGAACAATCTCATAAGGCAGAAGCAGCTGCTCCTGTTTCTCCTGCTCTCCCTCTTCAATTCTTTGGAGTCATGTCACTAAATTTCAAATGATAAGTTTGCTTTATTACTTTAGCTTTCAGTGGAGTTTAGGGACAAGCTGGTAGCAAGACTTAGACTTCATACTGCAATGCATGAGAGGACGCCCCAGAGCCAAGGCCCAGCCCTGCTTCCAAACTTAGAGTTGTTTAAATCATAAAATTAATTTGCCTGTTTAAAATTTAAAATAAAGACAAGATGTTATGATTTTTTCAGTAATCTACATTGTCAAAAAGGAAGGGATGTTATTTTTATGCTGATTTGTCTGGTGAAAAGCCAAACTGCGGATAGTTTGGCCTGGTGCCAGTCTGAGTTGCTTCATTTCTTCTTTTCCCCAAGCTCAGTAGACAAGATAGCTACTGTGCATCAGTGACTGGGTCAGAAACGGGAAGAACTGGGAGTATAAGGGGGAAAGGCAAGAAGGGGCAGGCAGCAAAACAGCCGTCTTGCCAGTTGCTACGCCAGCCCTGACTTTGCAAGATATTGTTAATTTCCTATAGCACCAATAATTACCATCATTTTTGAAGTCTTACGACTTCTGGTGTTTATACCTAGAAACAATTTACATTTATGTCTACTACCAATTTTTCCAGCTACTTATCAGCAAGAAAAGTGCAGTCTTAATAAATCTATGTGTCCACAAATAGCAAACACAGAACAGATTAATCCTGTAACACAACATCAATTCTTATCTTTACAAATCAATAACTGGACTGCAAAACACAGCATCTACGGCAAAAAGTAACACCACAGCTGTAAAGTCCAAATCTGCTTTTCTAGTAGGATATGTTAAAGGTCCCTTCCTCAGATGGGAATGTACCTAGCTGTGGTCTCATGTGAACTTCTCAAGAGGCTGAAGGGCTTCAAAACCAAAAAGCAATGATGTATTTGAATAAAAATTAGAAATTTAACTGTATGAGAAAGATTACAGGAGACAGAAAAGGAGTCCTTTCCAGCTCAGTCACTGCAAATTCTTGCAAGTCTTGCATTATGCATAGGTTGGTCCTACCTTTCCTGCACCCTGACTAGCCACTCCTTGCTGCATTTGGGTTTCTCCAGCTCTGTGTTTGAGGTGCAGGCTTTTAGCCCCTGCTGAGACTTTCTCATTTCCTTTTGCCTGTTGCATCCAGTGGTCTCCCAAATCTTTTGTTCCTGAACAGGTGAATTAATTTTTCATGAGAAGACACCCTCTTTTCCTTCCATGATCGAGTGTTATTAAAGGAACATAACACAGAAAACTAAAAAAACAATCAATGCAGGCATTATCTAACAAAAAAAGGCAAACCACAGAGGAGATATATAAGGCTTAACAGTTTTAGATACAGCCTTTGTCCTTTGGCCACAGAGTTTTTGCAGGGTGTGCCTACATTATTGACTGCTATATGGCACAAGGAGAGAAGGACTGTCTTTCAGCAGAAACATTGCTGCTGTCTGCAATGTTTCCAGGACTGAACGTTTACATAGCCTCTTCACCAGCAATTGTTTGGACCAGTATCCAGTTCTCTGTGCATATCATGCAGGTATATAGGCTAACTGCTGGGGAACTTTGCAACAACATTGCAAGCAGGGTAGTGGGGTGCCTTGGGCAGTTCTCTGTTTAGTCTTAGTTCCATGAGATAAATCATTTTGATTGTACCAGCAGCGCATAGTTGCATACCACAGTAAAACAAAAAGCAAGTTTTCACCTGAAAAGATCTTCTCCAGCATTCAAGTTCACTAGACACAGCCATGACCCAACAAATTAGGCTACAAAATCGCACTTATAAAAGAGAAGAGACAGCTGAGTCTCTTTGTCATAACCTTGCCAGTTTCTGAACTACTGGGATACCACATATCAGGAATGAAGATGGTGTGTATTGGGTTTGCGTGGCAAATTTTTGGTAGCAGGGAGGCTACAAGGGTGGATTTTGTGAGAAGCTGCAAGAAGCTTCCCCCATGACCAACAGAGCCAATGCCAGCCGGCTCCAAGACAGACCCACCACTGGCCAAGGCTGAGCCCATCAGAGATGGCAGTAGCACCTCTGTGATAACATATTTAAGAAGGGGAAAAAAATGCTGTGCAAAAGCAGCCAGAATCAAGGAGTGAGAGTGTGTGAGAGCAGCAACTCTGCAGACACCAAGGTCAGTGAAGAAGGAGGGGCAGGAGGTGCTCCAGACACCAGAGCAGATACTCCCCTGCAGCCCATGGTGAAGACCGTGGTGAAGCAGGTTTTCCCCCTGCAGCCCATGAAGGTCCACAGTGGACCAGATCTCCACCAGTAGCCCATGGAGGACCACATGCTGGAGCAGGTGGATGCACCCAAAGGAGGCTGTGACCCTGTGGGCAGCCCGCACTGGAGCAGGCTCTTGGCAGGACCCGTGACCCTGTGGAAGGAGAAACCCACGCTGGAGCAGGTTTGCGGGTAGGACTTATAGCCCCATGAGGGACCCACACTGGAGCAGCCTGTTCCTGAAGGGCTGAAGGACCCACACTGGAGAAGTTTTTGAAGAACTGCAGCCCATGGGAAGGACTCATATTGGAGAAGTTCATGGAGGACTTTCTCCCATGCGTGGGACGCCACACTGGAGCAGGGGAAGAGTGTGAGGAGGAACAAGCAGCAGAAACAAGGCATGATGAACTGACCACAGCCCCCATTCTCCATTCCCTGTGCCCCTCCAAGGGAAGAGGTAGAGAATTTGGTAGTGAAGTTGAGCCTGTAGAGAAGGGGCGGGGGGGGAGGCACTTTAAATTTTGGTTTTATTTCTTATT
>JAVJGI010000014.1:40746508-40768946 GCA_035590275.1 Ibycter americanus
GGGGCGGCGGGGGGGGGGGGGGGGGCGGGGAGGGACAATCAACCAATTCAATTTTATTCTAGAAATATTCCAACATTGCTGCAATTCACAGGGGAAAGAAGACACCACCACCCCCCACCACCACCCAACCCATTAGCACATGTTTTAATCAGAAAATCAACAAAGGACTGTCTTCTCAATAAAGTTCATATGTGATGCTGTCTCAGCTTCCTGACACATAGCTTTCCAGATTGTGGCTCTCAAAAGACCAGTGTCTCACGAAAAGCTTTCCTAAACATACCATCTAATAGCTCTAAACTCTGTTTTCTGTAACACTAAGCCCTTAAGTAAGGCTGGTATATGCATTTGTTAGGGCTCCCAATTTTCATGTTTACTTTATTATAAGACAGTGGAATTTAGAGCTGTAACATCTTTCCTCTTTAGCTCCACAGTTATGTAGGAATCACATCCATGAAGACGCATGTCTATTTGTACTTGTATGGATGTGAAATTAATTAAAGAGACAATATTATTGCCGACCATATTTTCTCTCTGCACCCATTATCCATCATGTTCAGAGGCAGAGTAACACGGTAAATTGCAGACAGCTGTCATTCAGATACACGTAATTGTACCTCTTTTATACACAGCAGGCACAAATAACATTTTTTAAAACAAATGTAAAATACAGTATTTGCGTAAAGGATGAAAAATGCCTAAATTGGTCAGGTTTATGTGTGCTCTAAGTACATACCACACCATGTTCCAGGTATTTGTTCTGAGAATGCCTGCAACCTCTCATTTAAGCAGTCTAAGGTATTTACTTTCCACAGGAATAAAGCAGAATAAACCTTGCATTTCAGGGGGAGGGGAGGGGAATTAATTTCCATTATTCTTCCTTTCTTTTTCTTAAGCTAACAACTTTCTAATATAAAATGCCTGAACAGTGCAATGAGCAGATCTGTAAGACTCTTGTATCCCTGGGGAGTTGTTCAGCCACTAGGATACACAACCAAGCACCTTCGTGTTTGCTGTCCTAAATCCATGAATCTTGAATCCCTGAGTGCACGAGTGGCCCAGTTTCAACAGAATAAGAACATTTTAGAAGGGTTTTTTTTTTAGGTTAATTCTTTCCCTCTCTCTCTTGTTCAACATAAAGATTGATATACCATAGGCATTTTACCCTTCTTCACTTTTTGGTCTTTGATTACCAGAGAGGTGTCAGAGAGTAGCAATTGTTTGAGTGCTAAAGCACTGACTCACAAGATTGAAATTCAAATCCTTGCTCTGAAACAGACTTCCACGTGTTACCCTCAGCAAGCCATAGAAGCAATGCATGCCTCAGTTCTTAACTGTAAAATGGAAAACAGAAAAATCTTTAAAACCATGCTACATAATATAGTATAGTACATGACATAGTACATTTCAGAATATGAAAGGCAATCATATCCTATGGCAACATCAGCTATGTTCACACTATAAATATAAATTAAGGCTAGTTAATCCCAGAGAGAGGGACATCTTTTTCACAGAAGTGTCGCTGATTCCAATCAGCTCTAATACCAATCGACTATAAGTCACTTGTGATCCTTCTATTGGCATCAGTATGCTTTAGGCTAAGCTCTTTCACAACCTTGTGATATTTGGGCTTCCAGCACTGAAGGTATTTCAATTAATTTTAAAAGATCACTGAGATTTTTTACAAGGATAAATAATTCTATCCACTTCCGCAAAGCCCTTTGTTTCCAACCCTTTAATTCTGAGCATAAAATACCTGTCAATCTCCCTTCTCAGTACTGAATGAAATATAGAATGGAAAGTAAAATGAAAGAGTAAAAAAGAAAATGGTGATGCCAGTGAGAGTTGCAAAAATGCAGCATTGATAAAAACTCCCAGGGTAAAAAGCCAGTGTGAAAGATACACAAAAAAGGCAAAAAAGATTGTTGCTACCTGGAGTAGAATGTGGATAGTAGTTGAGCAGCTCTTAATCAAATATTCACTGTTAAGCAAAAGAAGAGACTCACTATAAAAAGAAAACTGAGGGCACATGAGAGCAAGAAAGGGAGCATGTTTGAAGTAGGAAAAGCACCGAGGGAGAAGAACACTGTACATGCTAAAAGTCTCGGGGATTTGCCACATGACGCACGCACATGCGGTGAGTGGATGTTCCTTTAATGCTCAGCTCCACCAGTTTTCACTGACTTCAACAAAACTTCACATCATACCATGGTTCAGCCTGTCATAAGAATTTAGTTGCATCTCCCATTATTTTTTGCCCTCTCTCACCTCAGCAAAGACATTCCAAGTTTTCTAGCTGCCTTGCCTCTTTGTCCATAGGTGCTTCCTTACAATCACAACAGTTTGAATTCACTGTGAAGCTTCAAGTTTGTCAGTGTATTAGAGTACAGTTTTGAGCTCCACTGGCCTCTAATCTTTTTCAAACCAGCCCTGTTTCTCATAGGCAGAATAATACATTGAGCTTCTTGAGCCAAATTGTTCGGGGTAACTGAGCAGCACTACATTTGAGGGCACAAGACGGCATTAGCGTGTCAGGAAGCAATGTATGTTATAGAAAAATGCCACCATTTGCCGCGTCACTAAGTCACAAGTGCTCCTCTTTCTGAAAAGCCCAATGAATTTCAGTGTATTGCTCAAGCCCTTCCTGCACTGCTCCCACTCCACGTTCACCACCAACCAGCCCCGAGGGGTCCCAGTGCTGCCCCACAGCAGAAGCACACTCTTGCTCTTTCTTCACCTGCTATAAAAGCAGCTGAAAACATACAAGGCAGCCCCTGGAGACAACCAGGGCTGGCGGGATGCTCAGCACCACAGCGTCAGTCCAGCAGGACACCTGGGTCCAGGCTCATCTCAGTAGCATTCTGCTGCGAAGGATGTGCTGGCACGGGAGCATACTCAGGTTATGAGATTGGTCCACAATGCTCCCTGCTGTAGAGGAATGAAGGCAGTAGGTTGAGTAGCATTGAAAATATGCAGCTGTGGCCTTGCCTCCAAGGCAGTGAGTTGATTGACATGGATGATGTGCAGCTGTGGCTCGTTGCTCGTTGCCGCTAAGTAGTTAAATAGCACTGAGGATGGTGGGGTGGGGTGATGGATGGAGCATGGAGCATGGAGCATGGAGCATGGAGCATGGAGCATGGAGCATGGAGCATGGAGCAGCGTGGCCTGGCCTGGCCTGGCCTCTGGAGGAAAGAGTCACAGTATGGACAGTAGAAGCTGACTGAGGGTAAAAGCCTTGTTACAGCCCACTAACCTGCCTGTGCTGTGACACCCTACCTAGTGGGACCCCTCTCTGTGGAATACACGATACATACATGTACAAGAATGCGCTTCACAGTGAGTGTGTTCTTACATGTAATTATTTGTGGAATATTTTAATTTCTAGAGAAAGAAAAGATCCTTTCAGCTGGCCTAAAATGCATCCTGTTCTCACATCTCTCTAAAACTTAATGACCAAGGTCAAGATTAAAGGTTTAAACATTCATATAATTTGGCAGCAAAGATAGATTAAAATCACAGAATATGAGCTATATCTTAATTTTATATGTGAATTTATATTTAACTTTATATGTGAATAATGATACAACTACTTTTATTGAAGATAAAAATCGGTGCTGGCAACTTTGTTCTTTATCTGTATATTTTTACAAGCCGCGACAATACCACCATGGCAAGGTTCTTTTCTCACATGTCCTAATTCCTCTTACAGTTCTGAATATTGCTATCTCAGGATCTAGAAGGCTGAGAGACATGTTTTTCTGCAGATGGCATGAGAGAAAAATTGAGACGTGACGTAGAGAAAGATGTTAAGTAGCAACAGACTAATGGAGAACATTTTGTCCTACTTTTGAGGAGCACATCAGGAACAGCTTGTTTTTGTAGTAGATCTGAAGTATAATCGCTGGCACTCTATGATTGCTGTAAGCATTGCTCTACACTAATCACTACTATATTATTGTGAGTTTTGCTGAACATTTTGTAAAAGATACATTGCATTTCTTTCTTTTTTTTTTTGGCACTTATCTTGAAAGTAAATCAAACATATCAAAAGCTCTAGACAATAAATAATGATTAAGTTGTACCTTTTAACATCCTTGGTAAGTTTCAGAGATTTATTGCTTTTCATTTTAACTAGCTACCAAGAATCAAAACACTACTAAATCTGCCCAGAATCAAAACACTGACTAAATCTATGTATGGATTTCTTCTAGGTTAATCACTACAACTAAACAGTGGAAGTAAGAGATGTCTTTGATGCAAAAGCATCCAAGCCTTGAAGCACCTATTTCTAAATCTGCAGCATTCATCCATTTTTGCCATAGTAAAGCCCAAGCATTTTGAAGAATGGTTTTGTAAAATTATGTTCACAAATTTCTATTCAGATATTGATCCAATAGCCATACAGAGGCACTGCAAACACAAACCATGAGAAATTTATTTAAAATCTTCTCCTCTAAGCACACTGCTTCCCTTCAGTCTTGCCATCTAAGTTTTAAGGAGTAAAATAAAAAATTTACAAAACCAAATATTAACTGTCCATCTAATTCTCCTGGCAAAGAAGGAAAGAGAGAAAAACAAAACCAACAACAAATTTGCAAGTAACACTTGCAGGTCATATTACTGAATATTCTACTGAGCAATCCTTATTTAGTATTTAGAGAATTAAAAACATCCAAGCTATGCAAAATCAGTTTACATACATCAAACAGGGATACACTGTGTACATATGACTGATGGGTTGGAAGATCATGTAATCTGCTAAGCTTCTGGACCTCCTAAATGTGAACAGACTCTTCCAAAATCTGAGCAGAAGCAAATATTTATGAAACAAATATTTATGAATCTAATCACTGTTTGCCACCTGACAAAACTGGCCATTAGGAGTGAGCCCTAACTCTTTTGAAATTATTGAAAAGGCAGTAATTTTCTTCAACAGATTACTATCTTATTGTGGATTAATCCTGGTATAAAATTAATTTTATTTCCACCAAGCTGATTTTCAAAATGGGGAAAAAACTGGTTATACTTTTAGTAAAGCATTCTGGGTCCCCTGTGTTCTGCTTACAGTGGTTTTTTTTTTGCTGTTTATGGATTTGGATGTGCAAAGAGAGGTAAGGGAAGGGTTTCCTCTAGGATACAAGCCATTTATTCTCTGTCAACCTTCAGTGCATTTGGCACAGGATCCCCTACAAGCTCAACATTTGAGAGAAAACTCACCACAGCCACTTGGGATCTTCTCCATACTAGACATCTAGATTTTGTCACAATGCCTTTTTCATCTATACCAGATTTCCCTTAAAAAAAAAATATTGGAAAAATACATCTGGTTTGTTTCGTTTCTTCCCTTCCCCTCTCCTTAAATCAGGAAAATATCCTTCACTGTTTCAGAAGTCTAAAAATGAAATGTCTTGCAATGCTCCAGTATAAATCTGAAAACATAAATAATGGCATATATCTATATTTGTGTACACTTCTATCTATACTCTATGTAGATATTAAATTCTCTACATACAGATATGCGTGCATAGATATACCTAGATTTGTTTTCAAGCACGTAAGGAACAGGATTTCATTTCATTGGTCAAATAACATGTACTAGCTGCAACAGCCATCACGTTCCTCTGGCCTTTAGTCAGCTACAGGTGAAAGTTTACTTGCATCAGCAACCGCAGCAGCCCAGGTAAAGGGCACCCTCGGGGTTTGGCTTGTAGAAATGGGGCTGTCCGCGATCCCGGCACAGCGGAGCTGGCTCTCGTGGCAGAGGATGCTGCTGGGTCCTTTCCCTCGTGCTCTCATGGCACTGCAGGGTGGCAGGTCAGTATAACAAACGAGTCACTTTCCCAGCGGTGTTATGGTAAAGGCAAAGCCACCTGCGCTCCCTTAAGAAATGATTTTCACCACTTTGAAAACACTGTCTGTGGGAAGATTGTTCCCCTGACACATGAGGCAAGCTCTCCCTCCCCAAACTGGGAATGTTAGGGATAAATGCTGAGTATGTGTGTGCATGTATAACATCCAGCCTCTTAAATTTTAATCAGGCTCATATATAAGTTTCTCTGGTGATGGTGTGTCGGAAATACAAAGCATGCACACACACCTCCCAGCAAATGAAACGTGTCAGCAAGTGCTGTAATCAATAACAATATAATATTCTTTCCTAAATAATGGTACAGCAGCAGAAGTGTGTAAGACAGTGATGAATTATTCAGCAGGTCTGCTTTGCTGCTACATTGCTCCTTCCATGCTTTAAGCTTTCCTACAGCTGAAACACCTGGCACAGCACTCTCTGACTTCATCTTCTTCTGAATACCTAAATATCTTTCTTCCCTCTTACAAAAATTAAGTTACCTCAGTGCCTAAAGCTTTAAATGGTCTTCAATGGCAAAACTGTGTGATGTCTCAGGTTTTTAAGTGCTTTATTTCTACTTGATAGCTTCACATGGAGATTTGCTATGTATGCTAGCAGGCAGCTGCATGTTAAATATTTTTGAAAGTAAATGCTTCAGACTATGGAGATTTTAATTCCACTAGAGGGTTTATGACATTTTGGACATAGTATTCATTAAAAGACACAAGGCAGATGGATTCAACTGGTTGAAATGAAAGCCCAGATTACAAAATGCTTATTTAAATTGAACAGTATGCAACTCCCATAGAGCTAGATGTGGTGTAAGATACTGTTTGGCATTAGCTAGAATACAGTACATACTAATTCAGTTTTGTAAAATAAAATGATGCAAGATATTTTCAGTCACCTAGTGCTCTGAAAACGCATATATATTTTAAGTACGTGTCTTGTAGCATGGGCTTGGATACCTATTATTATATGACCTTTATAACTCTGAACAAGTGTTATAAAAGTTAAGCCATACATGCAGAACTGTGATTCACAGAAGGAAGGTTAATTTCTGCAAGATGAACAGGAAAAAGAAGCTGAAACTTTTTTTAACAATCTCAAAGAGAAGTTAATGCATTTTGTTTCTGTTGTGTTTATTTAAGCTTTTCTGGAAATCATTTCATTCTTTTTCTGAGTAGTGACACATTTGTATCTAGAGATGTTCATCTAATCTGTCATTCTGCTAGAGATGGTGCGATCTCCCTTAACGTATTTCATGTGCTGAGCGCTGCTTACTTTTAAATGCCACAAGCAATACAAATCCATCACCTCTCCTTGGGAAGCAGCCTGATTCTGTAATACAGCTTACCACTAAGTAGTTTCTCTGATACTCAAAGCTATATTTCTCCAGCTTGATTCATGTTCTACTTCCCATTACTTCACGTTAACTCCCTCTGCCCCTGCTATGAAATGAAGCAAGTCTGATTCCTACCTGTACTAACTGCTAACTGCTCTGAATGGAGCAGCAAGAAATAAATAACCCCCCACCTCAGAAGGTCACCTCTGTGATCTCCCTGCCATCACACCACTCCTTTGACACTCACTGCCAGAAGCAGGACCTTTGCTGTGACCCCAGAAAGCTATTTTCCTCTTCTAGTAGACACTGCTGGGTTGCTACTGAAATACGTCAGCACTCGTGGAGGAATATGATGTTTCTAAACAGGTAGTACAATGACTCTTCAGCTCTTACATAAGAAAGGTTTCTAACAGTTTCACATGCAGCCAAAACTGTTTGGTGCCACGTGCCTCTCGGCAGCTGATCTACAAGCTCGCGGTGCAGCCATCAAACAGCACTGCTGCCGAGGAGCAGAAAGAATGCACATGGAGTAAGGTCACAAGGTTTCAACCCAGATTTCAGTCAGCAGGAGACTGCATTAGAACATAAAAATTGGACGTACTTCAGTGCCCTTGACAAAAAGGCTACAGACCTGAGTGAAGGAGGAAAACAAGGCGCAACCTTGCCTTTGCGCCGCTTTACGTGTATCAGGAGGATGGGAAGTGACTGCGTGTTCGTTTGTCTGCAGCGCTCTGTGATGACGCATTCAGAAAAAAAGATCTACGTCAAACAAGTTGCTGCTTCGAGCAGAGAAAACAGCTATATATCTGACTCATGACCACTGAAATGGAAAATCTTTATTAAACTAGCCATTAAATTCTAATAGTAAAGTTCGGACAAGTTGGCTGGGAAATCTATGCAAAAATACTTACTCAAAACCACTGATGCACAAACTATATTTTCTTACCAGAATCCTTTCTTGTCTCCCTCTGATTCCAGAGGCTAAGAGACATGACCTGTCTAGTCACCGTAATCATTAGAATATGTTGACAAAGAAGCAATTTTCTTAGAGTGGTTTTATTAACTTTGGCAAATGGAAATTAAATTAACTGCAAGTTTTCACAAATGCAGCTACTCTAGCAACTCCAGAACATGAAGGAGAATAAAACACTCATGCATTCAATATAAATAAGTACATGAAGATCATAACTGTCCTTCCCTGTATCAAAGTGAATGAGCAAATAATATCAGTTCTTCTACCTAGAAAATAACTATTTTCCATAAATCTTACATGTCCTTAGGACAAAATAAAACTCTTGTTTCTATTATATAGAGGAGCATAATTTACTAAAAGAAACAATGACAAGACCATGTATGAAAATATATTGTAAACTGTTACCTGCAATTCTTCAGTGAAATGATAAATCAGGTTATATAATCTCAGGTGACAACTCAGATCGATTACAACTATCATCTGTGTTTATCCAAACACTTCTAATCTTAGATCATCACAGCTATTACTTCACTCCTTCAAGTTCCAGTGAAATTTGTATATTAAATAGGCCTCATAAAACAAAATCACAATTCGCCAACTGAAAATGGTACAACAATGAGATAATATAATCTTATTTTAAAGGGCTTTTGGCAATGGTTGCTGTAGCTCTTTGTAACTATTCTATTTGCACTACAGTATCCTCACAGAAAAGACCTAATTTCTTTTAAGTTCTTATATTATTGAATTTATTAGAAACACTGAACTGAAAGCTTCCCTATCTTAAATTTACCAGTGATAGTTTTTCCTGTGAAACTTTTGTGGGAGTTTTTGTTAGTACAGATGTAACTAAAGCAACAGAAGTTAACGTCCAAAATATTTCCTGAATACTAATGCATGTCCATTACTGCTGATTAACAGAAGCCAAACTTCAAATTACCTACTTCAGATGGACATCCAGAGTAAAATCTAGTTCTCATTCCCACCTTGACACAGGCAGATCCCGTTCACACTGACAAAAATTTGCTTAAAAAACCAAAAAGGCGTTTGAAGGAAAAAACTCTTGTGTATGTGGACACGTGAGGGAACAGATCATTTGCAATGCATCCTACCACGTGAAGGAGACCTTGCAATAGGTGTCCACACAGAGCATGTTGAGATGGTAATGCATTGCGTGTGAAGCTTTGTTAGCAACAGAGAAGCCAACCAGGATTTGAAACGATGTTTTTAAAACTGACATGCAAAACCAGCTGAGAACTTCAAATAGAAAAAGAACAAACCAAAACAAACCCCAAAACATAACAAAAAGATGAAGATGTTTGCTCCCTCTTAGATTAACTGTAAGGGTTTCCCATGTGGAGGCCCTGTTCCTCTTTCCAGTTCCTTGGTAGTTAGGCAAGGCTTCCTTTGCACAGGTATCATACCAAGTAGAAACATTCCTCCTTAAATTAACAAATCTCATTAAATTATATCTTCGCAACCGGGTTCTAGGAATTACGTGACATACAATCCCAGCTTCAGCAGAGTTCAAAGATTCCTGTATGCACACTACTGAGACACCTGTCCTACTGAAAAACAAATAAAATGCGGGTGGGGGGTTTAATGATGTTATTTGATAAGTAACTGAATAGGCTCAAGGAGGCATGTATTCATTTTCTACTATAGCAACAAATTTCTTATGTCACCTTGGCCAAATGAGCATGTTTGCCAGCCCAGGGGGAAGGACAAGCTTCTGTCTCACAGAAGACAGCCACGACAGCTAAATTCAAACTGTCACCCTGAGACAGTGCAGTGACAAGGGCAACAACAACTTCTAACCACATTTCTGATGCCACCAAGATGGTGCATCCATTTCTCACCATCATGCAGTAACTCATCTTCTGGAGAGTCCTTTCTTGAGATACAGCTCTAGGTGATGCAGTCTCTTTCGTACACAGTAGTAAGTGAGCCTGTAAGTCCAGTGCTGCATAGGGAAGTACTTTGTCCTGAGGTTAATTTTTTTTAAAAATAAAACAAGTAAATATGAAAGTTCCAATTTCCCTGAGCAAACTTTTTTGTCTTGAGGCAGGAAAGAATAAAATTTGGAAATCTGTGTAAAAACAGGAGTCGGTCCTTGTATATGCTTTGAAATATGTTCTTTCCACATGCATTAAATTATTCTATAGCTACAAGTACTCACTCATAGACACTCTCAGACTGTTTAGAGCCCATTTTTACAAAAGACAACTGTAAATATTAAGTCTGTATGCACCAGTTCTAAACTGACAGTACTTGTTAAAAAAAGAACAGTTAAATTAGTTTTTAAAAGAATTTTCTTTTTCACTAGCATTTTTTCATAGTAAATATGTAATTTTATTTGTGTATTTCATCTGATATGTTGTAAAAATATAGTCAATGCAGTTTGTTTTGCAGTAGTTCATATTATCGACATTCCCAAACAGAAAGCGTTCCTGAAATTTGTACTATTAAATGGAGAAGAAATAAGAAGAAAGATCTATGAACATCTTTGGACACAATTCAGCCCACTTCGACACATTTCAAAAGCTCTTTGTAGTTCACCTCATAAAGCTCCTGCCTCTGGTCCACAAGACTTTAGAAGCTTTAGAAGTCTCCAAGTAGGATGCACGATGCATGAACAGAAAGATATGACTGTTTGTATAAAGGGCTTTATTTTACAGCACCTGCACAACAAGAGTTTAATGTAGTCTGGGGCCTTTTGGCAGTACTACAGTAAAAATCTACATTCATGATCCAGCTACTGGTAAGATTCGTCTTGCATAATGTGCAAGACAAGGTGTTTATGTTATAAGTTGGGGTAGTCACTAAACTGCCTTGTATAGCAAAAGAAACAGGAAACCCTGAAAAATGATTGACCCGATTTGTTTTGTCTGCCTGGTTTAGGATGGATGATGCTTTGGAGGTGCCTCTGTCCACTGACTGCATAGTGAATCAGTGATCACTATGTTATTAGTGTAGGCAGCTCCATGAATTAGGATAGTTCCAGGCCAGCGTCTGTATGTTGTATCTCCCAAAGCACATAGGAAAAATTATCGTTTAGCTTCCCCCATCTCACATCTTCGCAGTCCCCCCTTGCATCAACAACTGCGATCTTGACACACTAGAAGTCATACAAAATACTTATGCAAAAGATAATTGACTTGGTCTGATGCTTTCATCACATTCCTTGCTTTATGCTCTTTTTAAAGGTTGTCTCATCTGTATTATTTACTTTGCCATCGAAATTATTACTTTTTTTTTAATGTTCAAGAACTTTCACGGCTGACCTTCCACCTTTCTGTCAATTTTTCTTCCCTGCAGAGGGTCTGACCTCTGTCTCTGATTAATCCATGAGCCCTTCTGTCTTCTATTCACTTTCAGAAAAATACCTCTCTATATGTGTATCAAGTTTGGTGAAATGCCTCCTTGCTACCCACTTAGAAAGCTAGTCCATTCTTCTTTTTTAAATTTTCTCTTGCAGTTGTCCTTTACCATAAATAACTCCTCATGTTTCTGTTTTCTGCTGTCCCTTTGATTTTATACAGATTTCAATTCTGTGTTATATGTAAGTGCTGAGGGAAGGACACATCTTTTTGATCTCTGTACAGAACCCAGTCAATGGATTCTTGTTTCTAGGTGTTTTGTAGTGGAAAAACAGATAATAGAAACACTAACTTGAAAAATTAGCATTCTTTCCTGCATCTCATGTCTTCCTTGGCAAATGGAAAGCATACTGTTCTTTTTCTAAGTTTGTCTAGCCTTCCCTTTTTACCACAATGTAACACTGGAGAGCTCTATGAATTGTTTTCGATAGGTACATAAATTTATTACATTACAGATTGAAAAAAAGGTGTCCAGCTTTGTCAAATATAATTGAATAAAAGCATCCTAATTTTGGTTCTTGCACTGGTATCTCAGCAGAATGTTCTTGTTCCCTGTTAGAACAATAAATATAGAACAAGGAGTTTAATGGTATTCTTTTTTAGACCAAATTGATGGGGTGAAGTAATTGCTTTTGGTGCTCACAATATCTGTAGCTAGATGAATTTACAAGGAAAGCACTTTAGCCTTAGAGCAAAATTATGAATATGTATCAGGCTCCCACATTACATTTATTGTCTCCAGTACACAAAAATCAACTTTGGCATAACATGAAGAGAGAATAACCAGCAAACTATCTCCTGAAGTAGAAACTATTATTTAAAGCTACAGTCTCGCCCCTCTTTTCCTCTAAATAAAGGACAAGGGTCTAAAACAATCATCTATCTTTTTTCACCTTTCTCTGTAGTCTGTTCACAAGGAGACTGCCATTAGGCATAGCACTGCTGACACCAACATTTTTATATGATGCTTCTGATGACAGCTATTAATGCACCATCAAGAGGAGACTTACAATACTAAACACGCATTAAGGAGCTACTACTTTCTAGCTGTCTGGAATTTTTCTAAAACAATCAAGGGAACTGGCAGAAGTCCTACTTTGCCATCACGTACAAACCAAAACAATTTGCATTCATCTAAAGCAGCAAGAAATAAGGCTTTCTTGATGCTAATCAGGGGGAAAGGTACCCTTTACAAGCAGATTAATCTTCAGATTAATAAATGGTTTAAGATTATACATTCAGAGAGAAGACGATTGAAACCTAAATAAGTGGATGAATGTACAGCTACTGATAATAAACCTTCAAATAAAAAAAAAACCCAACAAACAGAACAAAGGTCTGCAAACCCATAAACTAAATATGGACTTTCACTGTGGATATCACTGTCTGACAGTACTGGGCAAGTCTTTCACACATCAGTTACAAGCCATTACAGAGCTTTTATTCACCCAGACTTTTCTTAACTCAGAACGTGATTTAGGAATCATATCAATACATAATGCCTCTACTGAACTTCCAGATGATATCACTTTATGGCACTGCTCTAGTATAGTAACATAGATTCAGAAGGCTGATACAAAATGCTCACAACCAAAGGGAAGAAAACAAAGAACAGGAAGAAGTAGAGACAGATGAAAAGATTTGCATTTACATTTTAGAAAAACACACACTAGCAACTAATGTAAAACTAAGAAATACACAGAGAACCACAGAACAGACATCCTAAAGCATATCAAAGCTATGTTTTTCTGCAATGTACTCAGAAGGAGTACTATACTCAAACTGCATGCCAAAAAATACCAAGCATATGAGGCAACTCCTCTCAAAGTCTATTCCTAAAAATAGAAGCTTGTCATATTCTAAAAAAACATTATTTTCTGTGTGGTTTTCTTCTTTATTTTGCTTCAAATTTTCCAAAGTTTGGGAAAGGGTTGTTTTTACGTGTAAGACTGGTTGTGTTCATATCTGGAAGCAGAGCCTAATTAGGCAAATTAAAAGACCGGTATTTTCATGTGCATCTAAATACCTCTCATAAAATCCTGTCTGAGTTTTATTTTCATATGAAAAGGAAACAGCTCAGATTGTTGCTGGGAAATTAATCCTTGCTTTCATCCCTTGTTTTGGCCCCTCAAACAGAAACTTAACTTCCGAAAGGTTAATTTTTACTATAATTGCTATAAAGAGGCTGCCCTGTAAAAGAGCCTTGTTTCCTAGTCAGACAACAGCTTTATCTGAGAGCTTACTGTCCAGCCATTGAAATGTTCATGTCAATGTCAAGTTGAAATACCATCATACTCATGCCAAGTTAATGAGAAAGAGTGTTCAGGCACTCACTGGAGCTAAGAGTCTTACTTTTCTCTTTCACAAGCTGTTTCTGAGCCAGCTTCGCATTTGATACAAGCCAAAATTGTTGGGAAACAAAATGTTTGATGGCTCTGCTGCCATACCAGGAGAGGCACTGTGAGCAACCATTTCTAATTCCCACTGGATAGCAGGAAAATCTGCAGAGAAGGATCTTATAGATCTTTCATAATCACTGTCAGTCACATAACCGTGTGTGTTCTCTTCCCTTCACCAACCAGTGAGGATGACACATCTTGTCAGACTTTAAGAGTCAGGTTTGTCGCCACCATGCTCCCTCCTGTCTAGGCTGAACAGAAGACAGAGAGAACCTGGGCATTTTGTAGGACAGTATTTCCCTCTTAGGAAGCAGAGACTTCACAGTGACGGTCCGGAGCAGTAGATGAGACCTCTTATTCATCGAGATGTAATGGCACGATGCCACTCACTGGGTCTGTTTTGGTAACACGGCTTTGACAGGATACTGTCTTTGGAAGCTTGGGGTTTTGGGAAGAGGACTGGAAGATGAGTGTGCTTTGGAGAGTTCCAGAATGGGGAAAATCCTAATTCACTAGGCATGAGACCACTGCAAGGCCATCGCTCCCAGGTGCTAGTATTTGCAGACACTGCACTAATTCTGACTTTGCAGGAGCCAACCTGTGACATCTTATGAAATCAGTCTACAGAATGATAAATTACCTTCCTCCGTACTGAACTGGATCCAGGATGGAGCAGACTGCACAGGAAACTATCACTTTATAGAAAAAATCCATCCAAGGCACATTTTTAGGATGATGTCAACCAACCGATACTACATTATCTGGAGAATGTCTGAGAGAGACAGCAGGAGTCAAATAGCTACTGCTTTTCATCCAGGAGTTCTGGCCATTAAATTCTCATGCTAAGGAGTTATGTGGATGGTGGGTTGGAAGCAGGTATGACAGTAGGAATGATGCTTAAGCTGTTTCTTCTATATATTGTACAAAATAAACAGAGAACTGGCTGGAGTTTTTTAAATCAATTGACATCAGAAAGTTTTAGAGTTCCAGTGAGACTCCTTTGAAAAACAGCGTATATTCTTCCTATCACCACAAACAAAAAAAAATGTCTTTTAAACAATTTTTAAAGAAAAAACCCCAAAGACAATGAAAGTTTCCTTTTTCATAAGTAATCAAGAACCTATTACACCAGTGGTCAGCTAGGCTTACAGAGAGAGAAAACATTCTGTTACTAGGAATTTCCTGTATTTAATACACAGGGAAGAAAGGGAATCTTTTTCAGTTGTGTTCATCTCAAAGTTTGCAAATATCTGTTTCAAAGGACTACCATGCCCAGGAGCAAAGTAGTCAGAATGGAGAGGCTAACAGCTCATGTTTCAGATAGGATGCTTAGCCCTGTCATCCTCACTGAGGGAGCCCTGGAGAGATCTGGAAAAAATATTCATGTAAGTCACTTGCCCTGGACAAAGCACAGGCCATTGAACCTATGTATTTCTAACATATTGGCATTAATATATCAGGAATTTCATCCACACTTGAAGCAAGGCAACCCTGCAATGATTAGATGGATGTGGATTGAGCTTTAAAACTATTTTTCACATTATACATTTTAAAAATTGAGATGGTTTTTTTAAATATTTTTTTTTACTTTTTCTACCTGAACTAAAAGTTCAACTCAAGAAAGGCTATTCTAACGTGGTGGAGCAGATTAAATAGACAATTACTTTTCTTATTGGTTTTTTTCTTTAGAAAAGTCTTCTCTGGTATAAAAATGCGAAAAATCTTTGTGGAACAAAAAAGAGCAGAACAAACAACTTGCATGCAATTTGCACAATAAAGACTTGCTCTACTAAACTGAATAAATAAAGCAATTAGTTTTAAGAAAGAAAACTTTCTTTCCAGTTAGAAAGATAATTTTCACCCCCAGAGAATTAATTTGCCCCAGACGATATTGCACGCCTGTCGTCAGCCAATACCACTTTTCAGAGGAGAGAAGTTTCCACATGTTTAAAATATACATGCAGCTGTATTCTTCTGACAATGTGTCAGGTATTTCTACGTTAATGGTTTATACAATGTGATGATTTTTTAATTTCATTTAGCTAATTTACATTCATTCTTTAAGCATAACTACAATGTTGAATTTTATCAGAAATGTATGTATCCACACAAAAAAAAAATACATTAAATGTACACATTGACACAAATAGAATTTCTTTGTGTGTTAGTATGTATTCTGAGCATCAGAAGAAGTACCAGGTGCTCTGGTGTCAAATGGCACAACTGGAAGCACACACAGAGCATTGGGGCTGATACGTAGCCAGTTCAGACTTTCAAATCACTCCGTCATATCAGTCTCCGCGTATGAATGACAGCGTAGAGTGGATGGTCTGCTGGCAGAAGAACTCACTGTAATACGGTTTAAGAGAAGCATTGCTATTTCACAGGAATCTGACTCTCTAAGGAACTCTGATTCACTTAGATTGCTGTGTACACAGTACGCTGTACTGGAAGTAACGAAGAAAGAAGAGAGATGCTGTGGTCGTGGCACTCCATGTACTAAATATGACCTACATGTCCTTTAGTTTAAAGTTCAGATTTCAGGTGACTTGTGAATGTCAAATTACTACGTGAATTTATGATCATCACTCCTTTTACTCCAGGGATCTTACTTCCCCTGAGGACCTCATAAAAATATTTGCCCTGTCTCAACCGTTCATTTTGTTCAGCAAAGATCCATTGAAAAGGTATCTGTACCACAGCTGCAGTCCAATGTCAGCCAAAAAAAAAAGTACAAAAAGTTCTGCTGAGCTGCAACTCACTGCACTGAGCTGAACAAAAGCTTCCTTCCTGAAGAACTGCAAAGGCTCCACTTCTGACAAAAGCTTGCTTTCTTCCCTAGCTCTTTAGGATTCAGCATCATGACTTCAGGGATAGCTGTAGACATGCAGAGGTTATGTGGAGATTTCTGAGATGTGGGATTCAGTTCCTGTTATATTTCATAAATCACTGCACTACCTTTCTATGATACTTTTATTTTCAGGTAGAGAAGTCAGCCTGCTGAGACAAACCCTTCTGGAGACAGTCGTCTTTAGAACTGGCATGTTGCTCCAGAGCTGTGTTCATCAAGTGCACTATCACTTTCCTTAGAGATTCACTAATTAATTTCAAGTATTTTACAGATGCAATTTTAAAAATGGTTTTAACAATGACTATCATTTGGTCAGGCCTCTGCAAACACTGTGGGTCCATTCCTGACAAATGCTGGTGCTGAATTTCTAGCCACAATCCAAGCAAGGATTAAATGTCTTGCAAACTCCTTCCTTATCTCTTCATAGTAAACATAGTGGGAAGAATCTCCTGTGATTTTCAAGACCAACAGGTGCTATTGTTAGGAAGGATTTTTTTTGCTTCAGTTTAAACACTGTCGATATCCCTCACTGTAATGTTGATTCACGCAAAAGAATAAAGCGAGCCCATCTACTTGTTCTTTTTCAGCACCTTAAGTAATGGAAAGTGAAATAATTTGAAAAACTTGTTCATTTTAAACTTGTGTCAAGAGGCTAAACTATACTAGCTGCAATTTTAATCACAGAATATACTCACATTTGTTTGACTTTATGAGGTACATGAAGTATAGGGCCTATTTGAAAGAAAAAGGTCATAAAAATGGGTCATAAGCAACTGAATGTTGTCCAAATGTAGCAAGCTGGCTCAGGTTTTTGCAGAATCATTTGGAGGAAACAATATTGAGTGCTCATACTAGAAAAGAAATACGCAAGGCAGAAATAGAGTTCTGGTATAAAGATTAATGCGGTGCAAATAAAACATTATTGTTTAAGTCAAGCAAATCTATCTTAGCCTCATATCATAAATAGCCTCACATTTATTCTATCTAACATCCAATTTTCATCCCCATTGTAACAATTTCAAAGTTAAAAGGTGCAGTTCAAAATTTACAACACAAAAGACAGAGGAGTTACTCTTCAAACCCATTAGCACGGAATCAAGACTTGAAGCAGCTCACATTTAGCGTGTATTGTATTTTTCCCCACTGAGTTTATAACATTAAGTCAATTTATTTTCTTAAGTGCAGATGATCTGTTGAAGTGTCCTGCAAGTACTTCCACTACATTAAAAAAATGCCAAGGAAAGCATTTAGGTACATAACGTAAGTCTCCCATATTTGACTTCTTTTTTGTATCCAAACAACTACCAGCAGAAAGCATTACCCGTTCCTCGTCTTGTGCGAAGGTCAGCGAAGCGCGATTACAGCTGGTGCATCACTCGTAACAGCCCTGACACTGAACTTGGGAAAGGATGCGCATGCAGATGTAGCTCAAGTGGTGAGATGAAGGGCAAGGCAGCCTTGCCTGACGGCGTTACGCTGCCCATAACTCATACAGCCCCTGGTTGGCAGAAGGTGCGTCCCAAGCTCTGTAGCTCTAACTGCTGTAGCACTGCAAAGGAAGTTTTGCTTTCCAGCAAAGTAAGGACAGCTTCTGTTAGTTCCCGGTGATAGCCTAGCTTTCAATAAACAGTAAGATATTTTCTGAGCTGTTTAATGTATTTAAATTCTTGCTCACAGGTCTTTGCGCTGGGAACACTGATACAATACCAGACGCATGAAACAATTTGTCACACTCACATAAAAGGCTGGACATTATATTTACAATTCCACTATTGAGTTTTCAGCTTGAAAATTACAGGGCTTGTGTAAGTACAGTCATACTGTTATGAAGAAGGAATTGTTATTTAAAATATTCTGGGCAAGTTATTTCTATGACGTAAAAGAGATAAAACAAACAAACAGATAAACCCTTTAAACCATACCAAACATGAAAGGAAACAGAATGTTAGAATTAAACTGTCACTGGGTGACTCCTTTGAAATTTCATTGTCTTCATTAAATTTCCCATGGAGGGGTCCAAAGGCAGAATTTACCTAAGTATATATAATTGGCAACATAGAACTTTAAGAGTTATGTTTGCTTTCTACAAAAAAGCATAATCTAACCATGTCATATCTAATGCGTACACAGTAAAGATTGACAAAAGCACATACAATGGTTTTCTCCATCTCCAAATTACTGTTAGCTAAAACGTTCTGTGTGTGGGAAAGTTATAAAGCATCTATGGAAGGGCAATGTCTAATTAGTACCTGAAGTTGTACTGGGCTGCTGGTTCTAATTAATAACACTTCCTAAGTGTGTTCAAAGGCATTGAAGTAAAATGAAAGCCTTCAGAAATGCATTGAAGCATTTAATGCCTAGATACTGTAGTGATAAGCCTGCTATAAAAGCCTAAAATAGGTTAGGCAGATTAGACTGGCAGATAAAACAGAGAGAAAGAAACCATAGGCAAATAAAATACACACTCAGGTATGTAAGAGACAAATACGCTTGAAAAGAAATAAATACAGAGAGACAAAAACGTGATTCAATTTGAGGCAAAGCTTGTGCTTGATTATAAAAGCACTGTAGTAGCATAGTTTTAAATATCATGCATGCTATAAAGGAAAATGCATTCATATAACATAGCTGCTCTAAATTGCAAACACCTTTTCGGGAAAAAAAAAAAACCCTTTACAATTTTTTTTAATACAAGCTATTAACATTCCCTGGGGGAATGTATTATGACATACATGTGTTACACTGAATCAGCTCCTTCTCTGATCAGACATATTAAATCCAAATAATCTGATCCTGCAAGAAATATTAGTATCCAGCGTTAGTATGCTTTGGTGAGTGGAGCAAATGAGGAATTTTAGGTCATTTTAGTGCTGTTAAAAATGGCAAATGGCTTGTGACACTCTATTCCCTGTTTCCTTACAACTATATATGGAGCTCAGATGTAATATCTAAGTTGTAGACCATCAGGGTTCAGTGAGATGAACCCCACCTTGAACACCACCCCACCTTGTCTATCAGGTGATACAATCTCTGAGTAGAATTTCACACGCTTATATAAATCGGCATATTAGAGAAAAAATACAAATATATTATACACATATTTGTTAATCCAAAGAAGCGAAAGGCCAAACTGCAGCTGAAGCATCCGTGAGATCACACGACGGGTTGTCCCCCTTCCTTGCACACCCACAGCAGTAATCAGGGTGTCGCAGGGGTGCAGGGAGATTGCTGTTTATTTACACTGCCGGTTGTCCAGGAGGGATGATAAGAGCCCGCTGAAGCTGCTGAGTACTAAGGAGGAGTGAATTATACCCTTCCGAAGGCTGACTCAGTGTGTGCCACCCAGCCTCCTGGGATGTGTATTCAAAGCTGTGCTGCTCCCAAGAAACCAAAGTGTGTGGCCGGTCGGCTGCGCACCAGCAATTGCTGCAAAACCTGTAGCAAACATCGGGGATGAAGGAAGGGCTTGGGGGCTTTTTTTTTTTGCATTTTCAGAGGAGCCTGGGCACCGATGGAGAAACAACTCTGAGGTGACACTACCGAAGGGGGGAGTGACTGCAACAGAGCAGCAATGAGCCCCCACTGCTCATGCTGAGAAGAAAGGTTATCAGCTGCTCACTGGGCCACAGACCTGGCCTATTTTAACACTTTACCAGTTTCCCCAGCACTGGCCAACTGATCAGCAAAGCTTCAGCTAAAAAAATTTCAGCGGAGCTGGAGGGAGGTGGAGAATCCCTCACTCTGCGAGGCAGAAAGACATGAGGTGGAGGTTAAGCAAGTTCCGCATCAGATGCCAAGCAATCCTCCCTTTTAACATTTTTATACGTCTCTAATAGCAGTTCCTCCTGCATAAACTTCCAGCAGGCTGGGTCTGTGTAAACACCATCCCCTCCCCTCTGCTGCGCTGGGCCTCTCGCTTATCCCCCGCCGGCAGCTGTGGCTTGGGAGGCAAACAGTGGTCATGCTGTTCTGTGCACAATGACAGAGAAATAAAAGAACAAGCAAGCTTGGGAGATTTAAAATCTAGAGCTGAGGGACTTCTCTGAGCTTCACTGCGCCTCTGTGATCCTCCCACTAAATGCGAGAGCTGTTTTCTTCAATAAATGAAGCCCGTAATAAACATCTCTCCTAGCGTCTCTCCAGAGCCCTTGGGGAGCTCTGCAATGGTGGTGCGTGGAAACCTGCTGAAAGATGTCCTCTGATGGATTTGACTTACACAGCATCAGTTCTTACAAACGGCCAAGAAATGGGAAATGGGATGTCTCATGACACCCATGGACTCTAGCCATTAAAAACCATTGTATCAAATGCATATTTGAGCTTTATTTCAAAGAAGTGTTTGATTCCATCAAACTATTTTTGAAGCAGAAAGTTTTATTTATAAGGACATTTTGCCTTTCATACCTTCCTTGTACACTCAATTCAAAGTTCCTCTCCTTAAGGGCATGAAAAAAACTTAAGCGTTAATTAGCAACTTTAGATTTCAAAAAGTATTTTCTCACAGAATAATGAAATTGGAATATATTACATTGAAAATATGATGGAGATGTTTCTAAAGTTGAAAAAGGCGAGACCAGGTGGTAACTGGACCTCACATCTGCATAGCCAGAATAAGCACGATGGAGGACAGGTTCAAAGGGTCTGGCCTCAGTTGGGTATTATCATGATACATATTGTACATGCAGAACCTCGGAAACTCTCATAAATGTATTTACAAGAACTGAGATATAAGTGCTTTAAGATATTCTGTAATCAGCCCAAGATTGAAAGCCTGCTGAAATTACAGAGGATCTTCTATTCAGCAGGCTTAAGGTCAGGTCTTTCACATTCAGTATTTAAAAGTAAACTCAGGAAAATCACTGTTTGATCAATTCTTGTCCTTTGCCCTCATAAGGACCTATCTGCCCAGTCATTCTAAAAATCATGCAAGTCTCCTTTAACAATAAATACCAAGTTTTTACTACTATCAGAATTATACCTCATTTAAAAGCGAACCGAATTCCTGTTCTATCTTATGCATCAGCAAAATGATTTATCTAAATCTGAACTGCAGAATTTTTATTAGTAAGCTAAATGTGAAAGTCAGAAACATGGATTTTCAGATACTGTATTCACAGATCTGGCAATTAGAAAAGCCATCTTTGACTTCCTATCTGCACTGACAGGAAAGTCATTGAGAGGAAGTACAGGACTTTACAAGCTTTTCAGAGTCATTTTTCTGATCATATTACCAGCAATCTTATCTCTCTAAAATATTTGTGCGCAACTTGGAGTGATGGAAATGAAAACCAATATCAAGAAGGATATAAAATATCCCCAACACAGTAATTCTAATGCTTATTTACAAAGATATGTTAGCTCTTGGTACACTTACCAGCTCAATGCTCCACAAAGTTAGTGATTCCAGTGTAGTTAGTTATAACTATCTGATTGCACTGTGTAGTTTGGATTGGACACAGATCCAACAAACTCTGGGAGGGGTCCAAAGTGGCAATACTCATGCCATCGCATGCGAGTGGGGAATAAGGAAGGCCAACCTGAGCTGTGATAAATGATCCTTAGCTGCCTCCTAAGATGCGTACCAGAAGGGCAGCCACCTCAAGGGTGCGTGTGACTATGGTGGATCCTCTTGTACCCCTCCTGGGAAA
>JAVJGI010000014.1:40769088-40809907 GCA_035590275.1 Ibycter americanus
ATGACTGGAATGCTGTCATGGATGGCTATGTACTTTTTAGGAAAGACAAACCAGCAAGGCAGGGTGGTAGAGTTGCTTTTTATGTGAGGGAGCAGCTGGAATGTGTCGAGTTTTTTCCTGGGGGTGGATGCAGAACAAGTTGAGTGCTTACGGGTAAAGATTAAGGGGCAGGCCAACACGGGGGACACTGTTGTGGTGTTTACTATGAGCCACCTGATCAGGAAGAGGAAATTGATGAAGCCTTTTCCAGACAGCTGGAGGTAGCCTCATGATCACAGGCCCTGGTTCTCATGGGGGACTTCAGCCACCCTGATATCTGCTGGAAAGACAACACAGCTAGGCTCACACAGAACTCCAGGAGGTTTCTGCAGACCATTAATGATAACTTTTTGACGCGGGTGGTGGAGAAGCCAATGAGGCAAGGTGTGTTGCTAGACCTTGTACTCACAAACAAAGAAGGACTGGTTGGGGATGTGAAGGTTGGGGTCAGTCTTGGCTGCAGTGACCGTGAGTTCAGGATCCTGAGTGGAGGAAGCAGGGCAACAAGTAGGATTGCAACCCTGGACTTCCAGAGAGCTAACTTTGGCCTTTTCAGGGACCTGCTTGGAGGAATCCCATAGCTTAGGTCCCTAGAAGGTAGGGGGGCCAAGAAAGCTGGCTAATATTCAAGCATCATTTCCTCCAAGCTCAAGATAGGTGCATCCCCATGTGTAAGGAATCAAGCAAAGGGGGCAGGAGATCTGCATGGGTGAGCAAGGAGCTTCTGGCAATACTCAAGCAGAAGAAGGAAGTTTATGGAATGTGGAAAAAGAGACAGGCCACTTGGGAAGAATATAGGGATGTTGTCAGAACATGCAGAGATGCGACAAGGAAGGCTAAGATCTGTTTGGAATTAAATCTGGTGAGGGAAGTCAAGGGCAACAAGAAGGGCTTCTTCAAGTACATCACTAGGAAAAGGATGACTAGAGAAAACGTGTGCCCACTGCTGAATGAGGTGGGTGCCCTGGTAACAAAGGACACAGAGAAGGCAGAGTTACTGAATGCCTTCTTTGCTTCAGTCTTTACTGCCAAGGACCAACCCTCAGGAATCCCAGACCATGGAGGCAAGAGAGAGTCTGCAGAAAGGCTGACTTTCCCCTGTTCAAGGAGGATAGGGTTAGAGATCACTTAAGCAAACCTGACACCCACAAATCCATGGATGCACCCTCAAGTGCTGATGGAGCTGGCAGATGTTATTGCTAAGCCACTCTCCATCTTCTTTGAAAGGTCATGGAGAACAGGAGGACCGAGGACTGAAGGAAAGCCATTGTCACACCAGTCTTCAAAAAGGGCAGGAAGGAGGACCCAGGAAACTACAGGCTGGTGAGCCTCAGCTCATCCTGGAGGTCACCTTGAAGCATGTGGAGGAAAAAGAAGGTTATCAGGAGTAGTCAGCATGGATTCACCAAGGGGAAGTCATGCCTCACCAACCTGATAGGGTTCTATGATGGAATGACTGGCTGGGTAGATGAGGGGAGAGTGGTGGGTGTTCTCTACCTTGACCTCAGCAAGGCTTTTGATGCTGTCTCCCATAACATACAGGTAAGCTCAGGCAGTGTGGGTTAGATGAGTGGACAGTGAGGTGGATTGAGAACTGGCTGAATGACAGAGCTCAGAGGGTTGTGATCAATGGTGCAGAGTCTAGTTGGAGGCCTGTAGCTAGTGGTGTTCCCCAGGGGTCAGTGCTGGGTCCAGTCCTGTTCAACTTATCCACCAATGACCTGGATGAAGGGACAGAGTGCACCCTCAGCAAGTTTGCTGATGATACAAAACTGGGAGGAGTGGCCAAGAAGGCCAGTGGGATCCTGGGGGGCATTAGGAGGACTGTGGCCAGCAGGTCGAGGGAGGTGATCCTCCCACTCTGCTCTGCCTTGGTGAGGCCGCATCTGCAGTGCTGCGTCCAGTGCTGGACTCCCCAGTTCAAGAGAGACAGGGAACTGCTGGAGAGGGTCCAGCAGAGGGCTACAGAGGTGATGAGGGGACTGGACCATCTCCCTTGTGAGGAAAGGCCGAGAGAGCTGGGCCTGTTTAGCCTGGAAAGAAGACTGAGAGGGGATCTTACCATGTCTACAAATATCTTAAGGGTGAGTGTCAAGAGGACGGGGCCAGGCTCTTTTCAGTAGTGTCCAGCGACAGGACAAGGGTCAACGGGCACAAATTGGAACACAGGAGGTTCCATCTGAATATGAGGAAGACTTTTACTTGGAGGGTGACAGAGCCCTGGAACAGGCTGCCCAGAGAGGTTGTGGAGTCTCCTTCTCTGGACACATTCAAAACCTGCCTGGATTCTACGCAACCTGCTTTAGGCAAACCTGTTTTAGCAGGGGGTTGGACTAGATGATCTCCAGAGGTCCCCTCCAACCCTGACCGCTCTGTGATTCTGAATGCCATTTGGATGATCTAGATAGATGTGCTGTTACACCAGTATGCCAGCTCCCACAGCAATCATTCACAAAAACTCTATTATTATAATTTTGAAAATAAAACCAACAAAAAAGTGGTTTTTTAAAGTCTTCAGTATTTATAAGACAGAGATAATTCCTGCACAACAAAAGCTGTAATGTCATTTAGATGAGCTTGAACCTTATGATAGTAAGTCATATAAAACTATGTAAAAAATTTCTGTAACAAAAAGGTAGGTAAATTACTTACCTGAACAGGGAAACCGTAAGCCACACCAAATATATCACCTTACTTAAATTGCAGGATACATGCACACACACCCCCACAGATTTTAAAAAGTGTGTTCTAAACAAGGTTATTATATATGTAACATATATGATATATATTATTATATGTATAATTTCCTACATGTTTAATCACTTTGCCAGTAATGCCATGACTGTAAAACCTCATAAGTAAATGGATTATTACAGGAATATAACAAATCAAAAGTATTTCCAAAAAATTCTCAAAGTGGAAATGAAGACTAAGATTAGGGGATACCGTACAAAACTTCTTATTCTGTTTATTAAATATTAAAGGAAGGATTAAACTATATCAAACATTAAAGAAGCCCTGTGCTATATAGTTCATGCACAGCAAATGGTAGTGACTTATAAAAGACCTGAAAGTGTCTTTGGCAGACTTTTATCCTTAGGATCTTGTAACAACTCCTGTTACCTTGGTACTGTTTTATTAAGTTCAGCGGATTTTTCAGTGATGGAAGCAGTGGGCCTTATATCTTGCATTATTATTGATTATATTATGGTCTTACACTTAACATCACTTCCTTTAGCACTGGCAGCGTGGTTAATGTAGACAAGAACTGTATCTTCACAGACAATGCTATGACTGTCCACTAACAGATAACTTTGAAATCTGGTAGATTTTTCCTTTGCATATGTGTTTGTACTTGAGTCAGACCTTTGGGCAGGGCTGTATGTCGGAGGAGAATTGTGTAAAGGTAAATGTTGGTCTGCCTACTGTCAGTAACTGCATGCACTAATAACCACTGGCTTCAGTCCTTCCCTGTGCCCTGGGAGGATACGGGAGGTGAGGAGAAACAAGTACCTGGTCCCTTCTTCTTGACCTCAGCCAGTGCTTACCAGGCAGCTGGAATTTCTGCCACTGACAGAGGGCTTTTTGTGAGCCCAGGATGAATGGATGCCTCTAGTGTTGGTCGCTCCCACTTCTGCCCTTCTCCTGCACCCAGCGTACCCCTAAGGAGACCACTGTCACATTTCGAGTTGAAGGGAGTTGCTTGAGATTCTTTGGATGTTTGTGAAGAGCATATCAGTTATCACACCGGTTACATTTTAGATGCACCTTATGTATATTTATTATTACTATCAGAAAAAATATGAACAATCGATACATTATATTAAATTCCAGTGGATGAGGCTAGATTTTATTTCTATTGGCATGACCATTACTTTTTTGTTGTTGTTTGTTTTCATTATGCCTTCCACTCAAAAATATTGACAAACTTCTGTGTTTCAAGTCCAGTCTTCTCTGATCTCTACTTCAATTACAGCACTTTTGACATTCATATGATACATACAGACTGAGGACAGCTTTTAGTTTAAAATTCTCTGCCAGCTGCGTCTTCCTACAGTTTTGTTTCCCACCTGACATGCCCAAAATTCTGCCTCTGGTTTCCTGAGTTACTTCTCAACTGGGGGCTTGATCTTGAAACACATATACACACAAGTTTCTTTAATTTGCTAAAAGTGATTGCCTGTAGAATTGGTGCCAATGCTTTAAGATGTTCTGCAAATGCAGAGTGCAAGGCACATGGGATCTGGCTGTGACAGTATGCACTTGAAGTTATTGCCTATATAAACAGCATCTGTAATCAAAATATTAAATCAGACAGTAACTATAATGGGTGATGGTGTATTTAATCTCTTACTGATCAATTGATAATTAAAATGAATATTCTTCTGACATTTTAGCATATATTCTCCTGAAAATTTGAAATGATGGATAATTTCTCTTTTGATGCTTTTTATAAAGCTTCTTCGCTCCTTGCATCTCTTCCTACAGTCTTTATCATCCCTCTTTTCATATAATACTCAAAAATGTCATCCCAGGATAACCTTTTGTTTGACCTTTCAGCAGATAAATATCCTCTAAAGAAATCAAACTTATATTTTCCAATTTCCCTCTTTCAAATCATCAAGAGCAGGAAATATACAAAGAAATACTGTTCTGGTTCTTGTTCTTGAGCTCAAAACACCAAATTACCATTTGACCCATTTTAATAATTTAAAACTATTTTTCTTTTCTTTTAATCTCAAAAATGTCAATTAAATACTGTCAGTTATAATAGTATCAAATGACATATCCTACTTCCTTTGATGAAAAAGATTAGTTTAGAAATGCAGACCCATTTTTATGCATTTATTAATCATATCCTTTAAAAATTAATAGACAAAGGAACTGATCTAGTACTTCCAAATACCAAAGGTGAAAAGTACATTGTGGTATTAGTATTGTCACTGAGAAAATCTGTAGAAGGTTTGGACAGGGCCCATAAAGTGAGACCAAATGTGTCTGGTCCTGTTTCATTCCTTATTTTAATGGCTGGAAAATATGAAAGAATGCTATTTAAAGTACTTTCTTTGCACCAATGAAAATAGTAAAAGTCAGGGGAGCCTTGGGCCAACTGACCATTGCTGGCTAGTGACTCACTCTACTAAATTTAGTCTTTTAAAAACCTAGCTGGGGGCGGGGAAAGGGGTGTGTGTGTGTGCAGAGTGGGCATGGTTGAAAGTAGCCAAATAACAAAGTCATCTGCATATTTAAAAGCTGGCTTATGGGAGGACACAAAGGGGATCCTATATGAACACTCCTTGGTGTGTCTCTTCCCACCTCTTCCACCCCAATTGACTTCAAAGTTATTTTTTTATATGCAACACATATGAACTGAAATTCTATAACTGCAATACTTGCCTTAGGATTGAGTCCTGTCATTGGAAACCCTTACAAATACTATTCTTTGATATTTCTAGCTGTATACAAATAAAACTAGTTTCTTCTAAAGCCCATTGAAACCTCTCTGAGTCTTCCTTTGACTTTGGTCTGGATCTGGCCAAATGTGAAGAAAACATACTAGATAACTGGAGTTCCTTGGCAACAGCAAAAGGTTAAATAAAATAAATTAATTAAAAAGTATAGATGTACTTTCTGTTGAATGTAGTTCAGAACTTTCCTGCCAAAAATATTATAACTTTGAACAAAACTTCCCAGTGGGGAAGACTGGAGAAGCAAGACTTAAGACAAAAGATATGGGATAGAAAAGACAGACTGATTTTTACTTGCTGTTGATTTAATTCTTCAAATATTTTGGTTTGATTTCCAGAAAATTTGTAGAGCAGGAAACTTTCTGATAAATGCCACAGGATTGTAGTGACACCTCAAACAGCTAAAAAATTCAAGGAGACTTCTGTATCATACATGAAACTAAGACAAGTGAATAAAGATGGGATGTGAGCAGAACTTTTTGAAAGATTCCAACTTAAACATCACTTAACAGAGAGATTGTAGTAGTCTCATGTCAAAAGAATCTTCTGCTATCAAGATCTGATCTTTGCTTATCAGAGGAGATTAGCACCAGTGAGGAAGGATAAAAAAACCACTGTTCCAATGTTTAGTGAACTCCTTCAGTCAATTAAGGAGCAAAGTGGACTTTCTACATAACAGCATCCACACCTCTTCACCCGGCCAAGCTGGGGCTGGCCAAAAAAATGAGATATCAAAAAAAAATTAGTATCACTGAACTAAAATAATATAAATTAAATACATGCCCTGAGTGAGTTCAAGCATTTGCTTTCCCAGATGGAGAGCATTACATACGTGCATACAATGACAAAAAAAAAATTAACAGTGTTCTATGCATTTAGAGTATTTAATGACACCAGATGGGTCTTGGCAAGACCTTGCATTGCAATTGCCTCACTGAATATTACCTTAAAAATATGCAAATGTTTTGATTGAATAATCTCCAATTTCAAAGTCTGAAGTGCATGGCTGCACTATAGTTTGTGACAAACTGTATGGTGACTCCAGCCAAGGCTGTCCGCTTGACGTGACGAATAATATAGAAAACTCACAATGTTTTCGTTTATCTCTTTCGGTTTAGCTGCATCTCGAAGGTCAGGATGTCAAATCAGGAAAATCTGGTTCATAGTGACCTGTACATCAGATCAGTACGTCACTCCTTCCTTCCCACATGTAAATCATAAAAAACTTTCTGATAAAACAACTTAAATTGATTTTCAGTTAATGCAGATGCTAGTGGATACTATTTTCAGCAAGAACTCCCTGTCCTAGACTCTTAGACTCTTAGACTGAAGCCAGTCAGTCCTTTTTTCAGGAGTACTGATAAAACCTGCATCAAGTTAGTGGAAACTTAGAAATGCTGGCCTTAACATTTATGATCCTTAGCTCCCTCCAACTATGAAAGATAAAAGATTTAATGTTTGGAAAGCATTTTGAAATCCTGACAGGAAAGACAGCATGGACAGTATCCAGAGCCTCTTCTAGAAAAGTGCAGCTCCAGCCTTAGCGCTGTTATTTCGGAAGGGTGAATCAGACAGCCCTTCCAGGCTGCAACAGGCTGCTTCCTCTGTAATCAAGCAACTGCACAGCCAGACTGCAGAAGACATTTAAGTGACTGCACTCCAATGATTTTAACGGGGCACAGACTCCTAAATACTTCTGTGGGCAGGACCTATAGTTCAGAGTCTGCCTAACCTCAGATATCACTAACTTCCCATTGACTTCGTAGGCAACCCTGGGGAGTAGGATGTCTGAAAGCTTACTGCTGTTTCAAATCTAAAGCAGGTATGTAAAAGTAGATGCCCTGACTTTTGCTTCAGTGATTTTGATGAGATAAGAGAAAAAGAAAGTAGTCTGGCTCCAACCTTCATTATGATTTTATGTAAATTATTTTAAGTCAGTATTCTTCCTCTCCAATGCTTGACGATCCTAAAGTTAAATTACTTTTTAAAGCTAGTTTAGCAAACTTCCAAAGATTTTGCAGGCAAACTTCGTATTTGCTTGGAAATCCACACTGAAGGCAGGTGTATGTGTGTTCCAGTATCATCAAAAACACCTTTAAATACCTTAGTGTTCTTCTTTTTCCATCTACCTCTCCATATTTGCACTGTAGAAACAGTAAATTCTCTCTTGTTAAGAAAAAAAACCACACTGGCAAATTATTTTTTCAGATAAGATTGTTTTTCAACATCTATAGGCTGATTGCCTATTTAGTTGCTATGAAATGTTGATCAATAGTGTCTAAAAAGGACTACCTGCAGGACTGTCTAAAGAAAAATCTAAGAGGATCGTGGTGATGGATGTTAAGGAACAAAAAATTAGGGTAAAGATGGCTGCACAGGATCTCACAGATATTTCTACAGAACTCTGCTTTTTGTACTAATTTTATAGATTTTCTTCATAAAGGTAGACCCTTGCAAATTGTCTTATCACTGTGCCTGAATAAGCTCTCAAGTTACAGATATATACGTATATACTAGAAAGCATTCTTCTGAGGCTGAAGTTCTGGCACTGGGCTTAGACAGGAAAGGAAGCCACAGAAAACAGAAACCTCAGTCCTGAATCCTGAAAGATGATTGTTCTCAGTAAAAAAGATCAGCTATTTACAACACGAGATATCAAAAAGATACCAAACAGCTTCCCCATAGCCAAAATGAGTAATGCATCTGGCTTTGATATTTATTCCCTTTCCAGCAAACGGCTGTACTGTGTTAGAATTTTCAAAATGTCTATTACTTTACATATATAGATTTAATTCAATTTAGAATAAGGTTCATTGTATAAATGCTTTGTAGCTTCAAAGACAGGCTTCCTCAAAATTATAGTATGAGAGCTTCCCATGGTTGCCATGGAAATGACCTTTCACTATTTCCATGGTAATGGATCTAGTTTTATGTATTTCTCTTTATTATACCAACAAAGCTAACATCCAGAATACAGTCCTTAACTTATGGATGCCAACTCACTGGGAGAAATAATCTGACTCCCAAGCCCCATGAGCATGCTAATCTTTTGTATTTCTTTTTAATACTGTGTGAGTAACAGAGTTTTGAGAAAGATCACCTACTGCATATCATCAGTAGAGAAATGGGGATATACTGTGCTCATTGCTATGTTCCTAAAGGAGTCTCCGCATTCATCTGCTGCAGTCTTTTCCAGACTGCTCCACTGCTCCCAAAGGCAGAACAGCTGGAAAACAGAATGGATTGAGAGCTCAGTCTTTTATAAATTCCAAGCTGTTGATCATATCCTGCTGTGAAATAAATATTTTCCTAGTACATTTATTGAAAATCTATAGGTCTTTGAAATTACATATCCATAGGCTTGTTGATCTTTCTTTCAGGATTTATGCTTGACATTTTTTTCCTCTTCCCTTTCTCATTTTTTTATCATTATGGTTATCGTTGCTGTCTGTGAAAGTTAAAATCCTCTTCACTCTGGACACAAAAAGAATGGAAGCAGTGGACTCAAAGCTGTAACACTGAGAACAGAGCAACCAAGGCAGCCCTGCCCCTAGCACCCTTGGCACCTAAAGAAACCCAGCTAGACCTAAGGTGTTAAGTGCCTTAAGGTGTTATGGAGATGGAGCATGGACAGGACTGCACTGCCAGTGAGGTTCACAGCTAAAAATCCGTTCCATCTGGTTCGATGTTCCAGTAAGGTGAAATTTGGAAGAAAATTCCAGAAATATTTCAATAAAGCTTCTTCCATCCCAGTCACAATATCTAGGGTTTAATAATGAAGCAAATCCTGCCCATTCAGAAAAAAAGTAAACAAAAGAAATGTGAGGAAACCCTTGCAGAGACACAAATTCCTCAGAGAATAACACATAAACCTGATTGAGCAATTTAATCTGACTCACATATAATTGGTGATGATGCATAAGAAAGGAAGAATTCTAGCCTATCAGTCAGATTTGAGTTTTCTGGGCTAGCTGTTCGAAAAATACCAATTTATAGAGTAAGCTAGACACAAGTCAGACACAGGTAGCAGCAAGACAATGATTGCAGGTGGCAAGGTAAAAGAGGCACTTTTCAGCATAAAATTTAATTTTAATCCTTCCCCCACCCCCCCCACCCCTAAGGTCAAAGTAGTTGGTGGTTAGAGGGCTTGCTCTCAGAAATGTCCTAAGAATTAACTCCTTCACCTGCTTCAAAGGACATAATGACCAATATATAAATCACTTGTCATTAATTGGTCAACTGGTATAAAACCACACGTATTACTTTACGTTACTGTTAAAGAATAACTGAAATGCTAGGATCATCACTTATGCTTTTTGTTAAGGTGCTGCAATCACAATGCCTAGCAAGGCTTCAGCCTGCCATCACTGAAAACACTCAGCTCCACTTAATTCTATTCCTTACACATTTCTAAATGAAGCGCATTGAAAGAAATGACTTATTCTATACATTGATGTCGCAGCCTTGAGCACAGAAATATTGGGGTTGGAAATATTTAGACAGGGGGTCTGAAAAAACTGCCCTCGTCTAGCTTCAGATCTCTACAGGGTTCATGTCTACACACGAGCTACTTAATATTTAGGGTTAAATTCACAGGACTGATTTTGGGCACCTACTTCAGAATGAAATGAGATCAATCAAACTGCCAAATTGTTTGTTTCTCTCCACTAACTATAAAGGGTGTCTAGGTGATTAGATCAGTCAGTCAGATGAATTTAATCCAAGATAATTGCAGAAGCAGGCAGCTGATAATACCAGAGTACAGCATTTATTTCTTCAGAAATTATTCCTCTTCCATAGCATTTTGTGTCACCAGTTCCTTAGAGACAATATTTATGTGGATTTAAAAAACTATTTCTTAGTGAAATTTGTATTATTTTGATAATTTACATTTTTTAATGGTTGTTATTTTATTTTTTTCTTAAAATCCCTAAAATAGCTCTGAAGGCTTGCAGCCTTTACCTAAGTGAAATATTTGCTTTTGATGACCAACTATTTTTGGATATGAGACTGAATTATTTTTTTTCTTCACTAATGCTGATTTCCCATTTATTTTTACTGTAGCTTGACGTTCTTGTCACACCTACAAAGACAGACTACCTAATTTCTTGTCATGGTTTAT
This sequence comes from Ibycter americanus, assembly GCA_035590275.1. NCBI lineage: Eukaryota > Metazoa > Chordata > Aves > Falconiformes > Falconidae > Ibycter > Ibycter americanus. The sequence continues at coordinate 40,779,718 of JAVJGI010000014.1, forward strand.
AGCAAAGATGTTTACAATGGTATTTGTATAGTGATTTGGATTAGAACAATAATATACTATTTCCATTTTTAAAGGTATAACTAGGTGATGTCAACGTTTGCCTCCAACAAGATAATACTGTGTCATCCTGAAAAAGAGCTGTATCAGCAAAAGAGACTATATAAGAAAAAATATTCATTAGGAAAAAAAAATCAATAATTTTACAAGTCTGGAAGGAATGAACCGCCGTAAGAGAAAAGAAGAAGAAAAAAAACCCTCACAACAAACCCAACTCACAAAAAAGCCATGTCAAAATACTTTTTAAAATAAAGCATAAAACCACAAAGAAGCATGGAGACTTAACACTGTTGAAGCTTTCTTACTGTACCCCTGTGGTATGCAGGTATGCCACCACAGAGCTGCAAGTCTCCTATCAGAGACTTCGATAAAAAGAAACATATCAATTGTAAAAATAGTTGTTCTACAACCATGGTTGTAAAAGTACACATGGAGATAAATACCAAGTGTATTGGTTGCAAAACGAAGTCTCTTAGTCCTGTCACTGAAGCACACACAGCTCCAGCTCTTTCCACCACTATCTCCCACGAAGGACAGAGCAGTGACATTCCTGCTGGTAAAGAAAAAATATCCTAGGACACGTTGTGCAACTGGCCTCTGCGGTCACCCTCTTTTACCAAGGAATGTATGACTTTCTGGCATGAAATGAGACGTGTCTCTGTGATCTCTGAACATGCTTTTGGAAAGGCTACTTTGAAGAGGCTGGAGAAAAAAAGCTTTCCAAACCACTGATAATGCTATTGTCAGGCATATAGCTCTGTACTATCAGACTGAAAAAGTAATGTTTCTGACAGCAAAATGAGCTCTTATGTTATTTTGTAATTAACATATGTTCCAAATGATAGATTGTGTTTCAAGTATTTGACATTAAAATCAGAAACTAACAGCAAAAGGAGGGATGATGTGACACTCCTGGAATTGGATTCACTGGTATAATCTTTCTGCATTATATTTCCTGGTCCATCTAAATAGCTTTGTAACTGGTTAAAGCATGCCCCATGCCTCCCAACTGTAGAACAGTTAGAGCCATTTGGATTCAGAAAAGGATTATGTTCTCCACTGGTTTTAATTAACATATTTCTGGCCATAATCAAAGCAGTACTGAGCAATTTCCATTTAACATTTCTCATGTATCTGAATTCTTACCCACCCACTCGTTTTGATAAGATATTGAGTAGTGACCTGAAAACAGTGCTGAGAAGAAGTCTGAGAAGGAACTTGGGGGGAGAAAAATTGCAGTGTTCAAAATCTGTTAACCGTTGGTTACTAATTTAAACTGCTAACAGAGATGGAGCTAAGACTCCTATTGATTAGCTAAGGTTGGCAAAACATTCGCTCCCAAATATAACTCACTGACTATAGTTACATTTACAAGGGAAACAAGCTATAAAAAGAACTCTGCCACATACTAGTGGCAATGACTGCAATAGCTGTGAAGCTCTGTGAGGGGATATGACATGCGTTTCCCCATACATTTACATTTTAAAGTTTTAATGAAAGCATATTGTCAGGGAATGCCAAGCCCCCTATGTATTTTCCTTTTGCAATGCTGTGACAAGATACTGGTTCATGTTGCAAGCAAGGAAACATTTTGTATTAAATGCAAAGTGAATATGCAAGAATGAAATTGAACAAGTTTCTCCAGCAAATCTGCTCCCCATCAAAAATCTAGGGAAAGCCTTTTTCAAAGACAAAAACATTTTACTCCATTTCTTACAAAGCAGACTCTTATCAGATATTTAGACACTGGCTGTTGGAAAATTCCCTCTTTCTTCAAGAAAGCTGCAAAGTAAAGATGCATGAGCATTTCCTTAAACTTCATCAGCAAAATAATTTCTTCCAGTAAGAAAATAAAATTTAAATAAATACAGAAATTCATACAGAAATAACTGAGTCTGACTGTTAAATACCTTTTAAATTCTAACTTCATGGAATAATCGTATCACTCGATACATAAAAAACCGCAACAACTAAAAAAAAGTGATGTTCATAAGATCAAAATAAGATTTAATTTAAAGCTCTTACTGTAGGCTATTGGTTTTGAGTTTATCTGTGTTCAAAAACTAAAATAAATTGTTCCCCTGGGTTCATAATAAACTATATTTTCTTTTTTCCTTTGATGATGGCTATCAGTGAAGAGATTTTAGTTTATCCTCCCCCACCCCGCCCCCTGCTACAGCTGGCTCCCACCTATCTCTCTTTTATTATTTTTTTTTTATCAGAATCTGGCTGTTCTTAACCTAGACAAGGTTTATGTTGGTGCATGGTATTCCATATGAATAAATGGGATAGGTGCTTATCAGTCTTCCATGTAGCTCTTAAAAAAAAATCCTGATATAAGAAGCCTGTCCTACTTCAGGAAAGTTACCATACCCTAGTTTGACGACACCTTTGTTTTTACCACCATTTTACCAACATATTGCAGCATTATAAAATTTTACAAAATGAAACTCAGGACGGGACTTCTGCTTATGGACACATGGGATCATTTTACTGTCACTCAGATAAGATTATTTAAAAATGAACGCAGGGGCCTTCAACCTTGTCTAAAGTCAGATTCTGCACAGGGGGATCCTCCTATTCCGCACTGGATGGCACAACCCCTGGCGTGCCAGTGAGCACTTACAAGCGCGCTGCGACGTTGCAACTAACGGGGCCCCTCGCAGATCTAGCTGCAAGCGAACGTGAACCAGGGTTACACAATCCGATTCTAAATTAGGCTAATCGCTTCACTTTGGCAGTAGTAGTGCAATAGAAAGATTCATAATTCATAATGGAGAAGGCAAAGACGTGAACCTTAGCAAAAAGACACAAAATCGTCAAGAGACAATTATGAGTCTCAGATACCAGCCAGCTGAGCAGGCGATGACTAGCATCAAACCAGCCAACAGACAATGCATCGACTTTCATTCCCGATGACAGTGAGTGTTTTGTTTATTCTGTCGTGCAATCACGCTGTTGTACTATTTCTGGTCTCTGGCTATATTTGCAAGAAAAGTACATGATCCTACCTCCTTTTGGTCATCAGTGTTTCCTCACATAAGAGTACTTGAACATCCATTCCCATTTCCAGAATTAAAAGTGAAAATGGTTCTCTCGTTTGGAGTATCAGTGCTTGACCGTAATTGAGTGTTGAGTTAGCCCTATAGCAGAACTTTAATGAGATAAATGTTATTAAAGACTGAAAAAAAAAATAGCTGTGTATGGTGAAACTATCTCTTTAGAGATCTGAGGGCTCTCTGTAGAGCCTGAATTTCAGATTCTTTTCTGAAGACAATTCAAAACTATTCTTTGGTTTTTTACGAAGGAGTCATTTGAAAAGAAAGATGTGATTTTCTGTAGGAATAGCACCATTAAATTTAAGGCATTTCTGAAGTATTCAGCTGAGTATTATATGCCATTAAGATAATTAGGTCTAATTTTGCCTTGGACCTTAGCTGAAGCTTTGCAGTGGGAAATAATTTCGGGAAAAGTCTTACCTATTTAAATAGACAAGTTAAATAGGGGATTTTGAAAGACATATAGATTTCTAGCTCATTCTCAAATCAGATTTACTTGACATCAGAATTACATTTTGAATGTGCAAAAATCTAGCTAGCCATAGTTAAGGAGCTATATTGGGATTTCTGAATGGGAACTATCAATCTATATATGTTTTCAGATATGCAGATCTACAGCATCAGTGAAAGCACCTTGAAAAATTACAGTCCCATGATAAAACAGGTATGCCATATAAGATTGTCAAACATGTACACCAATGACCTAAAATTGTGCTGCTAGCAATTTTCATAGTGACATCAATGGGACAACGTTAAATATTTTTTTAAATTTCATCCATAAAATTAAAAGCCCAATCCTCTTTTGGTTAAGTAAACAGCTAAGCAGTAAAACAGTAGTAAATTTCACGGGAAATAAACTATTTTATCCTCACAAGAAAAATTATACCATTCTCTTGCTTAACCTTTTCAGTCACTGCTACACAAAGCTAAACAGACACATCTATTTCTGAGCAAAATAACTGTCATTTTTTTTCCAGATGGGGAAGGACAGATGTAAAAAAATTCATTATTACAAGCTCTACAGAGCTTAATTAAGTCTTTATTCAGGCAAGTTCCCCACTGAGGCCACCAACATTTTTACCTCAATAACTACTGAATCATCTAATAAAAAATAGCATTAAAAACAAAAGACATAGAGAATAAAAATGAAAGCTTGCAATAGATTTGACTGTACACTGTACCACTGCATCTTTTCCCAATATTGTCATATTTATTTTTTGTTTCCATTGGGAGTTACAAACCAGATTTTTAGATATTCTAAGATAAGCACATGTTTTTCTCTATGTTTACCCCACTATTTCATCCAACTCATTCCATATTGCCTCCTGGATTGAGCTGATACACAAAATACAGTATACATTTTACAGAATGATAGAAGTGTTTAGGTTAGAAAAGGCCTTTAAGATGGTCAAGTCCAACATTAACCTAGCACTGCCAAGTCCACCACTAAACCATGTCCCGAAGTGCCACATCCACATGTCTTTTAAATACCTCCAGGGATGGGGACTCAACCGCTTCCCTGGGCAGCCTGTTCCAATGTTTGGCAACCCTTTCTATGAAGAAATTTTTCCTAATATCCAATCTAAACTTCCCCTGGCGCAACTTGAGGCCATTTTCTCTTGTCCTATTGCTTGTTACTTGGGAGAAGAGACCAACACCCAGCTGTCTGTGACCTCGTGTCAGTTAATTGTAGAGAGCAGTAAGGTCTCCCCTCAGCATCCTTTTCTCCAGGCTAAACAGCCCCAGTTCCCTCAGCTGCTCCCATAAGAACTGTTCTCTAGACCATTCACCAGCTTATCTCACCCTTCAAGTCTAATACAGAGAGTTTCTTGAACCCAGATTGAATCTCCAGCAGAAATTACAGAAGTGTCAGGAGATGCTGTGTTCAACAGGGCAGCAATCCCTAATTTAATGAAGACAGCTCTTAAGTAAATGGAGATACCATATTTTGTGATATGGCACACCTGATTTAAATCATGATGATGTTAAACACAGATTTACACATACTTGAGGAATGTGGAACCTAGTCAAGGTACCAGTTTAAAAAGATTTCAACAAGAAAATTCAACACAAAGCCTCAACATTGTACAAAACAACTTCTGAATCTTTATTGTGAATTTTAAAGTACATTTAGAAAGGATCTTATCCTTAATATCATTAATTAAAAATAAATTTGAAAGAAATCCACATACTAGTAGTTTAAGCAAAGTTCAGTACAGACTTTTTGAAGTCACAATATATACATTGCATGAGAGTGCAATAAGCTTCCAATTACATTAGGTATATATTTTTAAAATAAAGAGTTTTGATTTGACATGTGTGAGAGGCATACTGTTTACAATGAAAATGTTTTACAAAATATAGCAAAGGAAAAATGGAATTTAATACATTTTGAATGTACAACTACTTTATATCCTTTTTAGGTAGTTCTTTACTCAAAGCATACAAAGGTCCATTTTTTAAAGGACACCTGTTCATTTGCACTGTCCAACGCTGATTAGAAATGATAGTTTTTTAAGATTCGTTACTATACATAGCAGTGAATTCTTATTCAACTCAATGGCCACTACAATGAAGAAAATATTACAGAATCATTCACAGCATCTTCTTCTCTCCTAAACTATGCATAGATAAATACATAGCAATGACGCCTATTACTACAGTAAAAGTGAAACACTTCACCTGATTTTTGCAGCTATTCTTTGCATAAATATAATGCATTATATATATATATTAATTTATTTAACAATCATCTGATTGCTTATTTTAACACTCAGTAACATATAGAAGTACATACACTGCTATCCTTAAATATTTTCCACTCTGTAGTGGCTCATAAGATTCAAAAAATCAACACTGTAAATTCATAATTTTCAACCTGGGGAAGACTATCCCTCAGATGGACTGGTACTACTTATACAAGTTAAAACATATTATGAATCCATAGCATCCACCTCCAAAATACATAACAGGAGTAATATAGTATACTGTGGCTACTAACTACTGCATAATCATTATATAGGAAATCATCACATTAAGTGTTTTACATTTATGATTACTCATTACATTATACCACACACAGAGCAAAACTTTTCCCAACAGATCGACCTCCTTTTCCACAGTTTTTCATGTTTTAGAGAAAAATAATCACGCAGTGACAAAGTTATGTCTTCAGCAGTATGTAAAATGTGTTTCCTTTTTCAGGATGGAAAACTGAGCAGCAAACTATTTATTATTTTACAACCAAGATGTAGAATTACCTCTTTAAAGAGAAAGTCAAGTTTTCGGCACCACAATTAAACAAACCATGTATTGGGGGTGTGGGACTGTCACTCAAAACTGTGGGAAAAGCATACCAGAAAATGTTAGCCAATAATGAATTAAAAGTTGTACTTTCCTTTCAAACAGAGCACAGTAGGGTTACCCGATTTGTGTCCAACCACTCTGCAATGTGTTACCCGATCAGCTCAAAGCGTTGCAAAGGACAAGACAGCTTTGCATTCATTATTGCCAAAATAAAAGGAATACGCTGAAATGTGTAATAACCAACTGTGGATTTTTCACTACCACCAAGTATGTCTGGGACATTAAGATCTGTAGAAGAGAGCAAGCTATTTCTTTTAAGCACATGGGTAGGGTGGACAAAAACACACCCTACGCGAATTTGCTTACCTACCTTTCCTGGACTTCTTCACCATAGCTGAAATGAAGCCTCTTGCACCAAAGAGCCTCCCCGTCTTTTCAATACAACTGTCTCTTCTATGGAGAAAAAGTTTACTCTCTCTCTGCAAAATGCTACCTAATAGCAGTGATCACGTAGAGGGCAGACACTCTAATTCAAATGTAAGCCACTTTTGGCTGGACTACTAATCCTGGAACCTTTCCTTGCTTTTTCTTGCTAAATGTAGTAGACTAGGTTTTCAGTGGTCACCCCCGTTAACAACAGGAAGAAATGTTAAGAATTTTGCAGATCTACCTGATGTTTTTCGCTTTTGCTGTCCACTAACCCACTGGAAACTTCATGGTGAAAAGCTATAAAAATATGTGCGCTGATTTTGCCTAATATTCATGCAAAAAGAGTGCAGCATGCTCACCGACCTCAGTCATACTACACTTGCCTGCCCACCATATGCAGCAGCACACAGGGCGAGACCTATGGATCGCCTCGGGAACCCAAAGGGAAGGGGAATGAGAAGTCCCTGGCATGGCTCCTGGAGACAAGACAGGTTCACAGACAACACTAATGGCATGCTGACAGGCTGTACTTTAAGACTTCCTTAAAAAAAAAAAAAAAAAAAAAATAACCAGAAGCTTTCCCAGTCAGAAACCTGTCCAGTGTTCCTGTATTAGAGTGTCACTTTAGGTTAAATAGAAATATTTTAGCTTACATTATGTGGCACATTTTTTCCCTATTTCTGTTTTAAAGACACAAAATAGCCCACCCCTTCCTTTGATATCTTCAAAGAGGACAGCTGAAGCCTTCCAGGATCCTTGACAGCTTAAGTATACAGTAGGAATACTTGACAATTACATTTGCTTTTCCCAGTGTGCAGAAAGGATGGCTAATGGAATTAATGAATCGTTTACTGTTCCACTAGTCAAAAGTCTAAATAACAACACGACCTTCAGTCAACGCTGCCGAAGATGCGTTTCCTTAAACAATTCACAATACATGACAGATGACCTCAGACTGCAACTTATAAATGTGTTTGCGAATTTTCTTTAATTTTCTCTCTCTTGTGTAGATCTGCACAGATAAAAGTTTAACCATTTGCACCAGTTGCTATTTTCCCTAATGATTAAGTGTTTATACCAAACTGCTAAGAGAAGTATCTTGCTGTAAAGGCTAAGCTTAGCTATCATGAACACAACATAAATCTAAAACTTCCACTTAAGTCAAAAAAATACTCCCAAGTTTAGATTTTTCTCAGAGAGTAATAAAAAATGTTTAATAGATAAGTTCCTTTCCAAAGAAAAGTTAGAGTTTCAAAAATAAAGCTGAATAGCTCTCTTCTTGCTTCTCCTTGTTTCTACTTCATGTAAATCCACTGCCATCAGTGGTTGGATTCTTGGTTTAAACCAGTGTGAAAAGAAACCAAGTATCTGTTAACAAACTGCTGACGTTTCATAGTGATAAACAGTTTATTAAAAAAAAATCAGTAATATCGCATAAGAACTTGAGGCTAAGATTGTTATTGTTGTTTTGAAATGGATATTTATCAAAGGGATGGAGGGGGTTTATTTAACATCAGGTTAGCACATGAATGCAGATGGAAAACCAATTTTTTTAAATTATTTTTTTTAAGTTCTAAAACTGGAAACACTCTTCCTAAACAGGAACTGTATTCCTTAATTATCTTTGAAGAGAAGGGTTGGACTAACCCTACATTTTTAATCTTTTTTAGGATTTAGTTTAGCAGGATAAGAGGTTATAGCAGAGTAAAAAAATGATTTAGTACAGTGCCTACAATTCACCGATGCTTAATATAGTTGATCATCGAAATACTTAAAACGATAGTATTAAGTGATTTATGTGGCTGATGACATAAATGTTTATGACAGCCTTAGCCACATAGTTGCGTCTCCTTGACTTTCACACACTTTATTTGAAGACATGCATGTGTAAAGATCAGTCGCAATTGCCAATTTGCCTGATGTACCACATCACCATACAAAAACTGCTACAGATTTTCCCCCTCAGGTGCAATTTTGTCATACTCCATTAATCCTTTCAATCCTCCCCCAATCCTGTGGACTTGTTATTTAGTAATCCCTGATTGTTGTGATGAAGGAACATTGGAAAGTCTCGGCTGTCCACAAGACAGAAAATTACAATGGTCGTCTATTAAATTTGGCTCTGACAGTGCCTGCTTGGATCAAGCGTGCTTGTCACAGTCGCAACCAGCAGCCATAACATCAGGACAAATTATCACCGGCATCCAAAATGTCAATTTTAAACTAATCTTGTGTCTCACAGTGTTGCCTCTTCAGTACTCAGACAAAGGCAGAAACCCAGCTGTATTTTTAAGGAGGGCGGGGGGGAAAAATCTTAAATCAACACATCATATAGGGTAGCTTCATTCACTTATGCATGTCAGGTTTTCAGTTTTCAACTCCCAACTGGGAACTCTCCCACATGATTGCAACCCATTGTGCAACTGAACAACTTGGCTTTCTTCCACTTCAGTCGGTTAAAGAGAGATTACTGAGAGCGTTCCTTTCCAGGGCTGTTCTCGTTAAATATGAGATTCTCTATAAACACCAGTGTTTCTCATTTTAATTCAACATTTTTAGACTGCAAAGTAATCTGTTTCTCTGAATTTTCTCTCATATATACACACATGCACACAGGCACACACACAGACGCACACACAAAGCCACAGGGTATCCACCCCACACCAGGTATGTGTATATCTATCTTTTTTCCCATATAGACAGAAGTCTAATTCATCTCTTTTTTATGAAAACAAACAAACAAAATCCGGCCTTTCATCAGCTTGATTAATTTAAACCTGTAAACCTTGGTTTAATTCTACTGACATGAAAAAGCAACAGCTACAAGCTCCCAGAGCCAGGATTTGTGATTATTTAGTGAAGCCTTTACAGAAAAGCTTGTTTGCTTACTAGTTGTACTAAGGTTTGTATTCAGTGACATGTCCAACGACAATCTTTAATTAAGAAAAAAACTGACTAAATATTTAGATATTTTAATTCTGAAATAGAATAAATAGGGAAATAAACAAGCAAATAAATCACACACACACACACAAAAACATGAAACAGCCAAAGCTGTTTCAGCCACAAAACAGAGGAAATATAAAAATAAACCTCTTCTTAGTTATCTCAGATATTTAAAGTTGTAACATTTTATTCCTCAGATCTGACATGCCTTTTGGAAGTATTGTACTTTCACTATTATCTCATCCTTCAGAAATCCAGCAAGATGTTATCCTTTCCACTAGAACAGCAGCCGTGAGTGCGATTACATGATCTACATGCTCACCACACACCACTTATGTTTCTTAGCATACTGTTGCACGAATCAGTCTTACTCACCCACGGGTGCAGTGTATACTGCCTCCAGATCATTGAGCTACTTTTGTTTTGATGTACACAGAGCGTAACATGTGGAAAATTCTGTGCAGAAGAATCATATCTAAGCTTGATGGGACTACTGAAGCCTAACCCAAATTTAACACATTCTGTACTGAAAGGCAAACTGGAATTATTTTCTATGACTATTTTCTATTTTCCATATAAAAATATGGAATTATTTTTTAAAAATAGTTGAGATTTCACTGTCAATTCTCAACATTTGTAATTCTAAATATAATCAGAAGCGATCTACCGGTAATACCAGCCATGTGTCCTTGCAACACTGTTCAAAACAGCAGGATACTCTTACAGTTTTTATCCTGTAAAATAAATCTTCAAATGTCATTAAATTAGATCCTCAGCTGTTTTAATAAACAAAGAGATTGTCCAGTGCTATCTGAGGACTTGGCTGACTTCTCAACTTGAAAATGTGAAGCAGTTTTGGGTTAGTCATAAGAGAAGTAATGTTGGTCTTTCTGGAAGTGTTGAAAATGACTTTGAACTTCCCTCCTATGACTCTTTAGCTATTAACTATATAGTAGTGCATATTCTTTAGGCAACAAGAATAATGTACCTTTGGCCAGCACTGCATCTTTGCTTTAAGGTAGGATTCTCAGTATATTTCAATAAGTACACATGATCCTGTACATACAAGCACATGTATATATCTGTACACGTATCTACACATGCACATGCGTAGTGACAAGGTGACGTGATGAGTGACATCATATTCTCCTTGCTTGAATTACTTTTGGCCTACTAAACTAATGTAACTAAAATAAACAAAGAAACAAACAAAACAGAACTAAAGCAAGCAGCTAAAACATGAGTCACTATTACACACTGAAAGAATCATAACTTTGAGATGATGACATAGTATGAAACTTGACCAAAGTGGCCAGTTCATGGAGTTTCTCCTTCCACAAAACAGCATCTGTTACAGTTTTAAGACAGTGTGGCTGATGTCCTGCTTTTTTTTTTTTTTCCAGATTAACTACTGTCATCACTAATGTTTCCATTTAAAATATTCTAATCTCCAAATTAGATCACCTTTCAGCTGAAGTAGCCGACAACACCCTTAGGATTTAGTTCTGCGATCCTCATGAGTTTAACATGAGGCAAAAGAGTAGGCTTTTGAAAAGCACTTAGTACCAATGGTAAAATTTCCACAGATTTTAATGGAAGTCTTTTGCTAACCCTAAACTGTTCTGCTAAAAATTTCATCCCCCTGTGAACTTAGGGTTCAGTTACCTTGTGCACAGAAGCTAGTGCAGCTACTTGTAGCTCAGCTGTTACACACAGCCAAGTTTTCCAAAAAACAAGCCCAAGCAGGTAACGCTATTGCTGTTACCTTAGCAAATCAAAGAGTCATTGCAAAATAATGATGATCATCTTAAAAGGAATAGAGAGAAAGTCAAATCAGGGAGCAGTTTAATATTCAACTTCAATAAGAGGAAGATGTTCATTTCCAGCTGTTTCCATTTTTAATTGATGATTTTTTATGTAGTGCATGAAAGCCAGCCAATTTTCTTCAGAGAAGTGCTCCTATTCTCTTAACTCGGTAAGAACTATATGCTTCTTATTGGTCTGCTGCACCATGGGGATGGGATAAAATATGAAAGTAAGGATTTCTTTATTCTATTTTGGAAAATTAACTGTTAAGCTCAGTGGGGGCAGAAACGAAGGTGGCATTTAGATATAACTAATTTAGTATCAAACCAAAGCTGAGAGCCTTCTCAGAGAAGAAAGAGACCAAAGGGAACGCAAAATTGTACCTGAACTATTTCTGAGTCATTTCCTATAAAAGCAGAACTTTCTTTTATGCTCAAACGGATTACACATTTCTTTTTATAATATGCACATTGTTCACAGTTTTCAAAGATAATGTAATGAACAACAACTGCTAAGACAGAAAGAATGATATTTTTTTCAATACATTAAAGTGCAAGGGCCATCTGAAGATGAGGCCTGAACTGCTTTTTAAAAAGCAGATTGTGGGGGGGTAGATCCTCAGCTGATATGAAATGACACAGCTCTGTTAAGTTTATCGTTCCATTAGAATGTAATGTAACTATGATTACAATTTGCTTACATTACCATATGTTAATAAAATAACAAACACAACTTGTAAATTCTGGTCTTTGCTTTATTTTGGCTGCTTTTAATTGCTTGGATTTCCTTTAATTGTAAAGAGTGCATGTTTGAGGGGATAAATTCTCACTTGTGCTGTCAGACCCGGCTAATAATTCCCTACTTATCCACATTTCTAAAGACCTAAGATTTTGCTTGAAAAGAGGCTTAGAAGCAATTGTCTTGTGTTCATTAATCCATAAACATTTGATTTCAAATCAGATTGCCAGCAGACATAACCTCTTTGCATTGCTACAACAGAGACTTCATTTGATTAATCAAACAGCTCTGAATCACTGAATTGTCTCCAGAATAGCTGTCCCTGACAATACTATGCAAATAACTGCTGATGTTTTATTGGCATTCTCAGCTTTCTAAAACTGTTACATTTTCCTCCATGAAAACATTAAAATCTTATATGTAATTCAACAAGTATTCTGCATAGGGGCCACAGCATCTAACGTACATAGTCTTTAATCCACATTCTATTCTTGGCTTTGAAAATGAGTGTCACTTTTAAGATGTTTTTTCTCTATACGTCAGTTTGCCCTCTACTGAAATAGCAATAATGATGTTTATTCTAAAACCCCTTAAAATTTATATAAACTATATAAAACAAATTGTGTTAGGAGCTATGCAGCATTATATCCCATATAAATATTTTTGCCTGTTCTGTTTGAAATATTTCTCATTTATACAGAATTAAATGGACTGTTTTAGGAAACAGGAAGGCTTTATAGTTTAAGATTCCAAAACCAAAAATGCTAATTAAGCCTACATAGTTAATACTAACTTTTATTAAAACAGCACAAGCTAGTAACATGCAACAGACCTATGACTCCCTTCACAACAAATTATGGTTACTCAGCTGGAGTATTTGCACATTCTCCTGTGCAATAAAGTGAAGGTGAAAAACAGTAAGCCTGCAGTAAGGGCAAGAGAGAAGAAAAAAGTAGGAATACCCTTGTTACCTTTGGTTAGACAATAGGAAGAGAAGCCAAAGCACCTTAAAGAGACAGAAAAACTAAGTCTGCAGCCTCAGCAAAAAGAGCTGGAGTCACAAAACTTTCATCAACAGATTTCTAAAAAGCGACAGTTCCCAAGCCCCAGAAGAAAACTTCATGGACTTCAAAGATCAACAGGAATCATGAACAGAAGGCTTCAGGGGAAGCAATAAAAACTGTGCAGGAAGCAACTACCTTTTTTCCCCCTGGGCTCTCTTACATACTGCAATTCCCAAATGAGGGCTGGTGCAAGTACTGATGCAACCAGCTGGTTCACCCTGAAGAGCACTGTGTAACTAGCCCACAGATAAAGACTCCTTTGAACTCACCCAGACACTTGCTTTCCAGGAAAACATATTCACAATTAAAATGGTCAATTCTATAGTATTGTGTCAAATACCTGCATCAGCTGAGAATAGGCAAGAAACCTCAGCCAGCCCACAATGACTCTGTTAAAGTGCAGATTGGTTAGATTACATTATTTCTCACTTTTCATGTCACACAATCTGTTTCTTCCTATGATTCAGAGAACTGAAAGATGGACCTTCTGGTATGATCTTAGTCTAAGCCCACCATATTGTTTTGGTAAGCTTCTTAACAAATACTTCTGTATATTAAAGTGAGTATTTTCAGTATTCCTGGGAATACTGAAATAGGTTACAAGCATTCAGTGTTACATGCAGCCTCCCTTCATTCACCATGTGATAAAACAATGCACTAAATCGCTCACGGGATTACCGACAATGTACTTATATTTCACAATTTTTATGTATTAACATAAAAAAAAAAGTATGTTAGTACTTGCAGCAGTTACTTATGATTTGTGCTAGATTTTCCTTGCTGAAGTTTTATGTATTTATTGCATTTTGGACCATAGTGGTTGTATTCAGTGGTAATTGCTTAAAGAGTTGCAGACCAGTTGGTGATTTCTTTTCAGATATTTGGCAGAGACTGCAGCCTCAGTACAAGTGGAAAAAAAAATGCTTGTTTGTTTTAGAAATAAAAAGTGTGGATCTGATGTTATTACACTGGTAAAAATATGAGTCAGTTCTCCAGAGAAAAGGAAGCAAAAGGAGAGGAAAAAAGTACACCAGAGTTTTCAGGAACAGGTGCAAGACCCTCTGCACACCTCTGGAGGTAGCAAGCCTTTCTACATTAGCAATCTTGGCTCAAAACAGGGATGTGGTCAAAAGTGAAACTTCCTTTAGACTTTTGGCTACTCTCAACTGGGCTTTTGCCCAGCATGCAGATTAGCATAATACGCTGTCTGTGCTAAAAAAAAAAAATAAAAAAAAATCCTCAACTCACAACAGCAGGAATGCTGAAGTCAGAATGGAGTTGCTTAAAAGAAATGAATAAGGAAGTCTGAACACTGCATTTATTTGGTTTTGTTTTTATTAACAGGAAAAATGTGTCCCATCATAAACTTGTATTCAGTCCAAGCATCTATCACCTGACTTTGTAAATGATGTTACATTGCTTGGAGGTGATTCTCACAGCCTAAGCTCAAAATAAGAAGTTTCAACTCAATTGAAATGCAAAGACAAAATACTGCATTCCTTTCCCAGCTGAGCTTGTAGTTAATGTGCCAGATTAAGAAGCTTGCTCTACTTTACTGGATCACAGTCAACGTGGTTTGTCCAAGAAACTCTGAGATAAGGGGAAACCAGGTCTTAATCAGGAAAAATTCTCAATAAAACAAATGGGCATTTTGCCCAAGTATGTTCTGCAGAATTTTTCACAATATTTTTGCCTCAGCTAAGTCTTCAGAAGTGGACTGCTGCTTTCATACCTGTATTTTAGGACAGCTACCCCAATCCCGAAGAGAGTAAAACCAAACTTCTCCCTTTCTGATGTTTGTTTTTATGAAGATTTAATCAACTGGGAATCCCCTAAAGAAAATTCACACAGCCAGTTGGAGCAGCATAGTGTGAAGCTCCGGTGGGTTTGGATTAGGTATGATGCATCTCACCATTGCATTAAACTACCTCAAAATACCACAGCACTGCGGACAAGAAACACGATTCTTTTGTCTCTGTACTTACAAAATAATGGCATCTATTTTATAACTGTACAAATTCCTGTTAAGGGCACATGCAATCCTAACAACTATACTCAGAAGTATTTTATTACTTAAAACAGTGGATGTAGCCTGATTTGCGTATTCAACTGTTTTCATCAGTATATGCCTCAATTTATTTCTATAAATTTCATGCTGTCCTGCTGTTCTTAATACGTTATGGTATCACAGCTATTAAAAACTGAAACTCAATTTACATAGCTTGGAAATTGCATTCTGGAAATGTTTATCTTTAGACAATACCTAAAAAATGCTGTCCATATGCATAAGTAGCTCAAAAGTGGGCCATGACAGAAAGTGTCCATGTAGTATCAGAAATAATTTCATTGTGCTTAAAACCACTTGCTGCAGGTCACCCTATGAACAAAGGAGTCAGAGCTACATATTAGGTACACAGCCATAGTAGAGCAGCTATATAGAGCATCAGACAGGCAATTTGATGGTTAAACTAGTAATTGCGGAGAGGGACTGAGCTCCAGCTTCCCTAATTCTTGCTATTTAAAGTGAATTAATGTTTAATTTAAAAAAACAGATAATATTCAAGAAGCTGCAAGAGAAGGATGGGTATCACAGGAAAGAAAAAAAGTCTCAGAGATCTCTGAGTCTCCTGCAGACTGTTGCTTGTGGGAGGAAGAGGGATTATCGCACAGACATGAGGAGACAGATTCAACTCTTGATTACAAGCAAAACCATCAGTGAAATAGCTTTAATTTCACAAATATAAAATTAATGGATGTGAAATCGGAATTGAGCTCAGATAGCCTTTACACAGAGATTACTACGTGCAGCTCTAACCTCAACACACCAAAAAATTAACTTGGGAGTAAATAATACTAGCATCTTCTTGGCCTCTTTCCATGACTATAGAATGGCATTAGTGTAAATGTGACTCAGACTTGGGATCCCTGGCCACTGTCGCAGCCAAGAGCCTAAGTACATGAAATCTGCTTGGCTCTGGTAAAACACTAGTGCTAAATTCTGGGAAATGATCACACTGATTCATCTCAAAACAGTCTATATATAACAGCAAGACTAGGCACACATAAAATTATGCACTGTCTTGCCTCAAGGTTAGCAACATATTCCTAGTAGAAGGAAAAATGTTATTTTCATTCCCTGCAATCATGTGATAAATAGCTGTAGGGCAGATTCAGCAAGATCTCGAAGGTTGTGATTTTACAATATAATGAATGTATGTCTAGCTCTTTGCCACCTGAAAAAGCAGCAAAACAAAGCGGGACCTGTCAGTATTTTGCTTATGGCAGAAATCAGACATTGTCCAGAACCCTTTACAAGACACACTGCTACTTTCTTAACTGGTTTGATTATAACATTGACTCCAATACTTCAACAGCTCAGCTCTCCAGCATATGGCATAATTGGAAGCAGCAGCCAGCACGTATCACATGTGAATGGGAAATGCCTCCCACTGAGTAACTGCTGACTGTGAACCAAATATGTGGTCTTGCAGGTAGGTTTGTGGGGGAAAATATGAAGGGGAAAAAAAAATATAATGAAAATGAGAGGAACCTTAGATGGGTGGAGCATCTGTGCAGGATATGAGGCAAACAACTTACCTACAAAGTTCAGAAGTAGAAAGCACAAAAGTCATTCAGTTTAGATCAAAAATGAAGAGATGAGACCACAGTAAAAGAACATTTTAAGAGGTATATGCAAACTGTTTATCCGGATTCCTTACCTAAAATAAACCGCAAATCTTAAATCTGGTTTTAAAGGAATGGCAACCCTTCGGTTGACAGCAACCCAAACCTATGGACAGTTTCAGGAGACACTTTAACAAAGGTGGAGACATACGCTGAGAAGTGCATTTTCAGGAGCAGGCAGAGTTAAATTACAGCACGAAATTTGGAGAAGGCAACTCATGCTCAGGACTTCTCACCTCACTTGCAAATGAGCTGGTATTTGCTCCTATTCTACTCACTTATTGCCAACATGGAGTAGCCCGTGGATGAAATGCTTTATTCTGATCATGCTTCCTATAAAATACTGTGGTTTACTTATGTAAAAATTGAATACAGGCACATCCGTACCATCACCATCATGACTTAATGGCCTATGTTGAATTAATGTTTTGATTTTGATGCTTCATATTACTCCTCTTTGGGGGGGATGACTGAGTTATAACCATCATATGAAGCTGCTATCATTGATGCAATCATACATATTGCAAAACGGTAGCACCAATATTCAAGAAGGTATGAAAACGCATTGGAATTATACCAGATGGTAATGCAAGCCTGGCAGGAACTTTTAGGGACACCACTGCTAGAATTACCAAGGATATACGTGAAAGTCCAACAAGGACATTAATTCATCCACAGAACCAAATTGTAAAGTTTTGCCAGACAGTAGGGCAGAAATTCACTTTGCATCACTTTTGAAGTGTAGAAGGACCTAGAATAAGTACACATGTAATCCATATCCTCAAAGGCACCTTGACATTGCAAGATAGTGTAATATGATTTTACACTGAAGTAGGTAATGCAGTGTAAAATCCTGCTAATGATAAGGTATTGTAGTTTCACCTGTACATAGCCAGTTGTGATCAACCCCAGGTGTATTGTTCGAGACTGACCTCAACCACCTACATCAAGGTATGAAATACCTGCTTCTTGTCTCCACAAGGATTTTACGTTTAGACAGATACCTCACAATAGCAATCCTGATGTAAAATGCACCTTTTTTTTCAGGGAAGATGAGCCTTAACAAAAATGAGAAAAAGGCACCATCATGTTTAAAGAGTAACGAGTGTACAGCACAGTCCAAATGTACATGAGATCAAGTCTATCTCAGTCCATTGAGTTGTGCAGAATAACAAAAACCCTAAATTTCTCCCTTTGTATTTTAAAAGATTTCTAAGAGCAGCAAAATTTGCAGGAGAAAATGTCAAATAAATTGGCTTCACAGATATAAAAAGTCATATGAATTTTTTGTGTTTACAAGATTGCATCTTCTGGTGCAAGTGTTAATGCATTTTGTGAAAGTTATTATGCTGTGGCTTATAAGCTTCAGCTGGATGTGGTGGCAGTTCAAATTTCATGACAGAATGCTAACTTATCTTTGCTATTGAAAAAACTAATGAGGTGGTAAATAGTTGCAGAGCGATGTTACATGCAGTGATATGCAGGTTTTGCGGGTTTCTCATTATCTGTGTAACTGTATACACGTAAGAGTAATGAAAACCCAAAACAGGCAGCAAAAGCTTAAGGCTTTAAAACTGGAATAGATTTGGCTTACTGTTTTCTAACAGAAATATGATAAATCTAAGCAATCTCAAAAAAAGCCCCTTGATATTTCAGCCAGGATTTTCTGCTAGGTCTAAGGTCTCATGGGCAGCACTTAGGTGAAGATCACAATTAAGCTAACATAGCCAATTTATTCTCATGCTGGTTTTGTTCTAGTCGAGGCAATGGCATAATGTTAAGCAGTCTTAAGGATTCTCTTTGTTATGCTTGTTGCCTATGGCTTTTAATTGAAGGTGCTATCACAGCATTCCTATCAGACTTCAAATGTCACGAGCAAGCAGCAGCACACAGTGCAGAGGGCTCTCCTGAACCCCAACTATCTTTACTGAGGACAGCAGGAAGTAAGATATAACACTTTCCATAGCTAGAGGCTTCCCAAAATGAACTTCAACCATACTGAGTACAAGCTAGGCTTGTATTTAGCACTAGGACATGAAAATGTTAAAAAATACGAAATGCAAGAGAGTGAATGCAGAATGTTTTTTAATGTGGTCACCACTGATCCAAAGAATGAATGTTCTGAAATTGGGAATTACTTCTGTGGCATAGTTTGTGACAGATAAAAATCATAAATGGCAACAAGAAGTACTTTGTCTGGAGCTGATCTGCACCGTCTATAAAGCATCTTAGTAGGCATTGCATGAAACCACTCTGCTGAAAAGCGCTCAGCATGCTGCTTTAAACAAGCAGACTCAAGGATCACTGACATTCTGTATATCGCAGCAGCACTGCCAGCTTTCTTATTAAAAGAGGAAGTTTTCCTACAAGTCCAGACATCCACACTAAGCTTTTAACCATTCTGAAATGTAAAGAAACATGAATGTTTTCATCTCTCATCCCAATCTCCCTTTCAAATTGCTGCATTCAAGAAGCACTATCCAGTTATTGAGTTGCAATCTCCACTGTTCTGCTTTGTGATTTACATTTTTTGCTGTTGTTTTCAGAATCAATTTTCTATCATAAGTCTCAGTGAGATACCACACCTATTACAAATTGTGAATGCATTATGCTATCTGTGAGAAAAGTATGAACAATCTTATAAAAAAAAAAGGCAAGCAAGCAAAACATACATTAAAGAATTATTTTGTCTACTTGTTTTAACTATGACAAATACAGAATGGCTACAAAAATAGCTGGTGAAATCCAGCAGGCTAGCTCATACTACAGTATTGTCCAGTACTCCAGCAGCTGTAGGTGAAGATAATACTGAGGGGTTTGTTATGTATGTCTATAATACAGATGTTAACTGCTCTGAAGGAAAATGATTCATACCAGCCATTATACCATATGAAACTAGTTTCACTCCTCTCTAATGCACATCTAGGAGGCCTATATAATATCAATTACAAGGAAATCGGATTTGGTCAGTATTAAAATACAGGTGCATAATACTACCAAACCAGCCACGTCTGTTCACCCTATACCTGCTTTTATACTCACAAGCCCGCTAAATTAAACATACTTTAGATTTTGACATGCAACTTAGGGCACGCAACTTACTCCCTCTGTTCCAATTATAACCAGACGGAGCTGTCCCAGCTAACACCTCTGCGAATCCACGGTTATGAAGTTAGGCCCCAGTTTCTCCTCTGCCTAACCTTCAGCTCAGTTTTGCAATCCAAATGTAGTAAGCCACCAAGCTACAGAGGAAAAATGTGTGTTACATAATGCAGGAATGGATTTTCTCCTCTGATTTGTATTAATAACTATAAATCATTCTGATTAGATTCTATTAAATCTACTGGAACAAGTCAAAGCAACTATCTACCTAGTTTAGACATATTATGCTTCTATCCAGATACGTTTCCGAATGCTTCAAATCTTTGAATCTTAATGAAGCCAGTTGGTTCATTAAAAGTCCTTACCCAGAGCAATGCGTGGTTACGAGTTGGGTGTGCTACAGCAGATCGCAACAAAATGTGCCACTTCTTTCCTGTGATAGTATTCCTTTAACAGGAAATCTCAGATTTCTAATATGTGCGTACATATGTTGTACGAAAACGAGTGAGCTCAAAGAAGGAAGGAGAAGATTAAAAAGAGAAACAAGAAAGGACAGTGACAGTATCTCATAAAAGAAAGAGATGTGTTTAAGCATCAGCCAAATGACACTATTTTTGATATCATTTATACTGGAAGCTTGAAGACTAAAATACTCCACAAGCCATTAGTTTCTTGGTACTCTGTGATGGCTTAGAATATTTCTTAATCAACAGCTAAAGCACAGAAGAAGACCAAAGCCTAAATTTGAGCAAAGCTGAGTAATAGTGAAATCTGTGGATGTTCAGCAGGGATGCTATTAATAGACACATCATAGAACCACAGAAGTGCATCAGTTTCGTAAATTATTGAAAAGCACCTACCGTTTTGACAATTTCTTAGTCCAGAATTTGAAAAACCACATTAAGAAACAAAAGTTCTGATTTGTCATCAGGGAAGCAGATTCAAAAACGAAAAATATTACAAGATTTAAATCACTTGCTATGGTTCTGGACCACCCCCTGGCCTGGAGGCACTTTGAAAACATATACATCCCACACAGAAGTGGTCCTGCTTTACTGGTTAGATGTTATGGACTGCATGAGATTTGTTGCAATGAATTAATTCTATAGCAAAAATGAAGAAAGACAAAAGCAAGTGTATTTTCATCTCATTCACACGAGATCGATATTCACACAATTCATAGCAATAGTCACCTACAGCTTCATTGTCCACCTGGACTGTACCAGTACTTTCAGAAGGAGAGCCATGAGAAGTCAAGACAGACAGGACTGGGGCAAACCAAGGGCGGCTTCCCTTCGCTATATCCATGTTTCTCATGTTTCCACAGTATAGACAGGTATTGCCATTTTTAAGTCATTGCCGTTTGAGGAAGAAAAAAGGGGTTGTAAAATAAAAATAAAATGCCAATTGTAGTGGATCACCTATCTCGTCTCATTTTGTATTTCTGCTGATTGACAACCTGGTGCTCTTGTAGCATATAAAGGCAAAAAATATCAGGCGTTCATTTCGAACTGAAATGTTTGACAGGTGTAACAGCTTTGTGAAACAAAACTGATGAAATCTCAAATAGGAGAGTCCATCTCCTGTACAGGGGAGAGATTAAATTTCAACAGGCAAGGTTTACTGTCCTTAGACAGATGCAGATTTCATTTCTTTTTATTATTTATCTGGCAGTTGTTAAAAATACGGGAGATGACTAGGGCTTTGCAATTGGTGCACAGTCTACCTCCTGCTGCTGTGGATGCCGCGGACTTCAATGTGATCCATGTTTCAGGGTACTGTTGTCACAAACGGAAGGCAATCTCAAATTCTTTTACTGGTAACGCTAGCACTTCACTGATATTTTGACCTGTATTTTTGAAATGGCAAAAGTGAAACAATCTGACAAGCAGCTGAAAATTCATACTGCTATAGATACCTACCTAAAGCAGAGAGGTAAAAGAAGCATTTTTACACTATAATGCAAATGGCCAGATATGACCGAGGGTAGAGATCAAAAGTTTGTAACTTCCTTTTTCTCTACTCACATTCACAGAACGAGGTATCAGAGAACATGCAGCACTGAGGAAAACCAGAAATACTCAGAACAGCACCAAAACAAAATAACTGGTGCTTCACTGCACGATCTTACTAAAATAGACAGCCGTATGAATGGCCAGATAACAATTTAATAAAAGGTCACTAAGAGACTGTTGATTTGGAAGCCTTTGAATTTGAGACATAATTTAAAGAATACTTTCCCATAGTCAATTGTGTACATTATACATTTTTGTGCACATACACACTATTCAAATAATACCTTTATTTAAAGAAATACATACCCTTAAAACCCTTCTCTCGATTTCAGTGAGAAAACTGGACTGGATCACGCTCTTCACTGGTGAAGTGAAGAGTACGGGTCAGATTGCAGCACACTCCACTGGATCATACTCTTCGCTGGTGTGGGATGCATCTCACCCAACAGTATCCATCTGCTTTGGCAACCAGTTTAATCACAGACTTTTTTCTTTAGTGTAGCGTAAATCATGAACCCAGTAAAGCAGATTAGATTTGACGTACAATTAGAAGGTAGACAAGATGAATCCTACCATAACGTCAACAGAAGCAAAATCAGGTACTGTGTGCATAGGTGCTACTGGCTAAGTATACTGTTGAAAATTACATAAATTATGCTTTTTTTATAACATTATTTACAGATATTAAATCCACAGTCAGAAGCTGGGCATCTGAAGCAGCCATGATGTTCAGATATATTCGTTACATGTTGAAAGGAGAGGAACTGGTGTAACAACACTATTCCCAAAACCTACCCCCCTGAATGGAAAGCTACTAAACCCAGGGGTTAAATATCACTCCCCTTCAGGCTCTGCCTCTTACTCTACATAGAAAGGAGGTGTTCTCTTAAACCAAAATTCATGAGTCTGCACACTTTTCTGGAGGTCCTGGACCCCTTCCTGTAAACCCAAACTTCTTTTAAAACTTTCTTCCAAAAAATACTGATAGGAGAAGATAGAGACTCACATGCACCTCAGTGGCAGAAGTATTTCACCATGAAGTTCAGTAGCAAGTCCTTTATTTCCCTTAAGGAATCTGAGTGAACACTCCCTATAATAACCATATATATATGTCATGTATAGAAACATATGTATCCTACAGATGCCTTTACATCAGAAACACAATTGCCTCCATAACCTTATGTGTTTTGAAGGAGCACAGATTATGAGACAGGTATTTGCATCTATCAGGTTTAGCCATTGAAGAGATCAAAGTGCTAGCTATCAATCAACAAGAGGCTATAAGAATGGCAAAAGATATTCACAAAGGAAATATGGTCTTCCTCTTACTTTTTCTGGTGTTTTAAAGGCTATATGACCATATAAGGCATAGGCTACAGTAGTTCATTTGATCAAAAATATTGTACAGGCAGGTATTTAACAATTTTATACAATTTAAGAAAACAAATCACAGAATTTTCTTACTAGCAACACATGGAAGTCTAGGAGGTACTAAGAATATCCTGCAAATTTACAAATAAAAGTAGTTGTATTAACACTTTATTTGCCTGCAAGGAATGAAGGAGAATGGACAAGTATCAGTTTGAGGCTAATAACTGTTTTACAGATCAATATCAATAGCTAGCCTCTTTCAGTTATCAGCCAGTGAGAATATCCAATTTAATTTTCTGGAGTAGTGAGAGGCTGCTATTTTAAAATGCTCCCTAGAACTTGTTTCTGTGAACCTGGGGGGAGGAAACAAAGGAAGGAAGAAAAATCTGACAGCTGATCCTCCACATTTTATCAAATTCAGATCAAACTAAAATGATTTGTATTCGCTTGACTCCCGATTAATTTTGCATATTTCTTAGATTTTGGAAATATAATCTCAATATCATCCTATTGCTTTTGTAAAGAAGTCAACATCAGGAAGAGCTGCAGATGGTGTAAATCAGCAGATTTACCCCAGTTTGGATTTAGCTTCAAATTTGGAACTGTTACTCTAAGAAAGGGCTCCTTATATTCCTCTTGTAGCAAGAAGTGTGCATATTCCAAAACAACGTTCAAGTAATAATACCAATATTTGTGCTCAAAAAATTTAGTGTGGCATTTCACAAAAGAAATGGCAAAACTACAACATCAGCTCATAAGAAACTACAGACACTACACACCAACAAATCCTGAGAAATGCTGAATTACTCACTTTTCCCTCTATGCAACAGAAGATGCAGGACAACCCATGCCAAGACTTTAAAACAAACAAACAAAAAAAATTAAACAAATTTAAACCAAATCTCCCTCACAACTCACTAGCTGCAAAAGAAACAAGAAGAAACAAAGAATGGGTAACTTTTGAGACTGGTACAATTTAGACACCTCAATATGACTACAAATCAGATTTTCACCACCTTCCCCGTACTATCACACATAATTCATGGTACATACAAAACCTGAAAACTAAATTGAGAATGCAGGCCAAATCTTCCCAAGATTTGAAAGTCCTTTATTTTTCCCAGTAAGATCAATAAGAATTTAATATCAAAATTATAGTGGCTCCCATGCTTCCCTGCATTCCTAGGTCCTAGGAATAATCTACACATGGTTTTGTATGGCTACAACAATGTTGCTATATCAAACAACTTTATTTATTTATTATTTGAACTTTTCATAATTGCACGACCAATGTAATAGTGCAGTAATACCAATTTAAGGTGTCTTTTGTCAGTAATGGCTATTTTTGTTTCCAGAGAAAGCTTATAGCTCACTGGAACATAATCCATTACAACAAAACTATTGCAACTATATTAGAAGGAAGTTTTTTGTATTGTATTTTAATTACAAAGGAACAGTCAAGGTGATACGCATTTTGCGTCTAGACAAGCACTTAAAATCTCCGTTAGGTAAGATGCTAAAGCCCCTCCTGCTGCAAATGTCTTGCTAAAAGATGCCAATGGAAACAAACAAAAGATGCCCCCCCTCCCCCCATACTTCAGTAAAATGTGATAGCATCCATTCATTTCTTATCTATGGCCTGGGAAATCTTTTTCCAGTCAATGGAATTTTATCTCATGTAAATGAGAAATGAACTGAGTAAATGCCCACATTGGTCTAGTGGGATAAATCATTTTACATAACATCCCACCACAGGATGGTAAGTCAAAGCAGTAATAAAAGAAGAGGAAAGTAATAAATGATTTTGTGTGTTTTTTCCTTCAGTGAAGACTTGGACATTACAGAATGTGAGACAGCTGTACTCGAGTAGCAACTGAGGAAACTTCGGAGTGTAGATTTTACAGACCACCATGATATTTTGTGGGAGAAGGGACATCAAAAACTGAGGTATCACCTGTAATTCCTGTAAGATCTTTCACAACATGGTATGTCCATTTTGTCAGTTCTATTCTGTATATTCAGTGCAATTAAATGGTAGAGTAAGAAGATACAGCATCTCCTGAAATAAATGAAACTTGAACTCAGCTGTTCTTGAACTGAATTTGCCTAGATGAGGACTGGTCCATTAGGTATTAGGTATCTGCCCTTGTACAGAATATGTATAGATGAGCAGTTCTGTTGCATAAATATAAACCCTAGCACTGATGAAGCAATCTTACTTAGGACTTGAAACCTGCACTTCAGACAGGTAGACTGTGCCCGTAAAGACTTGCTGAATATAAATGGGTCACAGTTTTCATATCTTTAACATCTGTTGTTTATACCTAAGAAAACACATCAGGGGCAAGAAAATTAATTCCCCAATTGCTGTCAACTGAGTTAGGGAACAGCAATAAACAGCTTACTGTAAGCCTCTAGCTACAATAAAATTGCTGTCAATAAAGTGTGGCTGATATGGTTTTGCTGTGCTAGAAGAAGAGAGTCTTTGGAAGTGAAAATCTGAAATGGAAACTAAAAAGATCCTCCCTTGTTCCTATATACAACAGAACATTATCACAAAATTTCAGTAGCATTGAATTCTCAAGATCCGGTTCTCACTCCCATGTGTGGCACAAATTTATTAGCATTTGTGAAACTTTGGCTTTGCACATTTAGGACAGACGAGACCCCAGTGATCCTGAGAAAAATCTTTTGCATGGGAAACATTTAAAGAGAAAGGAAGCTTGCAAAGCTTTTACTGTCTGTATCTGTACACACAAAATGTTCCCTTCGCTAGTTTAGCATTTCTACTGTCACTGTTGAAAATGGTATTATAGCTTAGGGTTATGTTCAGATTTCCATTATAACCCCCCGTTTTCACATGCTCTTAACTTTCTGAAAAATTCTTCTTTTCAGCTGAAATTTTCCATGCTTGGTCTCAGCTCAAAGACGAATTTCTTTAGACAGTTAAGCAAAATCTGTTAACCTATTTTTCAGTTATACCAGGATAGAAAAAATACACTGTACATTTTCACCATTTCTAATATTTTTAGTGTAGATATATAAATGTACATAACTAGAAAACAATTGAATTTTACATGCAGACATTTTTCCAGATGACTAGTCCTCACCCAGGATTAATATCCATGCTAAGACATAAAACAAATTAAGCATAAAAAAAGAAACAATGGAATTGTACTTTTTTATACTAAGTGGTAAAACAAGACCACTGAAAATAATACCACACACAGAATTATGGAATGCTATGGTTACAGAATTTTAATATTTGCAGGTGACGTAGACTCTGCACTGCTGTTCCAATGCAGATTTCCATCAACTTATGCACCTTGAAATTGCCACTCTCAGCATATCAAATTAAGAGTCATTAATGTTTTCAGCTTTTCTTTTCTCTTACATAATCCCCAAAGTTACAAATTTAAACACTCTAGAGTAAGATAACATCAATTACATTTGCCACAGAAAGCTTAAGTGATGTGTATTGATCAGTGGGAGCCTGGCTACTCATTCCTTGATCAGGCAAGAAGTCCATTGACTGAAAAAGGAGTAAAGCAAGCTCCATAGAGCTTATGTTATTGACTGTATGATTAAAAATATACTGTAGTATGGAATGTATTTAATGTGTCAGTCAAGCCCCAGGTCCTTAATTTCTGCCATCAGAGCACAGAAATAAAAAGACAGTGTTAACATATATTGAGTTTTCCTGAATCTGGTAGAACTGTGCACATTTCCAAAATTTGTAAATTCTCATCTCGATTCAGAAAAGTGCTTAGAGTGTGCTTACGGCTGTCTTTCTTGAAGACAACATTTGAAGTCATTTGGACTTTAAGGATCTGCTTCAGTCCCACCACTTTAAATGAAAGTTAGGCACATGCCTAAATGCTATTTGATTAGGAATGAAGGCTGAAGGTTTTGCTCACAACCCATACTGATACATATTTTAAACCTGTGTAATTTGTCACTGCTGTACTTCAAATCTGATTAAATGAAGTTGTTATAATTTAAAACTGGGATAACCACGGTAAATTGGCCCTAATTTCTTTTATTATTTAATCTATTGTTAATCTAATGACATTGAGTAGGAGTTTTTTCTCTGTTTATTTCCTTTTTATAAGAGGCCTTTCACATAGAAGAATACAACATGTCGTCTTCTACTGTATTTCTATGTAGCTGTTTGGTGTAGTGACTTACTAATTTGAAGTGCATTTTAAAGTTCAATCAAATACTGAAAAGAACACTGATTGAGAAGCCTGCATAGATTTCAGTATTCTTTATGAGTCAGAACACTGATTTTGGAAGCTTAGCTATATAAGCCGGTGGTGTGCAACATCATTTCCATACTCCTAATTATGTGAATTAGCATTTAGAACAATCCCAAGTTCAAGTATTCAAAAATGCTCTTTTCAGAGCATCCACCAGGTTTACTGCAAGATAGGCACTTGAAGGAGGCTTTGGTTTTCATACTGGGTCCCTCTGAAACATCAGCCTGTGCAATTCAAAGTGACATGAGAAGACTTAACCACAGAATTTCCACTAAATTTATCGACGATTGCACAGAAATTGCCCAGCAAAGAAATACTAAGAAATTTGTATTGAACAATCTATTTTTGAATTCTAAAAGCTTTCTGAGTTAGGACCCAGTTCTAGCAGATTTCTAGGGCCAAGCTCCCATTAAAAGTAACGGGATTTTGCTTGAATGAAGTCCAAGTGTGGACTCTAGGTCTCAGCTCTCTGTTAATATTAATGTATCTGCAAGATAATTTGCATGTGTATTTACCTTGGACTGAAAGAAACTGTAAGTAAAAATGGAGGATGCTAGTATTTCTTAGATCTATATTCATCCTACATTTCTTCTTTTCCTAATTTAACATCCTCCACAATTCCCGCAACCTTTGCAAACCACATAAAAAAAAAAATCTGTCAAATATGTAGGCGACTTAATACAACTTCTAACATTAGAAACCGAGAAATTAATTACACTAAACCTCAAGAAAATGGTACAGTGGCACAGAACTAAGTATTTCTTCCTAAAGGAATTTAAAAAAATGTTTTTCAGATACCGTAGCGTTAGCACACACTACTATTCAGTAAGATTTTTAAGTCTGAATGCTTTGCTTAAAAGCCACACTCTATCACAAATCTAAAAAAAGACCTATGAAAGTTATTTAACCCCTGTGCCAATGTATATGAGCTAAAATGCATCCTCATTTCAGGACTTACAGACAGAATAATAGGAATGCTGCTAATGATGACTACCATTGCTGGCTATACTCCTCCAACCAAAAGTGACCAGGGGACATAAAAAGGTTATGTATGTCCTGTAACCTCACTGGGGAAAAAAAAGAAAGACACTGTCTCCTTCATCACCGAATAAAAATACACAAACTCAGTACAGACAACTGCCTACTTAAGAAAGAGTTATATCTTAAGTTACATATAATATTACAGCTTTTGCAGGGAGAAATCCAAATCATACAATACAAGCATCTGCTGACTTCAAAAAGGGTTCAGTAAGACTTCAGTGGAATTTGAATCAGGTCCATATACAGGTATAATGACTGATATTATCAATAAACCGAAAGCAGTGAATTCAATGTCATGAACACAGGTAACTGAAAATACTAATACTACCAGTAGTTTTTGTTTGGGGTTTTTTGGATTTTTTTTTTTTTCCTCTTATGTTCAATGTCACTGTGCAGAGCTTACACAATCTGTCAGGTAAATCATTTTTGGGGGTCTTAACTGCCTCTAGATGCTGTGGGGGATGAAGTCTGAGTTTCCTAATTGAGTTTGGAAAGCTAATTTAAACTAAATTAGCAAAATCTCAGAACAGAAAAGGAATGTGTGGGTCGGGGGTGTTACATTTTGTAACTAAAACTGGGGAGAAAACTTCTGCCGAGTAACCACGGATTATGCAGAACTCCTCTATAAATTTGTTGGGTTTTTTTTACATTGCTTCTTTTTTTAACTTCTGCTGACAGTATGTGTATGGTGCTGCGTAACAGCCTGAAGACGGCTCTGGGAGTATACCCTTCTTTAAAATCTTTAGAAAGGTTAAGGTTTTGTGCGAGTCTTCTGAGACGTTTTCAGTGTCTGGTTGTAGGTACGAGTTGTTTTAAAGCAGTTACTTTAGCAGGACTGCCTCAAAAGCGCTTGTTTTATTCTTAGCATCTTGTTAGTGTGACACCTTACAGACACCCAAAGTCAAGACACAGTTCTGGGAACGTCACATTCCTCTCAGATAAGGCTAATGCAAGAGCAGGAGGATGACTTTATCCTAAACTTGGCTACTGTCAAAATCCTTTTGCAAAGACAAGCCTCAATGTGTCTCACTTGATTCTCTGGGATTCATATCCCGAATAAATTCAGACAAACAACCATCACTCGGCGGGTGCAGCGCCAGCGGGAACACAAACGCGACTCCTAACACCTCCCAAGTCGGCGCAGCGAAAGCGAAGCGCCAAGG
Source organism: Ibycter americanus (assembly GCA_035590275.1). Classification (NCBI taxonomy): domain Eukaryota; kingdom Metazoa; phylum Chordata; class Aves; order Falconiformes; family Falconidae; genus Ibycter; species Ibycter americanus. The sequence goes on from JAVJGI010000014.1 coordinate 40,809,758, forward strand.
AAGCTGCCTTGCAAACACGCAAAACTTAACTACTGACCACTCCAGTGCAACTATCATTAAATAAAAGGTTCTTTGGCTGCGGGATCAGCTTGATCCTTCCCTCCCCCCCGCTTGCCCGAGCTGCTGCAGGGCTGGCGGCGGGCCAGCGCA
>JAVJGI010000014.1:40816622-40856155 GCA_035590275.1 Ibycter americanus
GGGCGCGCGGCCTGGCCGGGGCTGGTGCCCGGCGCCGCGGGAACACCCTGGGCCGGCCCTGCTCGGCGCGATGTTTAATACATGGCTTTTCATCTATAATTCACGCTGCTCTGACTCCAGCCCCGTCTCGGCGCCCATTTACGCCTGCACACCTTTCTCCTTCCCCTTCCCGAAGGGTCAGCCGAGATACTTGCCGAAGGAGGGAGAGAGCTGCTCTGCTGGTTTGGGTTTTGTCTGCTTAAACACTGAACTGGAAAACATTCCTCTCTGTGGTTTGATAAATAATAAAAGTGATCGTTGCACCTTCCCCGTAAATGACACGGGTAGATTATCCAGCCAGCCACAAAGCAGCATCACACGCCTGGAAGATGGTGCAATAAATTGCCCATGTATTACGACAGGAGTGACCTCAAAAGTGTGACAAGAAGATGGTTATAGTGCATTATATACAGTGCATTATATGTAGTGCCTTTTTCAACGTTTTCTGAAGCATGAATGAACCTTCATTTGACTGTGCCTTTATTGCTAGCTTTTCTCAGCTTGAGCTTGCAAGCCGTATGACACAGTCCCGATCCAATTTAGTACGCCCAGGTACGTGGCCACGCTGGCTGCTGCTTCTGGTTAAGCCTTTCAAATATGTATGCACGCAAAAAGCAAAGATGACATCAGCATTTGACTTTTTTCCTCTACGCGGTACTACATCTAGATAATTTACACGTTTTCAGTTGATAGCACTGGCCAGCTAAAGATGCGAGTTTCTACCTGGAAGATTTTACGTTTTCAGACGCAGGCTCCTACCTTTAGACTCCCATATGCGCCTGCACATACGACACACTGTTAACTAATGGTGGAAGCTGCTTGTGTCTGTCAGAGGTCAGTAATTTGCATGGCTTAGTGTTGTGTGGTACATACTGATAAATGTAAGTATCCTTGCTAGTCATATGGATGCAGGCGCTGTACGCGAACGTTGCGCATCCTGTAATCCCGTGATGTGTAAAGATTAAACACTCTTCAGTTTTGCTGTGCTTTGTATTTGTGTCCGAAAGACCGCTGTTAACAGATACACACAGAAAAAAAAATTGATCCTGGTTTCGATGGCATCAAGTAATGGTTGCAAACGGAACTGAATCTAATAATAGTTTAAGAAAAATGTTCATTATGTAATACAGGAAGGATGGCTAGAGCCCCAGCATTGAAAGTCAAGCAAGCGACATGAAAGAGCCACCTTACTGCCAAACCACTTAGAAAACGAATTCTGTGAATGAGTTAAGTATGCAATTCTTTTGTCTTTTAAAATACAAAGCAGAACAGCCATTAATAAAGCAGATAATTAGAACTACTAACATTCTGTGTAATGCAGTCTGCTTCTGAAATACGGCATGTTTATATATGCGTTAATAATGCACACATTTTTCCTGACACTAGTCGTATCACAGCAGTATGGCATCACAGACGTTTTATAGCCTCATTCTAGTAACATCACAGACATATAACATTCTTATTCTAATCACACCATAGTCATTTCAATGTCACATTGTAGTCACATCACATAGCCTGCTAATAATTATTTAACTTTATTGCTAAGCTGAATAGTTTTCTGTTTGCTCAGGGATGACTTTAACTTGTAGTCAGAACTGATTAGCACATGCTCATAAATGAGCTCTTCTCATGTACACAGGGTTAGCCTCATGAAAAGTTAGGAAGAGGGGAAAAAAAAAAAAGTAAAATTTCAATGAACTAGTGGCTGTTGGATTTAAACCCAACACAATAATAGCATATTTTTGTTGTTTTCTGGAGTTATTTTAGAAAGCCAAAGATCTTTACATGCAGATTTATCATGCTAATGTTTACGTGCTTGCTTTAAAACACTGTAGTTCTTTAACTAATCATACGTTATCAAACTCATGGCAGAGACAGGTCTTCAGACCGTAGTATTTGCACAACATTGTAAAATTGAGGCCCAGAGTACCAAAGGGGCTAGAACTGTCACAACTGCTTCTAATAATGGGAGAAAATGAACAGAAAGTGCTGAGTTCCTGAGCAGGAGCTGGAATCGCCCAACGCAGCGTTACGCTGCCCCTGAAATGTGAGGAACTGCTCTGAGATGTTCACTTGAGTAGCCATGTTTTATCCTCCAGTAAGTGTTTATTTGTTCACTCTTCTGTTTGAGAAAACTGCAGTATTTGATGCTAACGCTCTCCTCAAATGCAGCTATGTACCATTATTTGTACTGTTCCTTAATAGTCTCTTTTCTTTACCGTGATATATTAGGCTTTTGTCTGCGTATAAGAACACTGGACTTCTAATCACATCATAACCTATTAAAATGACTTCTGTATTATAGCGTATTAACTATTCATCCACATCATTGCGTGTTATCTTCGCCTCCATATTATTATGTATCAAATTCTTTTCCATATCATATTTGACTCAAATTCTAGCTTGCTAGAAACTGACTCCAATTATTCTGTACTAGCTATAGTCAAATTGCACTAAATGGAATTGCTTACATTGTATCATACTGGCTACAGGCTCACACAATGCATTATACATGAAACCGATTCACATTATGCTTAGCTAACTAAAGACTTTAATCTCGAAGTGTTGAGCATAAAATGCTATCATTCTTCACTGAACTGGCTCTGGTCACTTGATCATTTTGTACCTGGGATTGCCTCTTACAGACTGTTATTATTAAAGCAAAATGGCTTTTCCTCTCCTGCAGTTCTACCACTTTCTATGGAGAGCTGATTCATATGCTAATGAACGAGCTCTTTTACTTCATGCCATTGCACTGCAACACTGGAACCTCCTAACCTATGGTGCACCTGTAGCATGTCCTCTTCAGTCCAGCACAGTGAAAAAACGCATTGTAAACATTCACTTGTGTGTCCAAATAGCAGGTTATGTGCTAGCTATTTAACGAACCTGATCATTATCCCTGGAGGCTTTGTTTCTTAAATGTTGCTTAAATCATTAGGAAATACAGCCTTGGTCCCGTCTCCAATTGGAAATTCAAGGCCAAATTGCCAGTTCTGCTGAGATCTTGCAGGGTGTTTCAGAAAGAGAAGAGGTTTGGAGTTCAGTGTGGCGGGTGAGTGAGGACTTCCCCTGTGACGGGCAGTATTTACACGTGGAGTAATCCGCCTTCACAGGGCAGACATCGGCTCTGCGCAAACTTGCCCTGGCGTTGCTCTGTCCTTGACTCGGGCTTCTACTACAGTTTAGTCTCATGGTAACCACAGGAAATCCAAATCCACTTCTTACAAGAACTACTGGGCCAAAAAAGTGATGCTTATCGTCTGCTGTGCTCCTAACCCCCAAAACTTTGGGAAGTCTGTGAAGACAAGAGGTGGAAGTGCCACAGAGGTGGGAGCAGCCTGCGGAGAGGATTGTGGAGCCCGTGTTTCCTGCGTCTTCTTACAAGCCCATTTCTCCTTACAAGCATGCTGCTTTTGTCCAGAGTTTATACACCTAATGGTTTGGATTTCAGGAGCTTGTTTCAGAATTTCCTTCTCTTCTTGGGTGTAGGGATAGAACCTGCAATCTATTTACATGAGTAGTTTGAACAAAGTCAATAGTATTTTGGGTAATGTAAACCATACATAACTACGGTTTTTAAAAAAGCCAGGTAATTGAATTATAAATCATAATTTAATATACTCATTTTTATAATTTCAAAATGTATTTTGCTAATATTGTATTTAATTGTTTTTCAGAATGGTTGTGAGAGCTCTAGGAAAGGAAAAACACTTAAGCAAACAGTCCAGAACTGCTAATTTATACTATTAAATACGCAGCAATAGCTAGGTCAGTTAGTGATGAATAATTTAAGCCAACCGAGCTGCTGAGATGGGACAATAGTTGCAGAATTGGGCCCTTTTAATGTGTCTTTCTTCAGGAAAGTAAACTCGGTCCCTGGATAATCAAATCACAAAAGGGGCAGGTGATGAACTTAATTCCATTTGAATGGCAGAACTAAATTTCACTGAATTTGCCGTTTTTTTGTTTTTTTTTTTTTTGACTGACAAAGATTGCAAATGTTGGTTCATGGCTCTGAAGGGTCTACAAACGCGCAAGCTGAAAACTGGCATTTTGCAGTGCCAGTGTTTCCTCCCTGTCACTGTACAATACAGCAAGGTGCTGAACTCCTGTTAATTATTGCTGTTTATTTAAAGGTACAGATTAACGTACAGACTAGAATTGTTTCCTAGAAAGTGTGTGGGGTCTTTTTTCTCTCTCACAGGGCTTTAGTAACTATTTAGTAAAACAATAAAAATCAATTTCGATATGGCAAAAAGAGAATAATAAACAAGTGCCGTTTAAAATGCAATTATTGGACCACTTAAAAGAGATGTAATTGCATGTGGCACAAAAAGAAAAAAATGTTCTATTCTTTGCTACCCTCATGTTACTTGCTACAATGGAAGTAGCTGATGAATCAGAATACAGAAGCAGATTCCAACCAATGTGCTTTTGTGTAAGGTGAAAATATTCTGAGACCTGCAGATAACCTGATGTCTTATTGATGCTTTATTGTTTAAAAAACAGGAGAAAGAAAAAGACAGGAAAAGAAAGGAAGTCTAAAGGTTTTCAGACAAAACAATGTCTGAAGAAAGCTTTGCTAAAGCATTTTCATTTCCATCAAAACGGTAATGTAAATCTGATTGATGGAGTTATGCTGATGCAGTGTTGACAGGATCAGAATGAGACCCAAAGCGTGGAATGAGACCTCCTTCAGGCATTCACTTTGTTTTTCTGCTTTCAACTTCTGACCTGCTCCTTGCTTGCACAGAAAATAGAAAATGCTCAATTTAAATCAATATATATACTCACACAAACTTGCATTAGTGAGACTGACATCTTTACATCCAGATTTGAACCTAAATATCTTATGTTTTTCAGTTCTACTCTGATGTCAGTTATGCCTCACCATTTACGAAAGGTTACTAAGGTAGTGAAGCTTGATTAAACTCTGTGTCCTCTGGGGAAAAAAATACTCGTTTGTCATAGACAAAGCTTCATTCTTTAAATTACAGATAGGCAGGCAGACAGATGCCAAATTTCTGTTTAAAAGCATTGTACTGTTATGATCATGTCTTCTTATTTCTAACACTTTTGCCCTTCTTAATGTTCCAGTTAAACTAAGGATGTATGGCTTTGAGGTTTTATCTTTTGGGGGTGGTATGTTTTGCATTCTGATGGTAGAAATATTGCAGGAGCTATACCCTTTCACTGAGCAGATTATGCACATCTATTTACCATGCGTATGCACTGAAGGGAAGAACACAGATTCCTGAACCACATCGCTTTGCTGTGCCCCAGTGGCACGGCTGTGATTCTCAAAGAACCTTTGTCCTTCAGGGCTTGAGAGCTGTAAAAGGGAAGGTGTGTCCTCCTCTTATGGGCAGCAGTACCCCGACTTTGTACATGCCACCATGTTCTGGGAAAAATACTTTGATATAATTTTGACTTTCTGGAGGCTAATTCCTCTCAGAGCTCCTCTTGACATGGAAGCCAGAGTTCTGCAGAGTGCCCATGCAGAGCTGAGCCTGAAAGAAAGGATTAATCCAAATGAAATTACTCTCATTAAAACATTGGGGGAAAATTACAGGTCTGTGTTTGGTATGCATTCAGGGAATAGGAAATGTCACCAGAGATCTTCACATTCATTTACATTCTGTTCAATATCCTAAAAATATTTAGATTCTAGACAAGAGGCAAAAAAATTCTAAATGACCACAACTTCACGTCTCCTTAGATGTTTGCTGTTCCATTCAGTGACTTTATTGGCCAGGTTCTTTAATAGGCAGAAGTTACTCAAAGTCTTAAAGTAAATAATCTGTTATTATGTATGTGATAAGTTATAACATAAGCAAAGGAAAAATACACAGATAATGGGGCAGTAGTTCGTGAGCATGTACTGGGCATTCATAGTCAGAAAATAGTTTAGGACAAGAGTAAGACAGAAGGTTTCATTGGTTTTCCTTTTTATTACTAATAAATCACTGCTTCTGCCTCCCATGTTGACAAGCAGCAGATGTTTCAAAACAAACTCCATCAAAGTTAGTCATTTTGTCCTCTTATCAATGTTTCTGTCGCTCTGAGGACAGCCTGCCTCAGGAAATAAGTAAGCACCTATCTATAGGGGCATCACTCAGTCATGCTTAGACAATTATCACAGCAAAACACACCTCAGACTGATCAATAATTGCTTTCCTTGTCAAATTTCTGGATGTCACAAGCAACACCAAAGAGAGGGATCAGACCAGAGCAAAGCCTTGTCTAGACAGGTAGATTAGACTGCTTTTAGTCCTGGCAGAGGCAGGAGGGTGCCGCAGTGGTCCACAGCAAAGCCTAACAAGGCACCCACCTCCCGCTGCCCAGCAGCCGGGCTTGAGCAGGCTCGGGCTGCGTGAGCAAGGAAAATCCTCCCTCCCAGGGAGAACACCTTAGAATCAGAAAAATGCAATATTAGGGATCGCTTGGAAGTGCCATGGTTTTTTCCTGGCAAAGTTTGTTCTGACATAGGCCAGAAAGTTGTTATTTTCAGATGGATTTACAGGGATCAATGCTTAGATTCCCTTTCATATCTCTGTCTTTCCCCTTTATCTTTTTAAAGCTTGTATAGACTGAAGGCCTTCTGGCTGATTAGCTTATATCCGTGCTTGCAGACCTCAGGCCTGTGATGAGGAGAGGATACTTGTTTCCAAGGTAGGATATTTTTGATAACAGAACTCAAGTTTATTCAGAGTCCTATTTAGCCATTCCTTTTCTGTATAGTATATACCTATGTAACTATTTGTCACTGAAGACAGTAAATCCGTGAAATAAAAAAAGAAACCTACAGATTTTCTCAGATGAAATGCATGTGATGCTAGGAGAAGACACATGAAGGCATAACACAAAAACGGTAAGTTTATCTCATTTCTGTAATTGGGAGGTCTTTTACTTTCAGGCATTACAAAGTACGTCAGTCACTGTAAAACCAGATCCACCCTGCCTATGCTATTATCATACCAGTGAGGAGCAGTAATTCCAAAGCCTTTTTTTCCCCACTGCTGCACTGCTGTCAATCCCCCAAAACTCCTGCTCAATTTAGTAAACTTCATACACTGAACACCAGTCATTTCAAAGACGAACTTCAGCTCTTGCTTGGTTTACGTTACTGTTCAGCTGATTCTCCACTGAGAAATGTAGGGAGTCTTACTGAAGAGGATTTTTTTCTTATAGCGTGAGTGCCAGAGGACTTGAGGATATACGATGAGTAGCCAGTTGTATTCAGCATGATAATATGCTGCTCATTAGTGACAGAAATAAGATATTTTTTTAATCTGGAAACTATGAAATTCTTATTAACATGATTACATTTAAGCGAATGAAGACACTGTCTCTGCGAGCCCTAGAGATACATATATTTTACAGATGGTATAGCAGGAATCTTACCCTGTACACAAACCTATGCTACTGTGAGAGAACTGGTGGAGTTGTGAGCTTTTAATTTTCTATGAAGTTGAACCTAACTGATTCTCTTTCAGAAGCTTATATGTTTCAATTTTCCTAAAAATGGGGGTAGGGTGGGGTGGGGGTGGGGGGAGTGGAATGGTCTTATGTCAGCAATGTGCTATGCCTAAACATGGGCTTTAGGGCACTTGGAACTAATTTCAAGTTCAGGACCTGCATGTCTTGGTAGTATTAAGAGAAAGTAATGTTGAAAACCCAGCTCCGCCCCACAAAATACAGACATGAGGCTCATTTTCATAATTCTTTCTTTAATTGCATTTTTTCTTTACGTTAGCATTACAAATGATTATGTCAGTGTTCCCATATAGCCTGCGGCAGCTCTGATTTAAAGTATACTGTCACAAATTCTGTTCTCATTAACGCTGATACTGCTTGTTCTGATGTGAAGTAGATCTTTCATAGTACTGTAAGACCACTAAGAAGATACGTGGTTAAAAAACCCCAAAGCCTCAAAAAACAGATCTAAAAGAATCGTAGCTGCCTAAAGTAAGTTATGGACAGAATGTAGGCATCTGCCTCATAATGCGATCCTGAAAATCTGAACTTAAATGTCATCAAACTGGAGGAAGTTTCGCCCCAGCTTGCTTCAATTTACATAGTTAAAATTTCTGAGAGGCTGAACTTGTAGTTTTGTGGCTGTTCAAAACCCTCTTAGTCTTGGCCTCTCTGAGCAATGTATATCTCAAGCCCTATCAGGGTCTACAAATAAGATGCTTTTACTCTTCTCGCGGGATAAAATTGTGCATGCCAACAAAATCAAACCTTGTATGAAACATAGCACATTTTGTTCTACCTTATTTTTAAGCACAACCGTGAAATTTGTGTTTAAATGGTTTTAATAGTCTCTTAGCCCAGAAGGCACTTTCTCATTTTTTGTCTCTATAGACTCAAAATCACAATTCCTGATTTCTGGAAGAACATCTTAACTGTGTCTCCTGATGATGCTGTTTACTCTGATAATACGGTTAAAGTCATCCTGGGACAGGTTGCGTGTGCACTGACTCCCAAGCATAGTGGGTAAGACTGGAGAGAGCCTTGGCTTACATTCCTTACTTGATGACCTGCTGATGTCCCTTGCATCAAACAGCCACCGAAGAAAATCCTGCATAGTGTCAGTAAGCCTGACGCTCTTCTTGGGTCAGGCTTACTAACAAGTTGCAGGTTAAGATACTCTGCTAATGGAAGGGTGATGCGTGCTTGTATCACACAGGACAGAGAAAAGAAACCTCTTGGCTCTCCTGCTTCCTTGGAGAACTGTCAGGAATTTCCAGGCTGTGATTCAAGTGCTCTTGGTGGTTCCTTTATCACTTCTAAGGGATCTGTAACAGGTAATTCAAAAACATCCCTACTAACAGTTACTTTCAGTTTCCTAAACAGGGCTGTCTTGTTCTTTAAGAGAATCTATAGGGAGGTGCAAATCGGAAAGTTGTTCAAAGTATTGCTGCAACATGTACAGCTACATGCTCTATATGTGCTTGTGGGTGAGTCACCATGGTAGTTGCAGTTCCTTCTTTGACTGGTTTAAAGGAAAGAGTGGCCTTTCGTTCATTTTTGGAGAGCACTCTAGAAATTTTCACTCTTCCTGTGTGTTCTAGAGGCAACCAAGGTGCCCCTGTGGGGGCCAGACAACTTGAGCACGGACATTTCAGCCACCAAATGACTTCCTGGAACTCAACCTAACCTAATTTACTAGCTGAAGTCCCACAAAAATTACCCAGATACTTTCCAAAATTGTAGCTGCTGTGAACTGTGTTATGCGGAGGCACAAGGGGAGTTTCTGTTTTTTTTTATCAGAGAAATGTCAGAGCATGTCTTCATTATCCTGACTTTAAGAAAAATCAGGATTAGAGAGTAATTACTCCTCCTTGAAGACATTTACATCTAAATAGCAGTAACTGATCTAATGAACTCAAATTTACTGTGCTACAATGAATGTAGATCATGGAACAAAGAGTAGTTGGAAAAAAAGATTAATATTTATACAGTGTCATTTTTAAACAAAGCCATCCAGAGTAATTAAATATGTGTGTGTATTTAAGAAGGAGTTTCAGTAATTAGGAAGCATTTGTATAGTATGTTCTATAGCTTAGGATGCAATGAAAATTATTTTAACTGTATTTTAAAGAGTGGTCCTATCTGTTGAAAGAAAAGGACAAGATTTTTGTTTAGTTTTACAGACAAATATAGAAGCTCTTCTTGTTTTCACTGAAACTGCTGAAATCTTGGCCACTGACGTCAAGAGAGCAGGCTTAGGCTCAAACAATACTCGTCTGATGTCTTTCGTTCAAAACACAGCAATTTCTTACAAACGCCAGCACATCTTCTAAATGCAGTAAACAGTGTCATCTAGAGGATATTTTTAAGTACTGCATGTCATCGACAAACCCACAAAGATTTTGACAAGCAAAGTGAAAGCATGAAGCTAGAGAGTTGCCATGGTAATTATCTTTTCCTTTTTTTTTTCCTTAAAAAAAAAAAAAAAGTATTATTGAATACAATACACTCTGCATTTGGGAAACCAGAAAGCCTAATATCCTGGCACAACAAATTATTTGGATGGCTTAAAGCTGTTTGTTTAATCGCAGGCATATAAAAAAATTAAGCTAATATCCACTATTACTGTGACTTTTTGGTTTAGTTCAGTTAAGGTGACAAACCATTATGTAAAATTGCCATAATAGAAAATAAAGAAATAATCTGTAATATCACATAGTTTTGATCATATTTAAATAATTGCCTTTCGATATTTGTACTTAATGTAATGTAATTCAAATTGCACTAAGAAATTAAAAAAATATTTTTAAAACCTAACTAATAATAGCAAATAATAATTGTTAATTCATCAAACAATAGTGTGGGACCTATGGTAGGAAATGATCTCTTTGAAAGGAGAGGCATGTTTTGAATGTCATCTTACATCAACAACTTGATTTTACTAAGTGATTTCTCTTTCCAACCCTAGATGCAGCAAGTGGCAATAATTAACAAAACCTCATCCCACCAGCAGATGATAAGTTATACAAGTCTTCCCCTCCCTTTTATTATAATTAAGTTCTGTCATTTTCTGGGCTAAAATCTGTATCAGACCTTTCTTATTTAAAAAAACTCCAACAAACAACCCACAAACCTAATAAAACAACCAAACAAACCCACTGTATGCAAATAACAAGTTGTGAGGAGAAGTGTTATTGTTTGCCTTAACTGAAGTTGCATTTTATTCTGTCCAGACCACAAACATCTTCACATCCTGCAGCTCTCTGCTATCCCTGTTTTGCCAAAGGACTTACAAATTTCACGTGTTATCCCACTCCTGCTTGTCACGGTTTCATATTATTTTGCAAGAATTTAAATATCTAAGGCTGTGTCTAATTTCAGTCATGGGTCAAGCAAGAGTGCAATCTGTATAGAACTTGAGTGCAATGGGTCCATTAGGATGTAACTTAATATCTGTTTTACAAATGAGTTACATTAAAAACATACCATTGCTTAATGAGGCTATAATGTTAATTAAATGAATTAAAAACTCTAATATGAAATAAAATCAAACAAGACAGTTACATGATACAGGAATTTAATTATAACAAAGTTTCGGTAAAGCTGTCAAATTAACTAGTTACAGATAAAATCTTTGACAGGATAATACTGTCTAAAAAGCAATTTTCCTTTTATAATTCTGTTATAATTAAAATGACCATGCATTTTGAAGACTGACATCACTTGTATTCAACAATAAGCTTACATTTATATGGGTACATATTATGGGAGTAATGATAATATTAGAATGGTGACTCAGGTAATTAAAAACGCTACTGCATCCAGCGCATTATTGCCTGACAAGAAAAGTTGCAAACACTTGCAGGAATGAAACTAAAGGAAAGGGGACGGCCATCAGATGATGCTTTTCCCATTCTAGTGACTCTCATAAAGTTTGGTGACAAGGATGATAGGACCATAATCTTCTTTGTGATCAAGTAACAGTAGTAACAGTAATTAAACTAATAAAAAATGCTATTTCAAACCAATTCGCACAATCAAAAGACCTTGCTTTCTCAGAATAAGGAAGAGCCCGCAGAGCTGATAGCACACCCAGTTACGAAGCACAGAGGTGGAGGGGATGGGGGAAGTGCGCGGCATCCAGAGCTTCTTCCTGAAGACACAGCAACCACAGCCTGCAGGGACAGGTGCTTCATCAGGCAGAACGCCCCTGGATTTGGACGTTTGCCTGGTAAATGCAGTTCTAAGGAGAAAACAAACATGTTCATGCAGTTGCACAGAACCTTTCTTATTTCATCCACTCTCTCTTATTTTTCAGACAGAGGAGCACTGTGAGACTGACTGCTCCCTGTGCAGAACTCGAGAGGCAGCATACACAATACAGGGTAAGTTTCTGCACGTTAGTATCTCTAACACGATCACTAATGTTTATACATCTCCAGAGGGTTTTGGTGTAGAAAGACAGTTGCTCTAGCAGTGTATTTGGAGGTGAAGTGTGAACTCTAATGAAAGAAGTGAAAAAAGCAAACAGCTGGGCTTCCTATCCTGAGATAGCTGGGGAAATGGAAATGGTCCATAGAAGCATCAAATAGGAAAATGCAAACCCTCGCAGTATATATATATTTATTTTTTTTGGTAGCCAAGTACTGCTTTATGCAATTTAGCTGTAGAGATGATCGACGTTTAGGAAGCACTAGGTAGCAAAAGATGTGGGAGTATTCTGACAAGAAAGGGCTGTCGTCAGGAAGGCCAAGAATGAAACAGAAACAAAGGCAACCCCAAAAGAGAGGATATAAAATAAGAAACAAAAAGAGAAAGAGAGCAGCATCCATGGAAGTTTGATATAATTAAAACAAGAATTATGATTGGTGGTTATACAGCCATACTTTCAAGCTTAATTGCTAGTTCGATATGAATATTTACATTTAATACATGCTGATATTTGAGAGTATCACAGTGAAGGTGTACAGTTGTCGGGTTGTCAGTGGCCTAATGCCTTGACCTCCAGTGTCCTTAGAGGATGGTATAGTTCAGTCCTAAAGGCGGTGCCAGAGTGTCTTAGACTGTCCCCACCAAATAGCTTCAGCACTTGCAAAAATGTTTTCTGTGCTCAGTGGAGAAGATCACACAGCTACAGTTACCCTGAGTGTGAAAGCTCAAAGTAAAATTCTTGATGTAACTTTTGCCCAAAATCAGTTTTATTAGCTCATTAAAAATGAATATTTGTATTAAAAAGGGTAGGGATGTCCATGAATTATTGCCATGCCTAAGTGTCCTATAACCATCTGCGCTGCTACCCTGTTATATGCAATGTCAGGGGGGTGTTTCTGTTCATCGAGAGTTTATTTTTCTGGAGGGCAGCCAGGCATTTCCATTTCCACAAGAAGAGATCACTGGTAAAAATACCATAGTCTTTCAGGAATTCATTTTTGGGAAAGACATGGTGCAATTTAAAAACTGCAGGAAGGAACAACCCTGACAAATCACATTTTTCTCTGCTACACTTCAACAGCAAACACTTCTCGCTCCTGTTTTTACTTGCTCAGTAATAGTTAATTACATGCCGTATTGAAAATCCTCCATTGCACTGACAAACAGTTGAGAAACAGCAGGAGTTTATGAAGCAAATACCTGCCCTTACATACCAATTCATGGAACTGGGAAGCTCTCTTGCAGACAGCAATAAAGATGAGGGTAAAAAAGATAGTGAGAACAAGCTTTAGCTGATGGTGTCAAAGGATTGCTGCTGGAACCGTCTATTAAATGTGGATTCCTGGTATTGGACCAGATAATCACACTGAATTGATAGGATAGCACAGCTAGCAATGGCAGGAATATGTTTGCTGAAAATTTATGTCGAGGTTGCCTTGGAGCTGCTGGTATCATACCAGTATAAAATTTCCTTGTCTGTAGAGATGTGTTTTCTCACAAACAACTGGAAACTTACCATTTCTGACTGCTTCTGGTCAGTTGTAAACCCATTTGAAACTGCTGCCGTGTCATCCCTAACACTAGCATCAACAGAAATGCAGGTCTCAATAAAAGAGCAAGGCACGAAGGCATGTTATGATTTGAGGAGCTGAACAGCTTCACATTCTCAAATGGCAGTTTCAGAAGCAGCTTGTACCTCCTCGCCCCGCCCCCACCCCCCTTTAGGGAAAAGGCCAAAAAGCTTGATTTTGTGTTTTTAGCTCTTGGCAGAGTATTCTGTATTAGGAACACTTTGCACAAACACAAATCTATGAACATCAGAGTGCTTGCATTTTAGCTGTTTGGGTTGGCAATTTTAGACCATGTATGTCCATTAATAGTTTTCAAACATGTTAAGTACTGAGATACACATTTACACCTTCAGGCTTACGCTTGCTTTTCAATGATATGAGAAGCTCTGTGGTATGTGTGTTCTACCTTTAGTTGAGTGAGGCTCAGACAAGATAAGGCTGTGTCAGCAGTTGGTCAAAAACTACGTTCTGCAGCATGTCTTCAAGTCCTCACTGCTGATCACCTAGTTAAGGGACCTCGCTGGAGTGCTCTGTAGCTCCCATGTAGTCTACGTACTCTGATATCTTTTACAAAAAACCCACAAAGTGCAGAGGAAGGAAAAAAAGTGGAAAATTTAATAATTTTCTGCTGTGGAGTTGAGCCTGCAGCCACCCCATCCACTTAGAGAGTAACGGTAATCTAGAGTGGAAATACTCATGATTTGTGTTCCCACATTCCGCTGGGATTCTGCTTCTGAACATAAGATTCAAAGATAGTTAGTAAATGTCATGATCTTCTGCATGGGCTATCTGAAATCTGAAGTCTTTACATAGCTGCGTGCATATTATTTGCAGAAAGAGGCCCTCGTGGAACTTCCCTCTGCATTCATACGGTAAGAAAGCAAATGACAGAAAGAACTCCGAGCGAGAATAAAAGTACAAAACCAAAGCAAACTCAAAAAATATTGCTTAGCAATGCATGCTGTATCACTCCAGGGGGATGGTCTTTGCCACAGATATTTACATGTTATGAGCAGAATTTATTGAAAAGCAGAGAAACATTTGCGCAAAGCCAAAAACATAAATAAATGGTATATTGCAGTTTATTCCAGTGCTGTAAAGATCTAATTAGAAGAAGAGACACAAACAAACAAACAAAAAAAAGTATACATTCATTTTTAAAAGCAGCTAATTTGGAAAAAGTATTTTAATTTTTGTTTATTATTATTATTTTTTATTTCCCTTACTTCTCCTTTCTCTTCCTACCCTGTTTTTGCCATTTGGTTCAATGCACTGAGTGATAGTTCTGTTAGGGTTTATTTTTATATTTGTAACTTTGCATTTAGGAAAGCTTCAGAATGGTGAAAGAAGGAATTCTTTAACTTTAAAAACCTAGTGTTGGAAGAGTGGCAGACTAGAAAAATTACAGGGCTTAATATTTCTTTTGGTGCTTCCATGACTGTTTAAGGAACTGAGAGTCTGGAAGAATGGAAAAGGGGTAAAGAGTCCTTCAGTATTGCTCATATTAGATTAAATTGCAAGGAGCAAGAAAGTAAAAAAAAAGATAAATTAAGGACATTTCAACATTTATAGTAATTACTGTCTCCAAATCTTTGGAGGATTATAATTGAAAAAATCTGTAGGAAAAAAAAAATTTAAAATCGATAGCAATTATCTTCATTCTTCCAGATGTTTTTCTGTAGAAAGCTTTGCCTATTTGGACATCTCCTTTCCTCCCATTTATGGTCCTCTTCCTTTCCAGCTGACTGCTACAGCCCTCATTCCAAATTGGTGACAGTGTACTTTTTAGCCTTTCCCTTCTGGTGCAGCACATTCAAATGATAAAAAGCCTTAACATGTGAACATGCTCACTGAGTACAAAAAACCCAGGCATCATGCGTATTAGTTTTCCTCACAGATTAATTGATGCCGTGCTTTAGATTACAGGTTTCGTAGTTTCCTGTGGGGTACATTTCCTAGCACAGCATCATACACTGTCCAAGGTGTATTTCAGAGCTTTTTGTAATTCCATTTTATCTCAGCATTTTATCAGGTACAATACATAGCATTTTTAACAGCAGACTCTTGCTAGGAACATTTTACAGAATAAACTTGCATGTGCATGAAAATATATAGAGATGGCAGGGCACGGATGAGGCAGGAGGTAGAGGATATTTTTAACCTCTAACATTCTCAACACTTGATGCAAAGGTCTGTTTATTTTATGATGGAATTTGTACACGTCTTCTGAGGATAAAAAGAAAAAGGAATTTAAGGCACAAAGTGTCATATTTTGGCTCTAATATTACAAGGCAGAGACACCTTGCTGTTTGTGCCAGTATAGATAACTATGTTCTTTTATCACCTTAGAAGGAATCCTTGTGAGTAATAAAAATCCTCAGTACCTTCCTGATCTGTTCTTAAACAAGCAAGTTCTCTGCTTCCTGGCTACACGAGTGAAATGACATTTTACGATGTAAGAAATGTGGGAGAAATACACATAGGATTAGTTGCTTGTCCTCCAATAATCTCTTAAATTCTTTTAGCCTTTCCTACTGTTCACCACCCTGTCAATCTGACATGTTAAACAGCCCGAGTTATTTGTTTATTCACAGTTTCCATGCCAGTGTGTTTTGTTGAAAGGCTGCGCCGGACAGCAAGGTCAAAAGCTGCTGATTTGTTTTGTCCTGGATTTTGCACCCTCTGAAGGGAGAGGGAGATGGTGTTATCTCTGCAAGCGAGTTCAGAGGCTTTGCTGGAAAACCTTTGGCAAGTGCAGGATGGAGCAGGCAGGGAGCCTGCAGCTGGCGTGCGAGCCAGCGAGAAAGCAAAGAGCTCAGACACAGAGGTGATGGAAAGGAAACTTTCTGAGGCAGTCAGAGGGAGTCTGCTGCAATCCATGGTGAAAACTGCTGGCTGGAGAACAAGGTCGGAAAGGACAGACACAGTGTACAGGGGAGAGATTTTTTTCAGTTTAAGCTGTTTCCCCCACAAAATCTTCTTTTTCTCTATTGTAGTAGTTACCTTGTCCTACCCTGTGACCTAATGAACAATTATTTTTAACATTCAGAGCCCTATTTTGTGGTTTGACATAAGGAATGATGCTGGTACACCTGCCTCGTGGCTCTGGCTGACTCAGTGTCACATCACACTGACCAGCAATTTGCACAACGAACAGCATCTAAACTACATGACAAGAGGAAAAACTTACTGCACTGCCAGTCTACATCCAGAAGAACTGAGGTGGAAAAAGACACAGTGTCAGTACGGTTTCCCAAAACAGGGAAGGGGATATGAAGGTAACATTTCTGAACTGGATGTAGGGGAGAGTATTTCTTCTCTAGTGCCAAGTCAGCTGCTGCTGGGAGCTTATTAACCTCTGTGTATGACCATTGAGGAATGAATTCCTATCAGTTTACAAGGCATCGAAAATGTTATAAGGCAGAAGATAGAAAAAGACATGATAGGACAAACTGAGAGCAGTCTGAAGGGCACATCTTTTTATTAAGCCTGCTGAACAGTGTCTCCTGTAATAGCAGGCTACAGAACTTTCCAGATTTTGAAAATAACTCAGGGTTTCCCCCATTACAGTAAATGTACAGCATATGTTTAAGACTGGGCCTTAGATTTTAAGAACCTTACCCCCCATTCCCTGGTTTCCCACAGATGCGTGCTCTCAAGCACAAACACCTTTACTAATTATATACTAACAGCATGACATTAATGTGTTTTATGCAACTGTTCTAATTGCCGTTGAAAAATTAGAAATGTGAATAAAAGTACAAATACCCTTGTAAAAGCAAAAGGAAGTTGGTCAGTCACTGGTCACAAAAATGAGGCTGATAAGAAAGAAAAATACTGCCTTTCAGTAACTTTGGCCCTCCCAAAGTTAAGTATAACCAGTTAGATAATGACTATGCTAACAATATTTGAATTTGAATGTTGTTTTTGTAAATCTCAGTAGAAACCACATGGGAAATAACTGCAAAAACTCAGACAAAATAGAATCATGTCCATGGTGATACGTCCTTCTGAAAAGTCCACCATAGATGGATAAGGTAATTTATTCCATTGTAATTCTGGCCTGAGATAAAATATCTATGCATCATCTTACTGCATATATCTAGTAATGGCGTCTTCTCTCGTGACTTCAATATTTTTTTTTCTATAGCCCCTTCTTTACTACTCTTTCTGTGGAAATGTGTAGCTTTGTAAGGGATTCCTCAAGGAAACAAGTCAGATGATTACTCAAAGCATGAAGGATTTCTTCTGCTTGAGTATGAGAAGTGATGGTCTCAAAATGACTTTTTTACTGCCTGCCAGAAGACCAAATAGACCCTTGCTGTGATCTCAGGGGCCGCAGAGAGAACAGGTACATGCAGCCAGCACAGGTTTTTCTCTGAACTGAGTACACCAAAAAATAATAGTTTCTTGTAGCAAGCTTTGGACCTTGAATTCAAGAGGGAAAATATTGCAAATTCTTACAGTCCACAGGTTTCCAGGAAAAGAGTTAGGCAGAAAGTCCATAGGTTGACTGGACTGTAAACTGAACTGATATGCATGTATGTATTCTGGTGATTTGTGTGCATCCCATGTGTCTTAACTTTAGTTCTTTTTTACACAGGTTTAACTTTTTAAATGTGTAGTTATCTCAGATGATTTTCATTTTTTAACAGAAATTACTATACACTTCAATTTTTTATACTTTAGAAAGACCACATTTTGGAAATATTTTGCTGATAGATTAAAAATAAACCGCTTTTCACTAAGTATTATTACATAAAACTGAAGTAAAATAATGCAAGTTCAGTTTGATAAAAATGAAGATAAAAACAAGAGAAAGAAGCTCTTTTCTTCAGTATTAAAAAACCAAGATAGCCTATGTGATTGTTTCTCAGTGTTTTGGAGAAGTCTCTCACCTCCGTCAACTGAGCCATGGTGATGCTTTCACAGATAACATGAAAACATGATATCCCTGAGTAATTTCTGACCTTATTGAAAGATATCTCTTTCTTTACTTTAGTCATCAAAAAGCTCTGTGCACTGTTGTGCAACACCCTTGGTGCTGACAATACTTTGTTGCTGGTGAGTTGAATCTCCAGCACAACAGTAGGTAGCTACTGATCAATAGCAACTGAAGGTGACACGTTTCCAGAAGACGCCGTCTGTGAGCTTCTGAACTCTCTGGAGAACACAGAGTTTGGCGTGAGAGACACCCAGAATCTTAAACAGCCTTTTTTATCCCAGTTCTGTAGTTACTACTGATCTATGAAGCTCTGAAAGAAAGCACTCTCTTTTTCCACCAAGCAGTGCTTGCTTTATGAACGTCAAAATGGCACTTTAGAAGGGGAATATGATCCAAGCAGCAATCACATTCTCCTCTGCAGTTCCCAGCTCTTGTTGCCAAAACTATTGTTTCTATCATTAGCTTTATTAGCAGTCTAACTTAATTAGCTAAATGACATTATTTAGTGGCAAATTCTACAGTATGGCTCTGCTAACCATTACATATTTAATGTGGATTTTATTCATATAGATAGGCTGGCAGGTGGGCAACAAAGAGATGGAGGACAGAAAGGGAAGTCCATCAGAAGGGCCCTTCCTATCCAAAATGTTTAACCAATGAGGATGCAAAATCAAAGGACCAGGACTGTTTCCTATGGTAGATTTCATTTTAGTCTTTAGTCTTGAGGTGCAAGAGTTTATTACTGTCAAGAAAAACATGCTAAGATGGCAGATAGGCAACAGGTGATATACTGAGTGAAACCTGATTTCCAGGTACTCCTGCGCAGAGGGAGCATCTGCCAGCTACCTCTCTCCCTTACTTCTTCCATAGAAGAGCAAATCTCAGGTATTGTCCAGGCAGTTGTAAAAGCAGCTTCTGTCACATGCTTCCCCTGAAATCTTTTTCATAGGGGGAATAAGAAGAACAAGGCTCCAGGGAGTTAATTGCATTCTCCTAAGGATACCACAGCGCACGCACAGTACCACTTAGTACGAGACTGCCCAACACATGACAGTGGATGACCGCTACAGGGTTTTATTGTATTTAGTGCCAGTGCTGTTGCAGTGGCATCCATGCTTGATAGTTATCAAAGGGCAGTTTATATACTTCGTTATAGTACTTTTATGGATATTGTGCCTTGGCTTTCATTTCCCTGCACTGCTTTTCAAAACTTGTAATCCTGTGAGATCAACTCAGACCAGCTTTATGTGAAAGCATCTTCAAGTTCCTTCACAGTGTATGTAGCTGTTGCTTCCTTATGCAGAGGGTAACTTTCTTAGATTTTTCCATCTGGATGTACCTCAAAACACAGAGTAATGACCCTTTTATACTTTCCTCCGAAAGAAACCTAACCCCCTTGCTGCTAAAAGATACAGGGAATTTTCCAAAGTCCTGTTAAGCATAAACTGTGTGCACATCATCCCTGGTGTATTTGTAGGGCTGTGACTAGATGTATATATCCCACCACTGAACCAGCTGTTTATCTAATAGGTTATATAGTATAATACATTCTGATTGCAAACATTCACATCTGTAGAGGAAATGGAAGAGTAACAGTGAATTTCAGAAAAGAAAATAGGAGGAAAAAGACCTGGGTATGGAACGCCAGGAATTGTTGCGTAGGTCACAGCCCACTTTCTCATGGTTGTGGTATGTGCAGAAAAGAAGGGGTCAGAAGCCACAACTCAGATGAATTGGTTTAGACATCTGTGGTTTGTGGCCTGGTCATCCTGTGAAAGGACTTGCTATTTCATTGAATCAGACTTTCTGCAGGCATATAAGAATTCAATTCACAATATCCAGTCGAGACCTTTCACATGCCGGACACCTGGTCAATGTGCAAAAACAATCAACTGAAGAACCAGCAGCATCTAAAACGACAAAGCAAGACAGGGACTGAGCAGCAAAGACTGAGGATGCTTCTAAAGTCCCTTTGGTGGGGTGCTGCTGGGGTCAGATGAGGCTGTTTCAATAGGAAACCCTTAACAGTCATATCTCAAATGTTCTAATGCTTCATCTTCACGCTTTGTCTTTGTACCTCATAAATAGTTGAAGAATTCTTCAATTTTGCAGCTGTTATTGTAATTAGCAAGCTAAATGACTTCGGCTTTTAAAACCGTGAATCACAGTTAACTGCTTAATGTTACTGCCGTAAACATGTGCTTTACTGACATCTTAAACCCTTTCATTGTGAGAATGCCTTTTCTTTCCTTGCATATACCTCTCTTAATAACAGTCACATGTCCCTACTCGATTAAGTGGCTCATCAAGAAGCTCTCAACCTAGCCGAGACAGTGATCAGTGGTTTTGTAAGTTATTTTTCTCATACATTTGTTTATGTGTTAAGGGCCTAACTTAGCCTTCCTCTTTTCTGTAACTGTGGCTGTAGTTCACCCTGAAACTTCACAATGTGTGTTGCTGTGTTCAGAGTAGCAAAAAAATCCCCTTTCTCTCATCTAGAGATTTTTTTCCACTACCGGTGCTGAACTGTTATATACATTACCCCCACCCCCCACCCCCCCGAAGAGGAAATCTGCTACATTTCACCTATGGGTGATTGCATTTCATTAGTATCTGAACTCATTCCTTTGTTTATAAAGGAGTTTGGATTCTTTGATATGAATGAAACATAGATAAAATTTGTTGTTGTTGTTACTAAATCAAATACATTCCTCGTGAAACTCCACTGGTTTTATCACATTTCAAGCCGGTGAATTCAATCTAATACTCTGAAAACCATTAACTAGAGAAGGACTGGAAATAAAATGTTTTAATATTTACAAATACTGTGTAATGGTCACTGATAAAGAGGAAGCATAGCCTGCACAGCTATGACATTTCACTTACCTCTCCGTGTGGATATGAGGCCATCAGAAATGTATACCTTGAAGCTGGACCTCTGTTTACCTAACTGTAATTATAGTATAGTAATGTGCTGAAATTCAGATGCTGTGCTGGGTATAAATGCAGCACGATTTCCTTCTTTCCCAGGTCATCAGGGAGATTGAGAAGGATCCAGAGAAAAAATTAAATATTCCAATACCAGCTTCTGAGAGCTCTGCAGAAAACCTATATTTTCTACCTTTTCAGTGCATGGGGAAAGTGAGGTGTCACAGAAACTTTCAAGCTGAACAGGGATTCACATGAAATAGTCAAGCTTTTTGAAAATACTGAGGATAGAGAAGGGTAGGACCTCAACCCCTCCCTCAAGAAGACATAGTTATTTTGCTGACACAAGAATTCTCTTACTTATGAACCTGAGACATCTCTTTTACACACTGCTACCCAAAACCTGACAAATAAAAACAGAACAATAAGAAAGCCTACAGAAAAGTCCCAGCCACTCTCAATATAGTGATAGACTACTTATCTCAAAGGAGGCCAAGGTCAGGGGTGAGGATTCAGTTCTCAGTGTGTCTGTCCTAGGAGACTAACTGGATAAAAGCGTTTTGTGTGATGCTGTAAAACATGTAAGAGAGTTGACCATATGGAAGTCCCTGGTGAGATGAGCCATTTGCCAGCCTTACCAGGACATAGGCACAAAGCAGTGTGGTAGCATCAGGATGTCTGTCATGGAGATCATTGGACAGGGAATAGTCTTCAGTTGCCTATAGATGTAGGTGGCAATCCAGCAAGGCTTCTCCGCAACACAGTAAAGCCACGACGGCAGTGCTCGGTGTGCAAGTCCCTTTGTCAGTGTAGTCTAGTATGACAGTAACACAGCACAGTGCTTCCAGCAGCAGAATATATTTATGGCCGATAAATTCGTTGTGAATTCTTCAGCACTGCAGGCTACATTATTTTTTTTTAAGTTTCCAGATTCCACAAGCTTCTAATGTAAGGTGTTGTCCTGTCATTATCACATCCTCAGTTTTAGACTTCTTGTTTACTAAAAAGATGAAAAGGTGCTTGTCATAACCGTAAGTAGCTGACTGTGATCCAAGCAGCATTGGCAATAACAATTTCTTATTCTCTTCGCATTTTATCTGCATTTAAGCAGACTGAAGATGAGTTAAAGAGTGTACGAGACTCTTGGAAGTCCATGTAGGTTGTTGAATGATCATGAAGAAGTATGTAGCAATATTTAGGAAATGACTAATACCTTCTGGAACAAAGCTTTCACTTTTGGTAAAAGCCATTTCTGTTTTCCTATTGGATTCCATGAACTGTCAGAAACAGGAATTAAAAATATAGAAATATTTTGGAATAAAAGGCCTATTCTTAGTAAGGCTTATGCTGCTCTTAGATCCATCTGTCTTCTCAAAGAGATTTAGTTTCTTTCTTCACCTGAAAAACACCAGAATGAACAGCAGCAAAAAATGATAACACGGAAGAAACAAATACATAACAAAATATGAGCAAGAAAGAATTGCACTACCTCTGCAGAGACAAGTGTTTAAATTAATTTATGAAGTGTTTGGGGGTCCCTAGAAAATTCTGCAATTTGTGAAATAAAAAATTATCATTGCTCTAAGTTGCAACATAATTTCTAAAAGCCTAAAGAAAAAAACAATATGGAAATTTCATTAAGGAATAAAACTGTTTAAATGTTCAATCTGGACAATTTGTCCCAGCTCATTCCTTTATTAATCAATCTGTATATGGAAGAAATGGCAGTGCTGAAGTGTCAAAGAATCTACATTTATGCACATATTGTATTTATTACTACACAAATATTCAGACATTTAAATGGCAAAGAACTATAGAAACCATGTATCAAATCTGTGTGTCATAAATGGTGCTGTTGAGCTCTGTGAGACTTCCAGGTGTAAACAGAGTCAGAATTTCATAGTATACCTTTGTCTTTGGACGTCACTAGCAGGGAAACTGATTTCTTTTGTAATTCTTGGGGGACCCTTCCGGATGTTAGACAGAGCTATTAGACAGATGAACAAGAAGCTGCAAATGGGATTTTTTTTATAGCTTTGGTGTTACTGAAGATGGGACATAACTGCCAAAACTATTGCTTCTGTTGTAGAACAAATTCTCTCTTGATGTAAAATGACACAATTCCATTGACTCCAATGACGTTACATCCAATTTATGCCAGGAGAATATGTACCTCTTTACCCATTTATCTATAAGCTGGTTGCTGTGACTTAATTTCAAATGAATTATGTTACTGTTCTTGGTCTGTGCCCTTGCAGCACTTTATTACTTAGAAGGCTGGTTCAGCAGAAATAAATAAATATGTGATTTGCAGTCTCAGCAAACATCCTAGCCAGAAACAATGGCCTCTTTGCAGTGTTCCAGACTAATTGCCCCCGATTTTCTGCTCTAACCTTCATACCCAATTCCTTCCCTTCTTGCACCGTTCTCCTTACTCTTTTTCCACCTGATCCTCAGCTTTTCTCCAGTGTCAGCAACTCTTTAACCACCAGCTCTTAGATATTCAAATTTCTTTAGAGAATAACTTCCTCTGCAGTGATCATAAGAAATGTGTATTACATTTAAGAATGTACGTTAATTAAGAATATACTTTAAATCTTTCCTTCTTAAGCTCCTGCCCTGAATTTTTGTGTTTAATAGTATACCCTAGCATTTATATTAACAAATACTGTCATAATTCTGTCCTGTGCTTACTAGTACATCCTCATCCAATGTTGTTCTAATTTCGTAGTCAAAACCTGCCATCAAATATTATAAGCAGTTTAACTGACATTCATACAAGTAGGAAGATTTTTAAGCTTATTCTAAGGCTGATTGGCAGCAACTTTGTGTTCAAAAACCAAATGCAGTAGCAATAAGTTAATGATAAACATTAATAAAATTGTGCTTGAGGTCATTGCTGAGGTACTAAGGACCTTTTGATGATTATAGAACGTGTCTGAAAATTGTTCTGGGCACCTGCTTAACAGCCTGTGACTTTGGAAGGCATTAATCCAGAACATTGGCTTCATTTTCTCATTAAGCCTTCTCCATTACAGGAGGTTGTTTGTGAGGCCTGTTGGAATCAGTGGTGCACAGGAAGCATGAAATTAAAGAAACTGGTCCGAGTGAAATAAGTAGTTCCCAGCTACTTACTTTGGGGGACACCTGCTGAATTTAACAGAATCAGTTTCCACAGCCCAGCTGCGTTTCTGCTGAGTAGTTGAGCCAGGTGTGGAGCCTAAGTCTATGACCTTTGTGTGCTTATCTACTATGAGAGACTGTGGCTCATTCTGTTTAATACAGTATGGAGGTAAAAAGTGAAAGAAAGGTTCATAAAGTCCATGATATCTACAAAATGGAAATGTTATGTTGTTGTTGAATTCTTTCATTAAATCTGGTGTAAAAAAAAAGCACATTTTACATACAAGTGCATGTTTTCATTTAGGCAAGTATTCCTGACTGGACTTGCCTCTATCTGTGCTGTGCTGAAAGTTAAATGCTAAGCTATCTAACACTGATATGTTTTCCAAACATACCCTTTATCCTTCTTTCCCTTCATGTTTCTCCATCTTACTCAGTTCAGCTCCTGCAGTAGTCTGGACTGAGGGAATTCTATGCTCAGTTCCTACCTTTTGGATCATATCTCTGCCTTCCTTATTGCACCATTAAAATAACTATACTGTATCAGACTTGTGGCTTATCTGACCTGGTGTCCTCCTAGTGTTCCCTGTGGACACTTAAAACGAACCATTATGAAACAAGACTGTTGCTATGGAAAATCTTACTCCTAGTCTCACTTAGTCTCATTGATATAACTTTTGATAAACTCCAGAGTAAAAAAATAGAATCTTGCATCATGTCTTTCACATTGCACATAGTTCCAGTGTCCCTGTGGTGTTCTTGAACTCAGACTCACAGCATAATGCTGTCTTTCCCTTAGTCTATATCTTCAAGGTTTTGATAAAGTCTTTTCCTTCTGTCCTTGGTCAATGCATCAGGCCATATACTCTGGGTAACATTTTGTAAGCATAATTATGTTCAACAGGGTTTAAAAACAAATTCTTAGATAACTTGACTTTGCTGGGGGAAAAAAATGTGTAAATGTTGTTCCTATCTAATACAGTTTTAAAAAAATTATTTAATGAAATTTCCAAGAACTTCTTAGGTTATTAACTTTCCATCAGAGAAATGTGGTTGTAAAATCAAACAGGCTAAAAAAAAAGTCTCAGCGTAGGTTGTTGATACTGCATTGATATCATGATTCTAAATGTAGTCAAATGTACTTTAAAATCAAATGATATTGAAGTTTTTGAGATGTCAGGTTATTCATGACACTAGTCCTGTATTTCAGTTGATGTTTGCACAGCCTGGTCTGTCTTTGACTTTACCCTGACGCTCTCCCACTCCCTAGTGCTCATGCATGTGTCCCTTCTTTCCTGCCCCGTGCCCTACGCCTGACCAAAGCAAGTCCTGGCGCTTTTCAGAAAAAACATCAGATACGCTATTTGCATTGTGCAAATAAGTCAGCATAATGAACAGAGTAAGTGAGAGAAGAGACCACTTACAGTGGAATAGCCTGGGTGGAAAACAGTCTCAATACACCCAGAACCATTTGAAAGTTTGACCCTAACAGTTTTTTGGAAATGTTCCTACTGACTTCAGGGCAGCTATTCTATAGGTTTTCTCTATAGAAAGTCATGCACATTTATAAAAATATTAACTTATAGAATCATAGAATAGTTTGGGTTGGAAGGGACCTTTAAAGGTCATCTAGTTCAACCTCTCCTTCAATGAACAGGCACATCTTCCACTAGATCAGGTTGCTCAGAGCCCTGTCCAGCCTGACCTTATCCAATATCTAGCTGAAGAACGCAAGAAATCTTCCTTCTTTTTCCTCTGTGCATTATCCTTTTAAATAGATTTTAAAATATTATCATGTAAGAAGTTTTTTGTTTGTTTTTATGGTTAAAAAAAAAGTTTTAGAATACTTTTGTTTCATTTGCACTTCGAATGAATGTGTGATGTTTCTATTTTAAGCTAGTATTACCCCTCCAAAAAAACCCACAAAACCAACCACAAAACCCTGACAAAAAGCTTTAAATAATTTCATGCACAATTTGGCAAGTTACAGCAATGGGAATTCAAGATAGGACAAAAGAAATTTCCCTACTTTACAAGCAATTTCCATATTTTAGGAACCATTTCATCTACAAGTTTTAAATACACATGTAATTGATATAGGATAGTTCTTGTTAATTAATTGAACAAGAAATTATTATTCCTCTTATATTCCAGTCAGTTTCTTCCAAACTTACCATTTCTCTCCACCCAACCCTGACTAGCTTCCAAACACGCATACGCTGTAGGTCAAGTTTTGCATTTGACTTTAAGCCTGTGCCTTTGTATTGAAAATTTCCTACATATAGGAATGGTGTTGACTTTAATCTTTCCTATGGCTATGACACCAGTATCAGAAGGGTTAATTTGACACTCTAGAAGTGCAGGTAAATTTAGCCTATCAATTTTTTTTAATGCCTGAACTCCTAAAAAGATTCTTATCATTAAATATGAAGTATGTGGCTGCTTTGGAACAGATATTTTATTTCATTGTTTGATCAGGAAGTCCTTTTTGTTTACTGTTTTCCTGGGTTTTCTTGAGTGTCCAATTATACTGAATATATATTCAGCCTAGTACACATTAAGAAATTCACCAAATTCTGTGCTGTTGCCCTTTTTTGAACAGAGCTCAGTTTGGCCCCTGTTATATTCTTATGAGCTTTCTGTACACAGTAGCCTAACCTTTTTCCTCCTCAGGTTAGATTAATTTGCCCTAGTTTAGGCATTAAAAAAAATTAAATTTGTCTGACTCACCCTATTCTCTCTTTACAGTCAACGAAGAGAAATAGGCATCTCAAGGGAATGATTCATCTCATCCTAAGATTGGTATCTAGGATAGGTCAGATGGATTGCCCTTTGGAGGTGCCGTTTTCTTTCCAGTGACTATCGAGAGAACTTAGGGTGACTGGCTCAGTCTTATATCTATAACTTTCATATGTCTGAAATTAAATGACATAAGCAGTTCTTCCTTATCATAACATTTTCTGAGTATATGAATAATTAATTCTCTTCAAAAAATATTACCTTGAAGACAACAGTGTTTTGACTGAGACCCAAAATGTTACAGACAATTCAGTGTACATATATTTGAAATATTATATGCTGCTCTGGCAGAATCTTGGGAAATCTGATGAAGCAAGCAGAGTGAGCACTGGCGCTCACAGGAATATTACCTGTACTTCTGGACACATCTAACCGGGTTTTTATACAGAAAAATAAAGATTTAAAATGTATTAGTGGAATTAATCTCTTCAGAAATCTACAGTGGAGACATCGATACATGATGTAGCTTTTGTGGGCTCCTTTTCTAACCAAGGGACAGAAATGAGACCTTTCAAGGTGCAATACTTCTGACCTATTTTAGACGCTTTAAAATGAGATGAATGATGGTCCAAAAGTTTCTGGTTTTCTCCACTGATCTTATAGCAAGACTAGTGAATGTGATTAACTCAGGTGCAAATACCAAATGTATTTCTCTGTTATTCATGGATGGATCAGGAGGAGAAAATAGGATCAAATGGCTCCAAGTGGCCAAAACATTGTGCTGTAAATGTAAAGTCTCAAAACTGATGACCCTCAGCTCTTCAGTGTTGCATAATGCTAATGTGTTGCTGTGACATCATTTACCAGCTGTGATTGACATGATACAAATATTTATGGCTCAGATGTGACATTGACTGATGATAAAGTCAATTTCAGCTGTGTAGAGACAATTATTCCACACACTGTTACCTATAATATCAATGTTTTAAAAAATAACTTAGAACTAATTTACAATGATGGTAGAAAATTGACAATGAAATGCTGAGAATATTTTGTTAACATCTCAAGGTTTTGAATACAGCCACACATCGTCTTGAATACCTTTATTTATAAACTGATATTAACATTTTTTACAGTCTGCTCTGCAATTTTGCAGACTGGAAATACTTTCTCTATGAAAGTTTTTTTTTCAGTGCTATATGCTTCTCCTTATTCTGTCTGGCTTGTTATGTTATAGTTCTTCCTAAAATTGAGCAACGTATTACTTTTATTGTTCTAAAATCCTTCACCACCCTGAAATGAATGATTACATTGGCACAGTATTAACTTTTGGTGTTTACATGGAGTTCATGTAGATATGTAAACATATTTATGAAAAAAATCAGGTTTCTTAAATCTCTTGCAAGGATATTGCTTTGTGAGTCTTTAAGTAATTTTACCTTCCTTTTCCAAATATCTTTCCTTTTACTTCTGTGTATCTTTCCCACAACAAATTGCCCAGTCTCTTCAGGTCATCACCTTATAGTCTTCTTCATAATGCCTTTATTCCTGCATTTTTTAAGTCATAAAAAAGTTTTATCATGTCTGTATTTATGTGTCTGCTAAGAAAACTCTGCCAAGACAGAAAAACTTTATGAGAAAAATAAATAATAAATGACACAGTGATTTTATTTCTCCCTTTTACACTGGGACTTACATATCCTTTTTTGTGCTTGAGTATTAATTTATGAATATGATATTATATTTGTTTTGCTAATCTGAGGAATGCCAAACAGCCTCGCCTTTCATACTCTACAAATTGCTACATACAAGTTCTAGCAACACAGTAAGTAACACTAAAGTGACACTAAGAGAGAATATGGTCTG
The DNA here is from genome assembly GCA_035590275.1 of Ibycter americanus. Taxonomy (NCBI): domain Eukaryota; kingdom Metazoa; phylum Chordata; class Aves; order Falconiformes; family Falconidae; genus Ibycter; species Ibycter americanus. The sequence goes on from JAVJGI010000014.1 coordinate 40,845,744, forward strand.
GGATCACTTTTGAGGTCCAATGTCATTCACTAAATGAAAGTGAGCAAGAATCTGTTAGAGAGGCTGACATATAACAGCCCAACCTTTCTTCACTTTACTAATTTTTAGGAAAAAAAATGCCAAGAGACAAGAAAACATTTCCAATGATACAAAACAACGTGGAGAGGATTATATCAACTGCTGAGTGATTTTCATTTTTACTTTCTCCTTGTTATTTATATCGCTCCACTGGTGCTTTGCAGACATGTTACAAAATATTACATGACCAGTGATCTGTGGATAATAAAATCAAATCTTTTCTTATTTTTGCTAGGAAGAGCATTAGGCCACTGGGTAGAATGAGACTGAAGGATGGGAGAGCCATTTTTTATCCCTTTGGATTCATTTATTTGTGTGTGTGTCTGGAGATTGAGAAACTACTGATGTGGTATAAACCAGGAAGAGTAAGCATCAAAAAAACCTCCACCATATGTGGAAATACATCCCCAAAGCACACAGTTCATCACTAGTTTACTCTAGTTTGATGCTTTAATTTTGAGTTGTAAAGTTTCATAGATGCCCACAACGTGCACAGGAGAGGTGACCCTTGGGGAGTGAGGTGACCAGCACACATCTGTGCTCCATCATGACCTGGGTTGGTGGCAGATGGGCACCTTGGGCAAGCCCAGCCTCACAGCCATGCTCACAGCACTCCTGAAGCACACCCTGTGTATAGACCTTCCCTAGAGATTATTAGCTGTGGATACTTCCACTGGAATGCAGGGCAAGAGGAAAGGTGTCCCTTATGGCACTACTCAGCCAGGTAGCTCCAACTTCAAGCAGCTTGCAGTTTAGGGAGGAAATGAGAAACCTGGTGCCAGTTTTGTTCTCTGCTTAGTATTTAAACCCACGCCTTCCTCCTGAAAGACTTCTCCAATTTTTAGGTGAGGCAAGAGCCACAACAGCTTGCCTTGTCAGAGATGTTTCCCACTGTTGCACCTGCACCAATGTACAAAAAGATGTGAGATTCCTAGGACTAGATGAAGATAATTTAGAAACTGGGCTTTGTAGATGAGTGGATGGCACACACGGCTGGCAAAAAGAGACCTGCATTTGAATCCTTGTGCCGTGAACTGTTTATGCATTTTAATGCTGCACGGTAACCAGACTAGAAAATCAGAATCATAGAATGGTTTGGGTTGGAAGGGACCCTAAAGATCTCTTAGTTCCAAACCCCCTGCCATGGGCAGGGACACTTTCGGTGAGATCAGGTTGCTCAAAGCCCCATCCTACCTGACCTTGAACACTTCAAAGGAATAGGGCATCCACAACTTTTCTGGGCAACCTGTTCCAGTGCCTCACCACCCTCACAGTAAAGAATGTCTTCCTAATATCTAGTCTGAATCTACCCTCTTTCAGTTTAAAGCCATTCTCCCTTGTCCTATCACTACATGCCCTTGTAAAAAGTCCCTCTCCAGCTTTCTTGTAGGCTCTCTTGAGGTACTATAAGTCTGCTGTGAGGTGTCCCTGGAGCCTTCTCTTCTCCAGGCTGAACAACCCCAACTCTCTCAGCCTGTCTTCACAGGAGAGGTGCTCCAGCCCTCTGACCATCTTTGTGGCCCTCCTCTGGACTCGCTACAGCAGATCCATGTCCTTCTTACGCTGGGGCCTCAGAGCTGAATGCAGTACTCCAGATGGGGTCTTGTGAGAGCACAGTGGGAGAGAATCACTTCCCTCAGACTGCTGGTCATATTTCTTTTGATGCAGCCCAAGATACTGTTGGCTTTCTGGGCTGTAAGCACACATTGCTAGGTCATGTTGAGCCTCTCGTCCACAACACCACCAAGTCTTTCTCATCAGGGCTGCCCTCAATCCATTCTCTACCTAGCCTGTATTTGTGCTTGGGGTTGCCCTGACCCAGGTGCAGGACCTTGCACTTGGCCTTGTTGAACTTCATAAGGTTCACATAGGCCCACTTCTCAAGCCTGTCAAGGTCCCTCTGGATGTCATCCCTTCCCTCCAGCCTGTTGAGTGCACCACACAGCTTGATGTAGTCGGCAGACTTGCTGAGGGTGCACTCAGCCCCACTGTCCGTGTCACCAACAAAGATGTTAAACAGCGCCAGTCCATCCTGAGGAATGCCACTTGTCACTGGTCTACACTTAGACATCGAGCCATTGACTGGAACTCTTTAAGCGTGACCATCCAGCCGATTCCTTACCTACTGAGTGGTCCAGTCGTCAAATCCATGTCTCTCCAATTTAGAGACAATGATGTCATACGGGACAGTGTCAAATGCTTTGTACAACTCTAGGTAGATGACATCAGCTGTCCTTCCCTCATCCATCAATGCTATAAACCCACCGTATAAGGACACCAAATTTGTCAGGCATGATTTGCCCTTAGTGAAGCCATGCTGGCTGTCACCAATCACCTCCTTATTTTCCATATGCCTTAGCATGGTTTCCAGGAGGATCTGCTCCATGATCTTGCCAGGCACAGAGGGCCTGTAGTTCCCTGGGTCTACCTTATTTCCCCTTTTTAAAATGGGAGTTATGTTTCCCCTTTTCCAGTCAGTGAGAACCTCACTGGATTGCCACAACTTCTCAAATATGATCAATGGTGGCTTAACCACTTCATCTGCCAGTTCCCTCAGGATCTGTGGATGCATCTCATCAGGTCCCATGGACTTGTGCACCTTCAGGTTCCTTAGTTGCAAACCTGATCTTCTCCTACAGTGGGTGGTTCTTCATTCTCCCAGTCCCTGCCTTTGCCTTCTGTGACTCGGGCAGTGTGGCTGGAGCACTTGCTGGTGAAGATCAAGGCAAAAAAGCCATTGAATACCTCAGCCTTCTCCACGTCCTGGATAACCAGGTCTCCTGTTTCCTTCTGGAGAGGGCCCGTGTTTTCTCTAGTCTTCCTTTTGTCACCAACATACCTATAGAAGCTTTTCATGTTGCCCTTCATGCCCCTGGCCAGATTTAATTCTATCAGGTCTTTAGCTTTCCTAACCTGGTCGCGGGCTGCTTGGGCAATTTATCTGTATTCCTCCCAGGCTACCTGTCCTCTTGCCCTTGCTTCCACCCCTTGTAGACTTCCTTTTGTGTTTGAGTTTGTCCAGGAGCTCCTTGTTCATCTATGCAGGCCTCATGGTGTTTTTGCCCAACTTTCTTTTCACTGGAAAGCATTGTTCTTGAGCAGACTGACAACAACCAGAACCCAATTTCCTTTACATCCAAGCAGCAGATGCTCAAAACCTGACTGCTGAGTCATCTTTCTCTCCTGTTCTCCACCTGTCACCACAAGTCTTGCATTCCTTTTCATATAGTCATCCAGCTACACAGGAAGGCCAAACCTGGCACTCCCTCAAACTGAAATGCAGATGTGAATTTCCTCAGGGTGAGTTGCAAACTCAACACAGGTCCCTCAGTGTTTGGGCAAATGTACTTAGCCACTAGGGTAGTGTATACAGTCAGACAGCACCACTGACATCTACTCTTTAATGAATATAAGCCTGCTCAGTTAAGCCTCCAGACTTTCAGAAATGGGCCTAGCCTCTGATCCTAGATTGAGATCCTAGAAGAGGCTTCTTGTCTCTGAGAAGAAAGGTCTGCATCCAGAAATAGGTATAAAGTGTTTTCTATTGACTAGCTTTACACGGCTCCTTAACAAATGCAAAATTGTTTCGTAGATTGTCTTTTGCAGGCCATATCTAGCCTTTGCAAAACAGTCTGGGAAGATGCTTAAGTCAGGATCTGTGAGCCACGCTGTTAGCACCAGGTGTCTGTATCTGGAAGGAGGTGAGAAGAGTAGGGTCAGGTCATCATGTTTTATAGGCAGTAACCAGCACTGCATTGGTAAGTGCTTTAGATTCCTCTAAGCAACTGTAATCTTCTTTATCTCTTTGCATTACAGAGAACTGAAGGGATACAAGTACTATTTCCCTGAAGGGGGTAAACACTCAGATCATACTGTGAATCATGCTAATCATAATTATTTCATGTTTATGTATGTATGTTTCGCAAAGCGATGGACATAAGTCCATTGATCATTGAATCTCCCAATTCTGATTGCAGTACAGTTCTAGTACTCAGTTTAATCTGCTTGCACCATCCATAAATGAGTTAAAGGAAAAGAGAAGTCCTTTTTAGTTTACCATCTTGGTAGTAATACAGGGTTTAATTGACCTGTCTGCAGCAGAATTTCTAATTCTGAAATAAAAAGTGTAAAGTCAAGGATCTTAAATTCTGTGTTAATAGATCTTAATGAATCAGCCTGAAATAGCTGGCTCAAACAATTCAGAACACTGTCATCCAGCTCAGCTTGCCAAGAATCCATTTCTCTTGTAAGAGATAGATGAGGTTCCTCAATGTGGAGACTGCAGAGTGCTAGTGATATGCCCTTTTATTTTAGAGTTGATTTATTCTAGTTGTGATGAAAGGTCACAAATTTCAGTGTTCCTTTTTTTTGCTTCCTTCATTTCTTACAAATGAAACTCTCTGGAATAGGACTAATAGGACATCTCAGAGTACACTTTGTGTCAGTCAGTTCTCCTACCATTATCTTTGTGATTCAAATGACCATTATTTAAGATACATTTTAATTGTTGGCATTTGTAATGTCTATATTGTAATGTCCGATCTAGTGTCTAGTGAGTTAATATAAAACTTCTGGATCATTACTGTGGATTCTGAATCAATCTCTGTATTACCTACCATCCTTAATCTTCTGCAACATGCCCCTTGCACGTTGACCTTGACATGCCAATGCATCCCTAGGGAAAAAGTGTACTGGTTCAGTAAGTGTCTATCTGCCAAGTAAGTGACATTGGCTAGTAGGACATTGTATTCTGCAAATGACGGTTGGTCTTAATTCTGGAACAAAACTAAACTCAAATGCTTGTTGTTGATTATTAAAACCTTCAATGACTTATATTTGGATGCCACAGGGAGAACTTATTTGAAATACTGAATCCAGTTGTATTCTTTATCCTGAAGAACAAAATTATAGATTATTATAATGAAGCTGATAGGAGGTAGGTTATAAAACCAGTTTCAGAGCTATGAGAGTCCTAGCCAAAGGAGACCAAAAGGATCAAGTAAAATTATTCTACATTATATTCTTTTTTAACTTGAAAGTGATGAGCAGAGGAAAGGGCTGGGGGAAGATTCTTACTGGGTTTTATTAGGGGTTGTTAGGGTTTCAAAAAGACTGTTTACTATAATAAAAAATTCTGGACTGCGGCTTAGTGTGAGACTAAACATGAAAAATAAGTCCTCAGAATTATGGGGCAAAAGAAGATGCTTCAGGAAACAAAGTAAGGTGGAAAATTTCCACTTCCATCTTAAACAAATGTTTTCAGTATGGGCTATCTGAAGAACAGAAGCCTATGATGTGGCATTGTCTTTCAGATACCTAGATTCATTCTTATCTGTGTTTCTAGATATTCTGAGGTGAATTATTTCCTGAGCATTTGTACCAAAGTCTGTAGAACAGGAAATTACAATCACAATGTTTCAAGAAATGAGGAGAACACAATAAAATGTTAGCAGCCACAGAAGTGAAAATGCAGCTTTCGGTGTACAGGTTGCAAGACCAGTTAATAGTAAGAAAGGTAATCAAATAGCGTAGATATCTGAAGTGCAGTGATAGTACTTCAGAGAACAATTGGACAAATTAATGCAAATAATCTGTTCATAGGCCAATACTTAAATTTTTGTATATTTGAAGTAATAGCCAGTCCCATTATGCTGCTCTGGAGAAAAAACACTACCAAAGAGTCCCAGGGCTGGGAGAGTCTACAGGAGCTGACTGAGCCATCCTGTTGCTTGAGAGTCAGCTCAGTCTGTTTAATTCCTGACAATGGCTTAACTAGCTTCAAGGCCTCCAACGATGGAGACTTTACAGTCTTCTCAGAAAAAATACTGCATGGGTTTGCTATGTTTATCATTAGAAATACATTCTAATGACTCAGCATTTCTTTTCTGAGTTAAAGATGACTCTTCGTGTTCAGTTCACTGACTCAATTCAATTCTTGCTCAATTCTGCTTAACTTCTGACTTGAAGAATGTCATGTTCCTCCTCAGTTTTTTCTTCTGTAGGCTAAACAAATGCATTCTTCAACATGATGAATGCATTCATAAACAAATAATAGGTTGTACCATTTAGGTATTTGATCATTCTTATTTTTCTCTTTTAGACCACCACCAATTAGTCCACCTTTTTGAGGTATGACATTGAAGTTTCATTGCTCCTAGCCAAGACCTTGCCAGAGCTGTACTTGTCCATGTATTCGTTCGAAATCAAGGCCGTTCTTGTTGCTAGACCAAAGAAAGGAAAAGTAATGATACGATCCACTAATATCACCATTGGTGAAACTTGCTAAAGAAACTTTCTAAACTCTAATAACCCTATAGAGTAGTCACACATAGTTTTATTACTTTTTTCATATTTTATGGTATTTGTAGTTCATTCATGCATTCCCTGAAATAAGCCTTGAATTCTAACATAGAACCATTTCCTATTAAAACAAGGAAGCCCTTACAGCCATGTTTGTTCACAGTATGCAGAAATTCAGAATCTGTTTTGTGTAAGTGAAGTCAAAATCCAGCACTTTAGACTGTAACTGTGCCTTTAGTATCATGCTCATATCTTTTTATTACTTTTAATAGAATTCTTTTTGCTAGAATTAGGCTCAAAAATGTAAGTTAACAGATATAATTAGGTTGCTAAGCATTAACAGTTAATTATCATATTAATAAACAGTTATTACTCTCATTCTATACTGAACCATGCCAAAGCAGCATTATTATGCATGCATTGCTCTTATGCAACGTAATTGTCCTTAAAGGAAATCATTACAATTTAAATGAAATTGGGAGCTACTGGTTAGGGAAGGCTGTAGGGCATGCACAATACATACTAAGCAAGGAACTGTAATTTCCCCAAATCACATCTTTTCAGTAATTTCACATCACAGGGCTATCTCTGTTTAGTTAAGAGGAAAACAGTTTATTTTTGCCTTGCAATTTTACAAGGGCATTATTTAACCAAGGACAAGTAAGTCCCCAAAATGGAAGGCAATGCAGATTCACTACATCATATTATTTAATATGTGTTAGTAAACTATGACCATAATTTAAAATTTATTTTATATCAGACTATAATCTAAGGAATGGATTTGTTGTGGCACTTGCACATGCTGCCCAGGCAATGTGAATCATAGACTGAAGGCTAGAAGTACCCTGAATGACATCCAATGTAAAATATATTTCTGTATAGAAATAACTGTGTCTCTTTTTGCTGATTAGATTTTTGCTTGCTTTTGCATGCTCTTTCTCTGTGTTTAACAGATAAACTGAAGACTTGTTCTCCTCTATGACTCTTTTTTTTTTGTCATATGAAGGTTAATTATTTGACTTAATCTCTTTGTCATCTGTTAAAATACAAGGACTTTCAACATCCATTCCTGGAATCTTCTTAGACTGATAACTAATTAATATTTTACATTGCCATAAACACTTCCTTAGTTTAAGTGATGACTCACATTTATGAAAAGGCTGTATCATGTGTGGGTGGTACGGAATTTTCAGATGAATTAGCCAGTAGTAGCTCAAGATTAACTTTATTAATAAGCATTATTTGACAAATGTGACCCATGGCAAATTCTGTGGCTCGTTAGTAGTGTAACAGAAAACAATCTATAACTTGTTTTCCTCTTTTCAGCAGCAAAACATATTAAAACTTTTTTCGGCAAAAAGAATGCCAAAATAGTTAAGAAAATTTGTCTAACCCATACTAGCAGCATAAGTCTGCCTTACATTTGCTTTTTCATGCTGTTTGAACCTTTTTTCTTTTATGTATCTGCCAGGCTAAAGTAAGAGTGAATCATCAGTATACAGTTGAATTGTGTCAATAAAAGTACAGAGCAGTGATAAAGATCAAGCCAAATACAGAATAGATACATCAAAATTCTGTCTGGGCCTCTTTTTTGATGCTGAAAAAAACCACATTAATTACACATGGTTTGTAATAAAGCTAAAGTAAGTCATAGTGGAGTTCAGAAGTGGTATTTTCATGTCTGCCATCTGGAACTATGATAAGAATATAGGCTAAACTACACATAAATTGAAACCAAGTGTTTTTTGACAAGGAACTCATTATCCCATCTTCAACACAAGTGTTTGAGGGTCAGATTCTTCCTTCCTTGTCCCCAATGTCAACATGGAATACTGTTTTGAGTCCTTGACATAAACCAGAATAGAATCTGACCTCCGTGCTGCAGAGGCTGCTACTATCTGCATCACCAGAATAAGCCCATGTGCCTTTCTAAAGCTATACTTGGGCAGTTTTAAAAAACACTTAAAATAACTTTTTTACATTGAGAGCTGCTATCAGTGGCATTCATTATTTCTAGCTTTATTGGCATTTGAAGTTATGATTTACTGCTAGTATCTGAATTTGTGACCTTACACAATGTTCTTGTTGTTCCTGATTTTTACCTTGTGCAATTGGACTGGCAATAAAGGAAGGTCATCGAGGCTGTCAGTGAGGGGTTAGGGTATTACCATAGTTGGCAAGAGCTAGGGAGCAAGAACTTCTGATTAAATGTGTACCACTGCCAAAAGTGCCAGCTGAACAGAATTCAGATTACTGCTCTGAAATAGATAACAGGTTCCTGACTGTAGGGTTGCAATGACTGTAACACTCAAGTGCTAGGAACTTATGGAGAATGTGTGCGGTTCACAGCACATGTTCTATGGCACTTTTGGTGCTCAGTCAGGCCACCGCATTCACATTTAATTACAAAAATCAAGGCTGGGAAATGAATTCCAGAGTTGTTGCTTGCATCAAAATTGAAGATAAATCAAAGAGCTGGGCAACAGAATCTAATTGTGCAAGGGATACCACTAGAGCTACTTGATGGGATTTGATCCAAAGCTTTACTCCAGAAGGAATGAGAAATGTTTATCTCATTGCTTTGGAGCATGTACGGATCATGTGAGTCTATTTACAGTCTCTCTCTTGATATTATAATAATGGCTTTAGACCTGAGTAAGATGGCAGTACTATAAGGCAATATTCAGATAAGTTGGGAGTGCTTCATTTGAAGCCAGAAAACTTTCCATAGGCAACCTTGCCAAATAGAGAACAATAATAATTTTGCTTGATTGGCTGGAACTGCATGTGTTGGAAGGACAAGAGGTGGTCTTGTCCAAAATGCAGGTTATCAATACCAGACAATAAGCTGTTGGAGATAAAAGGAAGGATAGCTGATGGATAATGGTTGAATAGCAACAGCTCTTCATGATCAGGAGACACTATCTGTTGTCAAAACATCCTGAGGTGGGAACTTTCACAAATAATATTACTCTATTATTTGCCAGTCCATTATGGATAAACCTTCCCCTCCCATTAACTTCACTTCTAGGTTAATTTTTGCATTCACTATTTCCTGTTTTTTGCAAAGCCAGAATTATTAATAAAGAATCAGGAAATATTACTTATCAAACCCAGGCAGTTAATATAATTTTCCCTCAATTTTCCAGGTGAGAGCTTGACCTAGTGTTTCTATTTGATTTTCAATAACTACAGCTAATTAAAGAATCCTACCAGAACTATTTTACAAGGAACAGCTCCGGACATAAGGCAGTATCTGTAAAAAAGTAGTATTTGTATGTAACAGCATATTGTTTTCTTTGGGGAATATTTCAATGCCTCTCACTTCTTGTAATAGCGCAGCACCGTAATAGTAACTGGGACAGTATTATCAGTCTTCCATAGGAGTAGCTGCATGAAGATTGTACATAATCAATCATCCTTGTTTTTGATATTACCAACATGGTTTTTTCTTCTTTACAAAAATATGAGTCGAAGGATCATCTCAGGAATGACTGCCAGCAGACCCCAGTGCTCCCTGACGTTAGCCAATAGTTCCCAAAGAAACTTAGTATGAATATACTTATTAACTGGTTTTAGTGAATCTTGGAATCTAAGTTTATACTAAGCTGTACTGGTCTGCAATCTGTGTAGATAAATTTCTTTTAGCCCCAAGATTTACTAAAGAAAGATACTACTAGCAGTAAAAATAATTAACATTTTATTAAATAAATGCTTTGTGACACTGTATGCACAAATCACTGTGATGTTTTTGAAGAGGTATAAAGTAGCAGTATGGGTATTAACTCTGAATCCTAATGATGACTGACTGCAAACATAATGGACTTTGTTCCTTTAAATTTTATCAGGACCACTTCATTACTTTGGGAAGTACAGATTTTTAGTACTAAGTCTAAGCAATAATTCTCTTAATTTTTTTCTGCATTTGGATCACTTACAAGACATCAAAATTATATTGATAATATTTCTTTAATATAAATGAAATTCTAAATGCTTTTATTTTGCAAAGGAATACTTACTTTTGCAATTAAGTT
>JAVJGI010000014.1:40856162-40868166 GCA_035590275.1 Ibycter americanus
TGTGGTAAGGCTGATACTACAGTAGTTTGCAGTTTACTTTGGAACAAAATTTCCATATAAAGCCTGATTTTTCCATCCTTTGAATTTTAAAATAATACAAATTATTCTTTTTAGGTAGTTGGATTTGAAATGAGCTGAATAGTGAGTTCATGTTTCAATCCTAAACATCAAAACACTTAGTTGACTTCTTTCAATTTTTCCTTCTAAGAAGTGAGAAAACAGGAAAAGAGAGAAAACCTTTGTATATCAGTGTAGTTGAGACCCATCCACAGGATCAGAGAGCAGTTGATTGAATCTAGTTTCAAACTCCACTAAGGCTTCATCGTGAGAGACAGAATGATGCACCTGCTGAGGGCAAGGATGAATTTGGGAGGGGCTTGCTGCTGTTACCCAGCAGAAATACTCCTCAGACAAAAACTTACTGCCAAAGAGGCTTTTCTGTGGAGAGCTGATTATATATACTATTCAGTTGAACTGAAGTAGAACTGAACGTATATAATACAGCAACACATTAATTTTCATAATTAGAATAAATCACTCTGTGGAAGAAAACAGTGGAACATTTTGAATTTAAAAACTGAATGCACTACTTTAATTAATAATTACAGAGGTCTCTGTTGGCCAATGAATACCATATGTATTGTAACTCCTATATAGATCCTAGTGTCTTACCAGACTTGGAAGATACGGGGTGGTGTTCTGGTAAAAGCATATACCATGAAAATGGTAGAGAAAAAGCAAGGAGAATGCAGCAAATGGAAGGAGACAAGATTAAGAAAACGAGTGGAATGGTGGAGTAGTGGGAAACTAAGGGAAACCGAGAAACAAGAAAGTGAAGGGGTGTTGCAACACATCTGTGCTACAAGAAATGCAAGGCAAAACCTTCAAAATGAAATTTTACATTTCAGAAGCTTGCTTTCTTCCCTTCCTTCCTCCCTTCCTTTGCTGCTTAGGTTATAAACTTTTCAGAGCAGCTGGAGGAAATCAACCCTCTGTATGCTTGAATGACTCTCTGGGCAATACAAATGAGTCATCAATGAGTTTAGTGTGCAGCAGGAGAAAGATGATACTGGAACAAAATGTTCCGGTGCGTATCTTTGTAGTGCCTAGTGTAATGGGCCTCTGCTCCTGACTGAGGCCTCTGGGCATTCCAGTGATGTAAATATTAACTAATAATAATAAAAGGACAAGCACTTTATTTGCATCCATATTGCCATCTGTTGTGTAGACTGAATCAATATCAAGTACATGTTTAGCTTTGTTTACTTCTCTCTAAGCAGTGCACTTCATTTGCTGCAAAAAACCTGAGAGTTTTTAAAGCTTCCAGTAAATTTTGAGCATTGAAAGACATTGTCAATGTTTTTTAAATCTCCTTGCTAATAAGCAGTAGCTGTAGGCTGGAATTAGAAGTAGCATATAGATACAGTAGCTGACTGTGCTGCAATTAAAAATATATATAATGATAATCTTGATCTTAATAGATATTCTTTGAAAAGAAGTTGCCAGACTACTTAGCAAACAAAAGCTTTTTTCATGGGTAATGTACCATGATTGATGTAGATTTTACTTTTGTTTTTACAATATTTTAATAAAGTACAGTGCCCAATACTTACTAGTATGTTTGGAAGGACAGAGGACACTGCCAGGTCTGGCTGTTGACTAGGCTCTTTCCCTTCTCAAGCAACTGTGCGAAAGAGTTCTCACGTTACTTCAAATACTCGACCTGAATTTTTTCTCGAAGTAGTTATGGTGGTTATGCCTTGGGGTCGGAGGGGTACCACAGATTGTGGATGTAGCCCATCTGCTGTACAAGAGGCTAGACTTAAGCAGTCTCAGCATTAAATTTGGCTTTGGGGAACAGAGATCTGTCCCTGGCCGCCTTATGTGTAGATATGGTCTTGGATTTTTGCACCCATCTATTTCCCATTGCTATTACAATATGGAATAAAACATGACTGATAAAGACTGGGAAATATTCAATAATGGAAAGAATGATATATTGCTAGAAAGTTATATGGATGCTTCTAAACTAGAAACAAGCAAACAAACTTGTGTTTTAATATGAACAAACATGTAGTCACACACTGAATAAATTGGAAAATAAGAAATTATATTCCAGGGCTACGTGACTGGGGAACCCCAAATTCAGTTATTAGAGGGTTCACCAGCTGTATGTAAGCTCCCATTAAGACACCTGAACCAAAAGAACTGGTGTGAATATTGCATGTACAAGCAGGACAATACTGAGCTGGTGTTGGGACTGCACTCTACCTTCGTCAGTAGTGGAGTAGCTAGTAAAGTGCAGTCTCATCCTAGTGTCCACATTTCAGAGGACAGATGATCACAGTGACCACTTGTTGCTTTATAAAACAGCATGTTCTAAAATATTGTAAAAGCAAAAAGGTCTAAGTAATATTCTGTAAGTGAAATCACTGTGGCACCTGGTTGTTAGAAAATGAGAAATGGCTGGAAATTGCTGAATTTTGTGTTCAATCTCTGTTATGAATGGTATAGCAAAATTAGACACATTAGAATGGTTTCTATTGCTATGTATATTTTATTCCTGAATGGCAAATTACTTCTGAGTAATATGTCTAAATTAATCTGTCATATAATTCCCTTCCTATGTGGTCAGAAATTTCTCCCAAATCATTGGCCAAGTAGGTGCTTTCTAAGACAGCTTCTCATTACTTTCTCATCTAAGATAGACCCATGTAAGGCCAGCGTAGATATATTGTACTGTAGGGGATGAAATAGGTGAATTAATAGACATTCCACACCATTAATTTCTATGGGGAAAGTCCAAAGATTATTCATAAGGTTGTCTAAACTAGAGCCCTTCCCACTAAATTCACTTGGAATCTTTTTTACTTGCCTTCATTTTGCTGATGTATAAAGGACTGTAAATTAGTGCAATCATTATGCCAGAAGGCAAGAAGAAAGTGTAAGTAAAAGTAATCTGGGAGCCTGTTTGACCTGTATTGTCTTCAGGGTCCTTGGTGTGCAAACTCATGCAAAGTAGCTTTCTCCTGTCCACTTTAAAGGAAATTCACAACTGTGTATTCATACAAAAAAAAAAAAAAAAAAAAAAAATAAAAAAAAAAAAAAAAAACAAACAATTGCTCATATGTAAAATAATCTCAGGTTTTTTGGCACAAGGCTTAAACTGGCATAACTTTCCAGCATATCACATATAAGTGATTTCCTAGATTCATACTTTCTAAGGCCAGAAAAGATCATCTTAATCATCTTGCCAGACTTAACACAGGTCATGGGACCCTTTGAATGAATTTTTTTAACTAATAGACGTAACTGAAGGAATAAAGTGACAGTATTTTTTAATGATTTCCAGCCACTGCATACTTTCACAATGAAAATCCAAAGTCCAGAACTAAACCGTCTGACAATACAGCTTTCTTCCCTTAGCTAGCTGAATTTGCAAGGGTCTGTAAACTATATGCTGAAAAGTGCATAACTGGAACATAGATTTTAAGAGAAAAATATACAATAATATATCTAAAATTCCCCTCAGAAAAGAAAGCATCAAGCATAAAGCCTGGGAAAAATTAATAATTAAAACAGTACTGATTTCCACAGTATCAGCAGAATGTAAGGACAAGTCAGTAACACTAGATACAAGAGAATTTGATTTACCTTCACATGCTTTCTTAAAGCTTGACCTATAATTACCAAATACAGCCTCTTGAATTTCTCTGGTGAAAGATGGAAAACAGCTATTCTTATGCTGCAGGACTCTTTCTTTTCAGTTCATGGACAAAACAATTCTGGGATGAATGAAAAGAGGAAAGTTAGCTCAATAGTAAAAGGGTATATTTTGCTTTCCACTGTTGTATCGGTACGGGTATGAATCTTACATACTAACTACACATATGATTGTGTTTAGTTGGACTATAATTCATTAAATTAATTCTTTTGCCAGAATTACAAGTGTCCTGGGAACTCTGTTTCTTTAAACCCAGAGAAAAGGCAGAAGAGCTGGAAACACATTCACATCTCCAGCCAGAGCGGTTAGCACTGAAAAGCATGACCTATAGTCCAGACTTTGGAATGGGGGATTTTATGTTTGTTTGTTGCCAAGGTGGCCTATTCTGATGCTACATCTTGACAGCAATTGTTTAAGATGGACAAGGGGCACGGAGCATCTGTTGTTTATAAAACACAGTAACTGCAATAAAGAATGACTTTGGGGACAGCACAAGAAGCAGAATAATATCCCCTCACTACAGAGATACTGGAAGATGGGACCTTGCTTCAGAACAGGTGTTCAGCAGGATAATACTGAAGATACTTAGGGAAAAGAGTACAGAATATGGCTATGAATCAGGCAAAACACAGACCTAAAACAAATGCAATACTGTGCTGCTAGCAGGGAAACAGACCTGCAGAGTTTGCTTTGTGAATAAGAATATGTTATGAAAAAGACAGGTTCTTGAGAAAATTCATACATTTCTTTCTCATTGTAGCTACCACAGGGTATGGCTAGATACATGATAAGATTTGTTTGGATTTCTCACTGGATTAGTGTAGGTGCTGATGACTGTAATCTGAGTAAATCTCAAATGAACAAAATGTTTAGTGAAACGAGGGTAAATACAGCATACTGCAGACTTGACTTTCTGGCTTGATCTCAGACCTGCATCATCACTGTAGGCCTGCCCAGAAATTGCTGGGCTATGTCTGATGCTTCTTTCTGTCTCCAAACCTGATCCTGACCCTGGCTTGCTGATGACTTCCCAGTTTGACCTCGGATGTACCCCATCCCTACAGACTTGTCTGGGGATCTGGACTCTTGGCTGATCCTGGTTATCACCACCAGACCTGTTCTGATGGGCTAAAACCAGGCATTCCCAATTTTGGGAGAATATGGGTACGATAAGAACAAAAAGATGTTGAGAATTCTGCTGCACTGATAACCTGCCTGCAAATCTCCAGGAAAGGATATTGAAGTGATAAGGATAAAATAAAAGGAGAAAGGAAAGGAGAACCAAGTCTCAACAACAGAAAGGTTGTGAATATAGCTACAAAAAGGAAACTGAGCAACAGTTAGAGCCTTTGTCAGCTTATCAGGTGGTAGCTGCCTTCTGTCTGTACAATGGATTTCAATCAACGACCTGTCTCAGCCCTCACCTTTTTACTAACATTGTGTCCATCAGTTGCAGATATCCATATCTAGCTTTACAGTGAATTTAACATTTTGGGTAAAATAATTTTTGGGTCCTCTTAACAGGTGATCTTAAAGAAAAATAATGCCAAAGACATCAGAGTTACAAAAAGGGGGTCATGCATGAGCTACTTCTCCTTTATGGTCAAGCACAGTAGTAACAGCTGGAGGAATTCAGCCTGGTGTATGCTTGAATGAGTCCATGTGCAATACAAATGAGTGATCAATGGATTCAGCATGCTGCAAAAGTGTAATAGAATTGAAAAGCAGTAGGTACTAGTAAACACTGTAGCACCTCAATAGTCTTCTATGAAAAGCCTTGTTACCATCATGAAATATTGCAGGGAGCACAGAACAGGTAAACGGCTTTAATATCTGTTTTGATCATTCCTGCTAAATTAGCCTTTAGAGAAAGAACATGGAACATGTAGTAAAGCACTTTGAAATTAGAGGGACGAGAGCTTATGAGAGCTCTGCCAAATGGCTGTCACATTTGCCAGTAAAAAAAAGGCCAGATTACACTTCTAAAACTACTGTTCCAAGGACTCCTGGGCAAGGGGTGAGGCTGACCTCTATGCTGCTATAGACAGCTTTTCACAGATAAGGTTGCTCAGTGTATGCCTGAGTGCTTTAGAGAAAGAGAGGGAAAACAGAGACATCAGAACTTATCCCAAAACCTTGAAGACTACCCAGAAGAAACTGATTTAAGAGATAAATTATTATCAGACCTGTTTCTTCTAATATTGGCATGATTTTGCTTTGGAGTGGTTTTTTGAAGGTGGGGGAAGAATTGGGTTAATCATTTTTGTTGATTTTGTTTCCCATTCTAGGAGGCTACCTTAACAAACAGAATACAGCTATTAAATGTCTTCTGGTTTTACTGACAATATTTTCAGGCATTCCAGTGAAAACTTGCTACTAGAAATATGTTTACTGCTCACATAGCAAATATTTGAGAGAGTAAATTATGAATTTTTAATCTAAGATATTTCCATCAGATACCTGACTTCATTTGCATCTATCCATTCATTGAAAAAATTTATATGTCAAGAAAAATAATATTGCATTTGAATAAATAGTTTAAAAGAACAATTTAAAATCCATGTTACTGAGAGAAAATATCTGGTGAATAGTCGCAGGTAATGAATATAGTTAAGAAAGTATTAAGCTACTTGTGGACACTTGACACAAGGAAAAGACACTAAATGTTATTAAATTATTCACTGTGAATCATTTGCTCTTCCACACTTCCCCAAGTCACTCTTATTTTGATCTGATCCTATGGTGCTAACAAAGAGGACAGTGCCAGAGGAGTGTGTCATCCTTAAACATGAAGGTTTTTTTTTATTTTTATTATCTCATTTTAGTGATAAGCATTGAAGTAGCAAGGATGTCTACTCATAAACAGGAATTTTGTATTGCTCAGGGCACTGTCATTAAGAAGAGGCTATCTCTGTTTAGCACTAATACGTAGAGACTGTAATTCATTAAAAACAGAGCAAAAGATTTTTTAATTGTGAAGGTCATCTGCTACCTAAACACTTAATGGATGGATGGAGCAAGAAATTTTGGATATATGGTGGCAAGGCAAGGAAAGAAAATACAGTTACTCTGTCGTGAAACTTAACAAGGGGGGAAAAAAAAGAAGGAATAAAAAATCCAGAAAGCTCTTGTACACTGGTATAAAACATTATAAGTGATAATAATCACTATTTCCATGCATTCCTATTCCCATCTAAAGCTTGATACCTGCTCTGGTGGGATTAAACTTTGCCTCATATCATCATGGAAGAGAAATTATTTAGTATTAAGTAAGACTGAATTCAAAAGAAAAGGATACATGTTGAAAAGATAATCAGCTATTACCTATCCCAGGTACATTTTCCCCAGATACACAGGGGAATATGTACTCCTAAACTTCTCTTAGCTTGAATATGTTTCCTCACTGCCCGCTGTGAGTACATCTCTGGTGTTAATCAGTTTCAGTTCCAAGTTCCCTCTGGTGTGCAGGTTCCCTGCCGCTCAGGATTGCATGGATGGTAATTCATGCCAAAGCTCATAATGCATCAAGCACCTAACCTCCAAACATATCCAGATTTAATTTTTTTTAAAGGTGTGGTAGACAAGAGCGAAGTAGATTTGTTTCCTCCCTTCAGTGCTAGCCCAACCTCATACATGCCCTAACTTCACACTCGCGGGCACGCAATACATGGCCTCACTTTCATGCTATAAAAAGATCACTTTGGTGAGCTGCAGCAGAGCCCTTACATTATTCACTTTGTCCTGGGGAGAAAGGGGTGGTGGTGGTGGTGGTGGTGGATATCATTACACCTTGCCTACATGAGAGTAAAAAATGATCCAGCACTGATTTCTATGTATTGTAGATATAACCAGTCTGCTCTAGTGAACTAGTACTCAGCAGTGTGAAGCACTATTCTCTACCTCTTGGTCTGTAGGCAGGGACCACTCCCTGGGGTGGGTGCATTTAGCCGTGTAAATACAACCCCTGGGGTATCCTTTCAGAGCACAGGTCTCTCTCTAGAGGGTTACTGCTTCTAATAAGCAGGATGCAACATTGGTTGGTGTCATTGCCTCTGCTCAGCCTCTACTGTCATTTAAACATCTTCTTCCACAAAAACATAACAGTACATTCTGGGTTTACAGTCAGTCTTCAGAGGCACATATAGATGTGTCATGCTCTGCTAACGAAAGACCAGATCACATAAAATGATAAATACCTGCACACACAAACTGTTTCCGTTTTGTCATGACTGCTGAGCATTCTTATGTTTTGGGAAAAGGCTTGTAAAAGAGCCCAAGACCCTCCTCTGCATTTCTTCTGGCATACAGTATTTCCTGTGGGCCATAAAATATCCTTGCATTTCTGCAGCTGACTTTCTCCTTTCAGTCTCTCTCACTCCAGTCATACAAGAGTATATGTGAACTGATTAACCCAAAAGAGGTTCTGATATGCATAATGGAAAGAGACCTGGGTGCATGCCCTCGTTGTTGTGGATGGAAGTTAAGTTCATGGCTAGAGAAAGCTCCTGTGCTCTTCATCAGGTCCCCTTCTACAGGTAACTGGTGGCCAAGGACTATGAGGTTTAGTACGGAGTGCATCCATGCTAGAAAGAAAAACCTCCGCAAACCTTTCTGTTATAACTGTCATCTGACTTTTTCAGGTAATTCTCAGACAAGTTACCAAAGCCTTTACAGGGTAATCTGTTACCAAGTCATGCTATCTTTCACACTCAAACTTAAAAGAAAAATATTCTGGGTTGCATGCATCTCTTTGTTGAACATTATCCCATTTAAGTCATCAAAGTTTAATGACTCTTGTTGTCTGCTCTGTGATAAAAGCAAGAATTTCTCATAACACCACCCGTGGGATTTAGCTCAATGCTGAGCTGAAAGTCAGCAGAAGACATGCAAGGCCCAGGTTCAAAGAGATGTTTGCAACCTGACACTTAGTACTGGCACTGTGTACTAGCGCTGATTATAAAGCATAGCCCACAAACTGTAAATAGACTGACTTCTTAACTTCCTCATATATTCACTGGTAAAGCTATTTCATATGCATGCAATGGTTTATGTTGGAGCATATATGCTTTTATTCTGAAAATCAGATGTAAAAATAATATTTAAAACTCAGGAATGGGTCACTCCTTTTGGAATGTTTTTAATTCTCTGAATGCTTGTAGATGGGTTTTTTCTTTATGATTCTTACAAAAAAGTGTGTAACTAGCTATTATCTTCGAATATTTTAAGTGTGGGGTTCAATCTGTCCCCTGTTGAAGTAGGCAAATATGTCTAGGGCATCAACAGGCATCTCATTAAGGAGATTAAATGAAAAATTAGAAATAACCTTTAAAGCAAGAAAGACAAGTTTAACATCTTTCTTTCCCTCTGCTCCCCATGACTATAATTCATACTAATTTCCTTGAGGTACCAGTCAGTATTTCACAAGAAGTGTCTTGGCAGAGAGAAAGGTACCATGTACCAGGTAGCCTTTGTATTCTTGCTGTGACACTTCCTTTTCACCCGCTCTCTACTATATATGGCTCATTTATCATTTCTAAGATTCAACTGTATCAGAAGGCAAACCGGAAACAACTTTCATTTGTAATTTCTGTAAGACATAATGTCTTCTGAAAACTAAGTGGAAATGTGTGCTGCTGAGGTTTGCCCTGTATTTAAAGAGTATGACAAGCGCCGTCTCAGGAGCTTAGTCTGACAATCACTGGAATAAATGGGAATGTTATTTTTTATTTAACCAAGTGCATCTTCAGACTTCAGCAATGAATTGTAGAACAGCATCGTTCTGTGTCTGATTGTAAAAATGCTTTTTAACCAGCACCAATAGCCAGCTATCTTCTCATCCTTCTTCAGAAATGGAATTTCACATCCTAATTATCAGTGCCAGATTCTCTCCTCAGATTTAGCTCTAGTTCAAGCACTTTATCACAGCTTCAACCCTTTGAATTTACAGTTTTCTTCAAAAGCACGGTGCAGGTGCAATGATAGGACTGAAAACTCGGACAAAGCTATTTTCTGGGTATTAGAAATGAAATATATAACCTTTAGAACTGATCTTATATGCTATCATCTGGAGGTTAAATAGTGGGGTCATAGGATGGAAAAAGACCTAGAAATAATACAGTCCAAACCCTATGAATTGTAGGCAAGTGACCCACACAGGGTCTACAGAACATCTACTTTATACAACCTTGTATATCACAGACCACATAACACTTTCTAGCATCCTGTTGCGAAGTGAAGATTTACAGTAAAGGATCAAAACTCTCAACCATACACTACTTCAAAAAGAAAGTGGAATCTCTATGCATGTCCAGGATTTCTACAGTCAGAGGAAATTTGAGAGGTAGAATTTTCACCATGGGCTTTTACCCACATATAACCTGCCTGCAGCACTTCTATTACACAAGCTCCTCAGCTTATACTTTTCTGAAAG
The DNA here is from genome assembly GCA_035590275.1 of Ibycter americanus. Taxonomy (NCBI): domain Eukaryota; kingdom Metazoa; phylum Chordata; class Aves; order Falconiformes; family Falconidae; genus Ibycter; species Ibycter americanus. The sequence goes on from JAVJGI010000014.1 coordinate 40,866,317, forward strand.
TGGCTTGTTATTTAGATGCTATACAAGGAAAGTTCTTACTTGGATAGGGAAAGAAGTCCCCTTCATTGGAAAAACTGCTTAATGCCTCCCAGATGTGTAAGAAAAGTGAAAAACAATAGCTCATTTGAGGCAGGGCTTATGGCTTACTAAGCTTATTAGTTCTCTGAATGAAGAGTTGTCTGTCCTGCATTTCTTCAGTTTCATTTAACGTACAGACAAAAAACCTGTGTAGACTAAAATGAAATGTAATAGGCTGCTCATGCTGATTAGCAGAAGGAAAGTGTTTTAATAATCTTTTTAATGTCTATCAAATATACATTATTTTAAAGACTCCCAGTTTCTCAAGCTATCTTTACTGTTCTGCTATCTGATATTCAGTGTCATTTGATTTGTTTGCAGGAGACAATTTAAAAGGAAAAGTAGAGCTAATCTTCTATGTCAGCTTAACAAATAAAATCTGTGTACTGTGAACAGCAATCATTAAAAGGATCTGTCATTAAAAATTGATCTAAGATGGGTTCTTTTTGTTAGTCTTTTGATAAGAGATAGTAATTAGAAATGTTTGAAGAAAGATGAGTGATACTATGGAACAAAATATGCCATATTGATTTAGGAAAGCATTAAAGAATACAGAAGCAAAAAAATATATTTTTTTCACACTCGCATGCAGGGCATCCCTTTAACTGGAAACATGATTGCCATCAGCTGAATACCCAGGAAGCTTGTATATCGCTCACTTGGTGTTTAAATGACTAAACTACAAGAGTCAAATCGTTTCTTGAATTAGAAGGGTAATTGTAAATAGGACTTCACGTCTCTCCACAAAGTTCTTTCATGGTACGAGAAACTTGTAGACCAAATCAGCTGGTTAGCTCTGATTGCTGCAGTAGTCCATTAAGTGTAGGCACCTATAACTATATTCAAATATTGATATGGCATCATTTGCACATGAAGAGGAAGAGTAGGTTGGTAAAATTTGCCCAAAGTACCGCAGACTTTCCAAAAATCTGCAATTACAGGAGCCGCTCTAGACGTCCAGATTTGTATCTTAACAAGAAAAATAACATCTTAAATTCTTTTAAGGACTCCCTCCATATGATGCACAAAATAATGTCAGTTCTGGTTAGAAGACAACTTTAAATACAGTGGAGAACTGTGAAATTATCTATGTAAAACTGGGTTCATGCATTGGAGCTATTAGATTGTTCACAGCTTTTTCAAACATTAGAACCCTCATTAAACTATCCTTGACTTAATTTTGTTTAAAAAAAAAAAGTTGCAATTGACACTCTAATGCTGCCTTACTTAATCTCCATGTATAATTTATTCATCATACACCACCACTGCTAAATCATTTAAGAATAAATTTTCATTGTAAGAGGAGCGTCACTGTAGTTAGATCATTATGTATTTCCAAGAAAACGTATTACTCTAGAGAGAAGAAAATATTTTTAGCTTTCTTATCTTCAACTTTTTTCCAGTGATCTCTTTTTATCTCTCTTCTGTTTATCCTTCATCTTTTAAGCTCTCATTCAGAAAAAGCTTGGTAATTGCTAAGTTTAAGCATATGCTTAAAGTCAATGAGACCAAAAAATGTGTTTTAAAAATGTGGTTAATTATTTTGCTGAATAGTGGTATTTTCACAAGTTAGGAACTCAGAGAACTGTCTATGCTTGCTCTCCTTGGTGTAAGAGTCAATTACTATACCTTCATATATCTCTGCGACAGTATAACTGTACTGCAGCTGCAATGTAGGCTGGCAGACCTGTACTAACTGTTCTCCAGGTAACATAATTTAAAAAAAAAAAAAAAAAAAAAAACCAAATCCATCCATTAGGCTGATGTTTATT
>JAVJGI010000014.1:40873607-40927002 GCA_035590275.1 Ibycter americanus
ACATCACAGCCAAAACACAGCACAGCACCAACTACTAAGAAGAAAATTAACTCCATCCCAGCTGAAACCACGACAGGTTTACAGTTTAGACCCACTGAATATTGGTATGGGTTACAAAAGTGTTGATTTCTTGATAATTTTTATCATGTTTGTGGTGCTTTTAATGCAATATAATAATTACTGTATAATCTATAGGATACATAGCTGTATGATCTGTTTACGTGACTACATGATAATTTAAACAGCAGTATAGGCAGCGTTCACACTCAGGTTACCACTGAATTGTGGATTATCTACAAGCGTCCTGAATAAGGAAGGACGTAAGAATGGATTTTGTCAGTATCTGTGGCATGCACCATCTACCTTCTCTCTCCTTCAGCAAGGCTTAACTACAATGACTCAAAGCTCAATAGCCTACTCAGATAATTTACCTACGCACTAACACACTTATGTAAGACATAGGATTGTCAGTAATTTACCTGCCATCATATTTAGTTTGCTGTATTAGCTATAAATATGGCTCATAGTGTATTCACTGTAGCTCACTGTCTAACTCTTCCAGTCAGCTATTTTTATGGTCTGACCCCTCAAGTTAGCAATACTGCTGATCTTAAACACCTGTCTTATAACAGATGCCTATTTCTCCCTATCAACCAGACACCTGTTTATAATATTAATAATGTATTTTTTAAGTTAGTTCCCCTCTCATTAGCTTAAAAATTGAGACTTTCAGGTAGCAGTAGTATGCAGTGATTCTTAATTATATGTTTTTTAAAAAGACACGATATACTTGATAGCAAATGAGCTGTGATAATACTTTTCTTCATTTTTTTTTTTTTTTTTTAAATAGTCTTGCAAGTTACTGCTGAAGCTTCTGTCTGCACCAGAATCATGCCTAGGATGTTTCCACTCCCTTCCTCTAACAGACCACTATCTTTCTTCCTCCAGCTTTTGACACTGCCAAAATGTATAGAGTACGTCTGCTTCCAGACAAAGATGGTAACTGAGTGGCACCTGTGAATCAACATACTGCAAACTGCAGATGACAGGCAGTAACACCTGAAGAAACCTGCCCAGGAATTTGAACTCTGAGCAAATACTCTGTGTTTGCTGCCTGCAGTCACCTGTTCTCTGTGTGAACATATATTTTTACACACACATACATATATCAGATCAAGAACAAATGGACTAAGGAGCTCTTATAATTTTAATAATGGGGACAAATTCAATCTCAGAGATTTTAGTATCACAAAGAAGGTAAAGTGGTTCAGTTTTTTCCTTCTACCCCTCATATCAGTGAAGAACCTTTGCAATATCCTAAAGATGACAGTTCAGTTTCCAAAATTTTCACCTCTGTTTGCACTGCAATTCTTTGATGATTTATATTCAGTATGCTTAAAGTCACAGACAGGATAAAAAGAACAGTTTTTATAAACTCTTGGATACATTACCACAATAATTGTATCAGCAAGGACTTTGGAGCACAAGCAAAATACATGAAAGAGAGGAACATTCATTACTGACTCAAGAAGGGCAATGGAAAAGATCAATGTTTGCTCAATACGGGAGGTCAAAATAGGCAGAAGATAGAGTGGTCAAGAAGTGGGGTGCAGAAAATGGAAATATTTTTTCTAAAGTGCTAGTAGGTATCTCTAAAAAAATCTAGATTCTTTTTACAGATGCATGTTTCAGAATGCTGGTAGTTAATAAGCAGATGGCTACATAACAGATTTCGGCTGGAGAGTACCCATCAAGGGGCGGAAGAGTGGAGATACGACCTTGTGTTTTGAGGCAGGAATGGGAGAAAAAAAACTGTGCATCTGTGCTAAGTATCTAGCTGGAAACCTGCAAAGTCAACTTGATTCAGTGAGCTTTGGAGAAGCAGGAGGTGGCCCAGGTAGTTACCTGGTAACTAAACATAGAAGTTACCTTAGTATCAACCAAAAAATCTAGGCTTGAACGTAACTTTTACTGTTTATTTTAAACATAAATCTCTCTGCTTCATTAGTACAGCAAGCTGTGTTGTAGTATTTCACAGCTGTTCTGATTGACAGTAATATTGCAGCAAAATTGATATGTTTGTATTTGGGAAAGCAGATACTTAAATCTCTGTAATTAGGCTTCAGTAAGGAAAGTAGTTAGTGGTAGGTGTTAGCAACAGTGCTATTCCAAGGGTCGTGCCTTTCTGAACCAAAAGGGTCACAAGCAAAACCTTTTTATTACTTTTGAAATGATAGTTAGAGTCTACCAGCATCTTGAAATACTGTTTCAGTAATTATGTCATATTACAAAGATGACATTCACTAAAAGAATATGAGAAAATATTTTTAATCAATATAAGCAGTAGCAATAAAGACTGGCCAATATAATCTTTGTAGAATAATACTGTGTATCATATTAGTAGAAACTAATATACTGTAAAAGACCACCTGTATTCTAATAACAAACAGGAAGTTTTATTCCTCACTCACTGTTTCAGAAAGCATTGTGTCTTTGTCTGATGTCACTTGGTCAGATACAGAAAGAAATAGGACCTATTTCTCTCCAGCAGCAATAGTTTTTACACTTTCCGAACCTTTCCCTGGGGAATTTCACAGAAAATTAGATGTGTACCATAATCAAGTGGAAATTTACAGGATTAAGGCCTCAGTGTTTGTCATCTTTCTGAGAACACACTGAAAAATTTAGGACAAGTTTGTTCCAACTTAATAGTTGCAAGAAAAAACCAGAGTTTTCTAGTGATGGTTTAGATATTGATGATAAAAAAAAAAAAAAGGTGGATTTAGGCTATTGAAACAGGAGTGTTCACCATCTGGAAGAGTTATATACTATATAACATCTGTTGATTTCCCTTTCCAGAACATCACTGAAATACTTACAATTAAGAAAAGCAGTGACTATGTATAAACATAGTTGACCATTACTGGAAGAAATACCCTATAACAGATGTAATTTTGATACGATGTAATTCAACGATGCTGCATGCAATATTAATGGGCCTTTGTAACATATTCTAATTTTAAAATTCATTACTAAATTATTCAGCAGTCTATAAAACAGATGTATGGCACTGCAGCACCCAAGTTGCTGTATCCGTTATAAAATTATCTTTTTATAATCTGCATGTGATTTGTCCTTTAAGCCTCATACAGAATCAACGATGTTTCTAGGTGCTGTGACTCACCTTCAGTTTCCTCACTCCCCTGAAAGGTTTCACTTGTGTTCCCTTATTATCTGTTTCAACATTAAATGTCAAGCTTTTATGCTTAGTTTAATTTGTACTTGATAGGCATATATTTTAGGAAAACAGAACACAGAGAAAATGTGGTTTGGGTTTTTTTTCTTGTAATATCTATTTGCATTTGCATTTGCTTGAGGTTAGAAGTAACTTCTTTGTCCAAGCACACTTGGTCTTTCACTCAGAAAAGGTATGACCTAGGAACAAACCTCACACTGTTCAAAGACTTAATTTGGATTCCTCCTGTAGATGACGGTAACCCTGGGATGCTCTTTGCACCTTCATCTCCTATGAATGTTGCAGAAAATGTTCTGGAGGAAATTATATGACCTGGGTTATAAGTCTGTATGACAATTTTGGTAGCGGTAGAGAAGGAGAGGTGATACTTTTTTCCTCTGTTTTGTTTGAATTGATGACAGGATGACATGACAGAAAGTTTGATGGAGCTGTTTGCCTTATTACATGGAGTAGCAAAAAGTGGGGAGAGAGAGAGAGATTTGTCTAATTATAGTAGCTGAAACAAGAAAGCTGAGGAGGTAAACCAGAGAAAGCATAAGAGCAACAGGCTGTGCAAAGTACAACATGGTATACCAACAAAAAAAGAAAAAGAGAGTTGGTTTTGAAATGCTACATCCATGCCACTTTAAAGTCCAAGCTATGTATCACATCCAGTTACCCAAAAAACTTCATGAAAGTGTACATAAATGGGTGTAGACAGGGCCAAGTTGCAACTTAGATTGTTCAGTAAACATGTTTTCATGTGCATTTTTGGACTACTCTGTTTCAGTGTCTGGGGCAGAGTGAGATCAGAGACTCGAAATACACCTAGTGCAATCACAACAGTGATTCAAATCAGTTTGCTGTTGATGTACCTGTCTTAGGCTTGATCTCCAGATTGACTACTAAGATCGAAATCTTACTGGGCTGGTATCATGTAGTCTCTAGATGGATCAAGGAAGCAGGATAGTCTGCAAGTTAGTCTGTGTTGGGTATCATTAGTAGCGATAGTTTCCAGTCAATTGCTTTGAACCTAGACTGTTTTAAACCACTGTCAGGGCAGTATAGGCATAATCCTTTTCCCACTCATGTTAGAATGCTTTTATACAACTGTGTGAACATTTCCGTCATTATTCTCTAGAATAGAAGCAAGACATCTGCAGCATGGCAGATAGCTGGAGCACATTGTGATATACAGGACCTGTGCACTAAGTATGCCACAGCAAAGATTTGACCCACTTGGCAGTCTGCACCTAGAGTAGAAATATGCCTGATGCAGGATTTGGCCCGCGCAATGTCAGAGAACCATCAATTCTATATCTAAATCTGAATGAATCATCCTGTCTCCCCCCATCATCATTAGACAGAAATGGGAACCCTCAGGAGGCTTTTTTTTCTGATTTATCTCGAATGCCTATCATTGGGTGGGATGAATTCGCTTTTGGAGCTGTTTGCAGAGGAACCTAGGATGACTAGCACAGACACAGACACATGCCTAAGCTAGTGCAAATAAATTCTATTCCTGTTGCGAACTCCTCTCCACACCCCCATAATCAGCATTACTCAAATATTTAAACTTCCTTCATGAAATCTATACAAACTTTGGCATGCTTACATCAGTTAGCCTTTAATTTTGAAATGTCTTGAGAAATGTTGCCTTCCTCTTCTAAATTGTTACTACTTTTATAAGAACCCTGTGATCCTGGTGAGTGGTATGACATTAGAAATAACAGTATCAAATAACTTAATTTTTTTTCCCACCTAGTCCATTAGGAGTGAGACAGATTCCCCTGGAAAAGAAAACCTGTCCAAAAGGTTGCAGAGTGAGAAAAATACAGCATAATAGCTGCAGAATCTGCCTTCCCCGCCCCCCTTTGAATAGGCAATATAGGGAAAATTGCTCAGCTATAGAGTTAACTAGGAGTAATCCCAAATGACAGAAAGAAGGGTACTTCTTAGTCACATAATCAACTGAAACAGCATTTAGAAAGAACAGACAGCTGGCCCAGTCCAAACATCAGCAGCCAAGTGGGAGAGTTTGTCATTCTGCAAATGGCAAAATAGCAAACACCTGACCTGAAGATAATAGGTTAATTGCTTTAATACTACATTTTGCATTGATGTTTGTTTTAATGTTGTGATGGATGAAAAGAGGTCATTTTTTTTTAAATGCAGGCCTTCCAGAACTGGAAATGTCTGCCCAGTGGCCTAATGAAAAACATCTCTTAGGTGATAAAATGAGTTGCATGCAAATGACAAGCAGGCTTGATGTGCCCTGAAAACATTCAGCTTGGAGTGACCTGTGATCATAAATTACTGGCATGCTGCATCAGATCCTAGACTCATAATTTCATCAAGATCAACAAGATGCAATCTTGAAAACTGTTTGCATGATGTGAGGACGAATTGATGCCCTTGTCCTTCTAGACTGTTGGATCTGATGCTCAGGAGTCTGACTACTTTGTGTCTCTAAGTAGCAGTATAGGGCCATTGTAAATAATTAAGTAGAAATTTGTTACCCTTTTGTCAAATGTATTTCTGATGTTACTCTTCCTTTGCCTCCATTAAGAAATCTCTTGATTAAATTTTAAAGTCTTAAACAATTTGAAGGGCTGAGAGCACAGGACACAAACTACAGTCTGAATGTTTTGTACAGGAAAGTCATATTCTCTCTGGGAGAAAATAAAATAATGTCAAGTATTTAATATGCTATCCCCTGATTCTCTTTCAAGACATGATGCTATAGATTTGATTACCAACTCAGTGGATGGTAGTTGTAGGTCATTTTCTCATCTGTCTGCTTTTAGAGATTCAGAATTTCTCTCTCAATATATTTACAAATGTTTCTATATAAATAGAATGTATAGCTGAAAACTTAATCCCATGCAGTTACACCAAGAGGATGCATATAGAATAGATCATACACATGTGGACTCTTCAGAATTAATGTTGCTGTTCATAATTTAAAAGCCACTGTTCTACCAATAAACCTATTCCAAGTTTTCTGAAATGTATAAAAGAGCTTAAGAAAGAGACACAGTATTTTTATGAGTAAATGGGACCTGAAAACTGAATTACCCTTATCTTGATTTCTGCATCTGGACACATGATTAGTGACCATAATTTTTATTATATACCTCTTTAGAAATATATATATGTTTATAAAGCACACTCATCATGCATGTCTTGAAGTAGGCATATCATATTTATAGTGACAAAAGCCATTTACTGTGCATTGAACAAAGAACACAATCTATACTCAAGATAGAAAAAAAGATTATCAGGGAGGAGCATACATTTCCACAGCAGAGTGCTTAATTCTGGAGCAGAGGACATAGCATCAGTATTGACCTATTAATGCTAGCAAAAATATTGCTGTGCAGGCCTAACTGCTCTCACACAATTACATCGTTAAGTGTTTTATTTTTATTCTGATTTCCTTAACGTTTGTACACTCAGAAATAGCCTCCATCCCTTAAAACTATATATCATTCTTCACCTCAGTTCAGTGAAGCAGTAGAAAATAAATGTGTCCTAGTAGAGTATAACATTTAAAAACCACTCCCATGAGTGACAGCTCCTCAGTCATCATACCACATTTGCACTCCCTAACTAGAATGCTGTGAAAAATGACAAATCCCTGTTACAGTTTTATTTACTCCCTCAGTAATATCTGGACACCCATTTAGAATATTATAGTCATTAATGCATATTGCAGACAGTGTATGTACTCCTTAGACTTTCTATTTGAAATATACATGCACTAATTACATGCTTACAGAAAATGATGACTCTTCCAGTTTTCACATCAGAGAGATCTAATTACATTTCACAGAATCATAGAATCATTTTTCTGCGCCCATTTCAAAATTTTACAATGCTGGGTTAGATGCTTCACCGAGTTAAACTTTGTAAACCAAACTCTGTACAACAAATCTCACTGTCCCTCCTCTGTCAACATTACATTATCCCCAAGCTTGATCCACATAGTGCCTCCAGCTGAGAAGTGCCTATAGTTTCTTCTTAAATAGATATGCTGCTTCAAAGAAAATCTCAAGAAAAGCGACATATGTACCACTAGGTATATCTACATCTTCTCAATAAATGAGCTTACTCCGCAGACATAATTTTCAATGTCTGTCAGAGAGCAAGAAAGGCTCAAATAGTGAACTTCAAAAACATATTCAGCAACCGTTAGTGGCTGCAGGCTATATAATAAATACCACAGAGAACGTTATGAACTGCAAGCTGAGGAAAGCTACAGGCACAATGGACTACATTATATTGTCCAATGCATGGTAGACATTATGGCACAGTAACAGAAAAACATCGTGTATATACTTGTCAGAGTTGTGTTCCAGCAGCAGATTTTTCTTTTTTAGATCCTCCACTGGGAAGTCTGCAAATCTTCTGAGCTGCAATTGCCAAAAAATACTATTTTTTATAATAATTCTAATAAATGTTATGATATGTAAGGTCCAGTATCTACTCTGGACACTGCTAATATAAATTTGGCAAGCTCAGTTGAGGTCAGTGCTTATTTTTGGCAGAAGAGCACAAGTGGGCCTGTGTTACACAATATTTCACTAGTTGTCAGCTACCCTTAAAAAACTCATGGGAGAGATGCCTCTTGAACAGGTGATGATACAGGAAAATGAATTATTTTTGAGTATTTGGTATGCTCTTTGTTTAGAATCTTTAACTCATTTACAGTAATTTATGTTGTAATGTTGAATGTACAAATAAACATTTCCCAGAAGAACTTTTAAAATAATCTTTTTGATCCGCTTTCATAAAATTTTAATGTACTGATCTTGAAGTTGCTTTGCAGTTTCAGCATTGGAATAGTCTATAAAGTACCCACAAAAATTATAAGCAGATACTGTAATCGCAGTACAGCTCCGTGAATTGTAAGGCTAAGTTTGCCTGCTTGTGGCCACAGAAGATCTATACTGTCACATAATGGGGGCGTGGCTGAGCCAAATTCCAAATCAAGTAATTGCTTTCTGCCCTGTGAAGTTCATATGCTAATTTTAACTGAATAAAGTATTAGTCTTCCTTTTCTGTCCAGACAGCTGGTTTGCTGAGTGCTCTGAAGTATGTCCCAGGATCCTTTTTAGAGGTGGCTGGACCTTGCTTGTTTTGATTTGTTTATGTAAGTATTGTTCTACCATGGGTAATTATTTCCTACTTGATTTTGCCTCTGACTTTGTCTGAGCCACTGCAGATATTCACCTGTTTATAGAGGAAAGCCTGTAGTGTTTGCCAGTTGTCAGAGTGCTGTGGTATGTGAACTACTCAAGGACAAGAAGGAAACCTTGATGTCATGGGCACTGATTACTGACAAATTGTGACATAATTGATAACTAGTCTGCTTCTATTGCCTAGTTACTCAAATAGAAGTTCTTTTGGGCAGAATGTGTTGTCTGGTGCTCATTTAAAAGAGAAAGGGCAATATAAACAAGCTCTGAGAACATGATTTTTCTGAACATACTGTTGTGGAATTTCCTGGGTGGTGTATATATATATATGGTCATGGGAATACACATATAGAATATATGTAGTCACAGGCACATCGGCCTGTGACTGTGCCACCCGATCTTGGTGACTTCTGTTACCCCCATTGGTGGAACTATTCATTGAGAGTGATACTGAGAGTGTTTTTCAAGAGACTCTCCCAGCAGCACAACTTCAGTTGATACTGTGCTGTGAAAGCTTTTTAGCTTGCACTCAGTCCTTATTTCAGGGGTAGTTTCTCACACTGTGGTATAGGGATTCTCTCCTTATCAGGTATTCACTCCTATGGCATTTCTTTATATGAGTAGGTAACAGATGCATTTACTTTACCCTTCCTGGCTGGCCACAACACTTGCAAATGCATTATCATAAATCTCTGCATATATATGTAAATAATACCTTAAAAGCAATGGGAAGAAAAATTCTACTGAAAAGACTTAGCTCTTCTAGGGTCTGAGGAAGGCTTTGTCTCAGAGCAAGTTTAGATCACTGGGTTGTATATATATATACACTTCTTTTTTTCTTTCTATTTATGCCTTTGTGAAAACCTTGCTGTTTATCAAAATTTGAGGGGTGGGGAGTAGTGTTTGAATTCTTGACTTGGTTTAATCTCAGAATCATCCTATTAGTTTACATAGCCTAGTTTGGAGCCCTGCTTCTCATCTGAATGGAAGAGCTTTTTTGCCTTTAAAAAAGTAAAACCAGAAAAAAAAGTAGAATGAAATAAGATTGTCATGTTATTTGGTAGGTGATTTAACATTTGAGGCTCTGTTATTTGCATATCAAAATAAGACATGAAAGCAGCTTGAAAACAACAACTGCAAAGCAGTAATAAGAAGCTACCTACCAGAACTCATATATAGGACTGGGATAGACTGGTCTATTGTATATGTTCATGTCATTCTTGAAAACACAGAGAAAAAAAATCATGTGTGGAAACATCTGAGATTGCAGCTCATTGTAACTGCAATTGCTCATTACTGAAACTCTTTTTTTGCATTTATTTTTCCCCTTTTGAGTTTTTGTCCTTCTAGAGTTTCCAGTGCTCTCCCCTGCAAAGTTTTTTTTTTTCCTTTTCACTTGCCTTTTTAACTCACTTGAAAACTACTCCTTCTCATGGGGGAATAACTGTCCCTTTCTGGGTATTGTTGGTAAGTGTAGCTCTTTTGACAAGGCAACATTAGGCTGTACGTTTTATTTTTAAACTAGAACAACTTACGCAGCTGACTAATTTTCTATCATTAAAGAAGAATCAAGTAAGTGGAACAAAGAACTCTGTATACAAATAACAAAACTTAACTTTCACCTAGACATGTAGTCACATGGACCAGCTGGTATAAATTGACATTGCCTTTAATAGAGCTATACCTGGTGACAGCAGCTGAGTATCTGGCCTCCAGAGGATAAAATACAATATCTGTTTGCTGTTTCGATGTATGTCTGTACTTTCAATGAAGAGAGGGTTGTTTGAGTTGGAATATCAATCTGCATGTTATTAGTTAACAGATTAAAACTAATCTGAGAAGCACTGGTGATTACATACGTATCTGGATTTTAACAAGTCGGTGCTTTTGCAGAATTGTGAGTAATTATATGCCTGACTGGGATGAAATAAATCAATAATTTATTATGAGAATTTACTCATCGATTTAGTGTGCAAATCATCAGTAATCATATGCACTGTGCCAAAGAGTGAGTCGAGATGAGCTCATTAAAAAGTCTTATATAAAACTCGACTCCTTAGAATAGTGCGATCACATGATTGACTGTACGTAAGAGTCCTACAGCCCTTCATTTAGCTCAGCCTTAGTAAGAGATTGTCCGTTTTGCCATGAAGCTAGAGCGCTATTATCCATGCATTTTCTCAGAGATGCACTTCTCTGTTCCAGTTTCACATTTGCGGTAGTCTTTCAAACTCTGCCCTTCGCTTTTTCTTTGTTAGATTTTAAAGTCTTTTAATTGACGAAAAAAGTAATTGACATTCTTTTAATTCGCAAGAAAAGTGTTGAGGGTTTGGGGTTATGTCGCTGTCAATGGATAATTCCCATTTGTGTTTTCTAAATACCCTGTTGTGTTTTACTCTTTAGTTCGAAGGTAACATTAAGCGCAGCTTAAAGCATTCATTTCAAAGCAGGAGGTTGACACATAGTGAAGAGACTGTAGCTGGGAAGCTTTGATACAGCAATCAAGGGCCATCAACACTTAATGGCTCTACACCAGTGAATCAATGGGCTTGCTAGCAGCTGGGCCATTGACTTTGAACAACTGTCTGCCCAGAAGCTGAAAGGATGCATGTTCATGTCAGAGCTGGAAAATTTGCAGCGTAAGCACAGGGGGCTGAAAGAGGTCACAGGCTGTTTTAAAAGGGGAAAGTTCTCTGTGCAAACAGGGCGGTTCCTTCTCCACCAGCCACATGAACAGTTCAACAAGGTCGGAGGGTTGTTTGTCTCAAAGAGAGCCTAAGTCCTGAATCCACTCTGTTGCTAAAGGAACAGGAATGGTAAATGCTTCCTGGGATGTTCAGTTTTAGATAGATTTGTGCTTTATTTTTTAAATATGAAAGTGTGTAAACATATTTGTGAAGTTGCATAGCTGAACCAGTGGTTATTCCTTTTCTTGTGCATTGTCCCTGAATGTTGCCATCGTGAAATCGGACTACACTGCAGTGCAGAAATTTTTGTCAAAAATCTAGAAGTCAAAGTTTTGTAGACAGCTGTGCTTCAAGGAGGCTGATACACTGATTTTACAGTGTTAGCAGCAGCACCATATGGTGTTCCATTACATAAACAGGATCTAACTTGATTTTGTGCTAAAGAATTTTGTAAAAGTTTTCTGGAATTTATGATCAGCCATTAACTAGGATTAGGAGATGTAGTAATGTATGGGATTCAGTGATTCAATCCAGACCTGGCATAAAGTGCAAGTAAATAGTCTCGACAAATCTGTGTATCAGTGGAGAGGTTTTGGTTTTGTTTGTTTACCTGGGGTCAAAAAAAAGAAAGAAAAAAAAGTATAGGGGGTTGTGCATAGGTGCATGTGTTTTCTTCTGGGTAGCAAAATTCAGCGGTGTGACAGTTGCTTAGGTAACTGAATGTTTTATTTATGAGCTGAAGAAATATGTGGTAAATGGACTTTGAGGATGAAATTCACTACTTTGTGCAAAATGGCTGTGAAATTGGTTGTGTGCAGGGAGGTAATGGGTAATAGGTACACTAGATTCGCAGAGAACAACATGCTTGAGAAAAAAGGTGGATAATGGAATGTGGTCATTAGGATGGGAATGTTTCAGCAGATAGATATGTTTTCAACAGTGTTATTCAAAGGATATATCATAGATAAGTACAGAGATTGACGTTTTGTTTTTAAAAAGAAGCATTTATATAATACAGACAAACCCAACAGCTTGTGGGCACTAATATCACATCAACACATCACAAGCTTTTTATTTAATTGAGTGTGATTTAGGAAAAAGCATTTAGAACACAGTCTGCTCCATCACATCAAATCAATTTAAATTAACAGACCAATGTTTCAGCTGTAAACTGATGCTAATCAAGGACAAGATGCTAGAAGTTACTAAGCATCTCCTGTAATCTTTAAACAACTCTTATTTCTGTTTACTACAGTGGGAACAGAAAGTCATGATCCACGTTTCACAAAAAAATTGGGGTCTTCACAGGATTTTTTTCCAGGCCATATGCAGTTACTCTCAATGTTTTGTCTGGATTTGCCACAAGTATAAATAAATGTTTAACCAGCTCTTGGGTAACAATCTGAATAAGTGATGTTAGGCATATGATGAAATCAGGTGTGTTCTTAAACGGATGGTGATTTTTGGTGTTAGCATCTGAATATTCCAGAAACATTTAAAGAAAATTTTTTTTTTCTTTATGATTCAGACAATTAAAAATAGCTCCAGCAGAAGCAGTTATTAGTGAAATCCTTTTATAATATTTCATTCTCTAATGCTACTTGAATAATTAAACAATAACAACATGAAGAAAATTCCCAAATGATGAGTTAATCTCATTTTTCTTCTTTCTTTTTTTTTTTTTCCCCTCTCCAACTAAAATCCAGAGGGACAAGCGGTTTGTTTGGTCAGCTTTAAGAAATGGATGTGCAGTCCCTGTTACCAGGGCTACAAATTATGGCCATCTTCTCTCAAAATCATAGAAACAAGACTACAGACATAAATTACCTATAATTTTCTTATTCCAATAATTCAAATTCACATTTCCATTGCTGGCGATGAGTAAAGGAAAGTATGATTCATGTTGCAGTGAAAAGCTATTAAGGTCTAAGATTACTTAGGCTTTGAGTGAAAGGTGCCTGTTACTGTAAATGTGGAAAGCTAAAATAAAATCTTTGGTTAGATTAGAAGATGTATTTAAGATCTTTGCACCTATTTGGCTGGAAATGTGTGACACACTGAAATTCTAGTCCCCCAAATTTCCTGGTTTATTATTAGTACATTGAAATCAATCTCATTTTCAACCAGATCTAAATGCTGTGGGTGCCCTGCGTCCCCCACGCCCTCCCCCCCTGCCCCCCCCCAAAAAAAAAAAAAAAAAAAAAAAAAAAAAAGGAAAGAAAAAAAAGTGTGAGTGAAATCTAAATAATGCCTCTCCAGCCCTTCACTGATTTTCTAGTAGTGAGCTAGAAATTACCTTAAACATGAGCCAAGCTGTTCTCAAATGCAGGTCTCCTCCTTTGAGGATCTGTATTTATTCCATGGTGCTCGAACAGCCAGGCTTTTCTGTCCTGGTGTACCTTGAAGCAGAGGGAAGCACTGTATAAAAGACGTACTTTTTGTAGCAGTCATACAACACTGCATGATGTGTCTGTGGCTAATGCTCTGAGAACCTGGGAGTCTATCCTAACTTCAGTATTTTAGAAAATAGAAACCTGTCTTGCGGAGTATTTACTGCAAGGTATTTGCTGCCATGCTGCATCCCTTCAGTGCTATCCTTAATCAGGCTATTGCCACTTTTAATGAGGCAGTGGAGGCCTGTGGCATTTGTACAACATTCATTTTGATAGCTTGAATAAAGGAAGGTATACTGAGGCTAGGATTTCTCTGACCCAACAAAGTTCATCTTTAAAATCTGCTTATCTACCTCTGAAATCAGTGGACTATAGGCAAAGAAATTTACAGTTTGAGTCCTTAGTCAGAAATTACATCACCTGTGGTCACATGAGTCACTGCCTAAAATCTTTGGGTTTTTTTCTGTTGACTATGAAGGGAGTCTGGAGTAGCTAACTCAAACCAGATATCTAAGTTGTAGGTGACAGAATCAGTTGAGAAGACATCCCAGTTTTTGTTGGCACCTGTCACTAAATCAGTGAAAATACCCTGGTCCGGGATCAGGCCCAGAATCGAGACTGGCTCCTTTCATTATTCTGTCTAATAATTCTCAAAAAGATTTGGTTCAAATATTTTTAATTGAACAGTCTTAGGTTTAAATGCATTTATGAATATAAAATGATTCATAATGGCTTATCACTAGCAATAAAGGAGTAAACCCAGTGATTTCAGAGTAGTTTGTATGTTAATATAAATTTTTACACTTTAAGTAAAAGTATTTATTAGTATGTACATTAATAAATGCATGAAATAATAGCATTTAAAAAAATCAAATTACTTGAAACACACAGTTTTGATGGTCTGGAGTGAATGTATTCAGACTCTTGACCGTTAATTTCAAAAGTTTATATTTCTATTTAAATTCAGAATGACCTCTTTTTTATTTTCAGTGAAATATTAGAATAGGATAAGAAAGAAACAAACAAATTGGCTTCTAAACTGTCCTAAATACTAGTTTTCCAGTAGTATTCTAGTTTCTTTATCAAACAGATCAGATTAATTATTTAAAATGCATTTAAATACACAGAATTTTTTTTTTTCCTGTTGAAATTAACACCATCAATTAAACAGTAACTGTGAAAATTTGTGACTTTTATTCTAAACAATGAAACAGTGTTTGGGACACTGAGCATTAAACACTTTAGGACACTAAATAAAAGGAAGAGATATATGTCAGTGGTGGCTGTAATCTTGTCCATTTATTATATATCCCTTCCACATGCTCACAGCAAGCAGGATCAAGAGAGTATTTGTAGTTGCATATCCTCGGCCTGATTTTGAATTTATTAAACATATATTAATACACTCAGAAAAGTCCTAACTGCTTTTCCAGTAAGCTAGGGTGTATACGAATAGTAAACACAGAGATTTCATTTCATAAATAAGTTCCCACAATTCTGTCTTTGCCAAACAAGGGCTTTTAATTAAAGAATTTTCCATCATAAGTAAATTATAAATAAAAGGTGTCATGAGATCAATCCGTTCAGCTCCTGAATGCTGATGAAAAGTAATGCAATAAGCTAAAGTGTAAGAATTCTGGTTTGCAGCTTGAAATCCAGCTTCATTATAATAAATGAAAAGCGTTACTATTGATTTCCATACAGCCCAGAGTTTTCCTGACACCATTTGCTAATAGGCTCTTACATAGCAGGGGCCATATGTTCTGTCATCAGTATAGAGGAAGCAAAGCTGTGCTCTTGTCACTGAAGAGAACACAGGTGAGTGGGAAGCAGCCTGAAGTATTAAAGCAGAACAAGGCCCAGACATAGACTCTTCATGGATACCCACTGGATGCACTAAGATGCAGCAAAATAATGTTTTAGATTTTCATTTTCTCTTACTGACAATTGCTATTCAACAGTGCTTTCTGTGTACTTTCAAGCTCATGAACAGGAGGAATTGCGAGTTATTGCCATGTTGTGACAGGCATGTTCCCAATGAAACAGTGCCTCTGTGAAACAGCTGCTGAAAGCTGCGTACCTTGTACCGGCCTCAGCTTTTGGAACGCTAAGCTTCTCTGTTCATGTACGATTTCTGTATCATGTACTATAAAGCAGTATCTTGAACAGCCTGACTTGTGGCTTTGTATTTATACCCTTGCAACCCTGGGTGGAGTACTTGAAATCATCTTTTGTTTTCTTAGCTTGCATCACATACTTTGAGAATTAATGCAAGCAGAACTAGCTCCAGCTTCAATTATGCATAGCCTAAAATTCCAGTTACTCCAGCTATGCTCTGGTTTTTTTTAAAGCAACTTATGTTCTTCTCTTTGGGAAATAAAAGGTTTTCTATAATGGGATAAGAGAGATGACTCTCTCATTTTCAGTAAAGTTTGGTTCACCCAGGGCAACGCCAACCCCTGTTTACAAAATAAATAGATACTTATTTTTAGCGTCAATTAACCATAGCATAAACACCTTCTAAAAGTTCCATTTCAGGTATGAACAAACCTTTTAGACTGTCTTACTGAGAGTTGGAAAACTTGAGTGATCAATAGAACTTCACGTATCTTACCAAAGCCTTCAGGATCAAAGTTTATTTCTAGTTTGGAAGGCATCTCTACAAATATTTAACTGTAGTGGAAGTCTTTGGGTATTCTCAAAATGCTGGCAGGCTTCTGTTCCTAACTTCATCTTTTTTATGATATAGGCATCACTGTGTTATGACTCTGTCTGTTTTGTTTTTCACTATATTATACTGACTGAATTCATGTGGAGGTGCTGGTGCTATGTAAGGCATGCCCTACGAATTCTTCCCTAACTGTCTAGCTGGGCCTGATCAAGGCTACTTTGTTCCCTGTATGTGCCCAAGCCTCCTGTGCTGTAATCTACAGAGCGAGAAAGAGGAGAATGAAGAACAGAGGAATTTGTAACATGTTGACCTCCGCTGGATAAGGAGGCATTGGCTCAGAGGAGCTCTCACAAGTCCCTCACTTAAGACAGCCATTGATGCTGTTTCGGTAAAGTAATAAACTTAATATGCTGGTAGAGAACTTTGGCAGGAAATGACAGTTTTGTGTTACATATTAAAAAATGTGTAAAATCTTCGGTTGAAACATCATTTAAATATTTTTCTGACTATCTACTTGGGTAGTTGAACTGAAGTGATTAAGTAACTGAAATAACTGGTCTAACTCAGTAACTTCAGAAATCTGCATCCAACCTGAATCTTTGATGTAAGCATTGTCTGGTTATCAAATTGTATCTTCAACGCTGCATTGCTGTTTTCTTCCATAGTTTTTCAAGGAGACATGAAATGCTGTGATGGTTTTTCTGTTTAGTCAAGCACAGTGGGTGCAGTCTGTATGTTGGTGATGGCAGGTCCTAAAATTTGCTAAGTACAAGCAAGTGTAGTAACAGTTACGTTCCAGCCACAGTGGTATTTTCCCAATGATTCAAAACAACTTTAGAACACTAAACATACAAGAACCACGTGTTCTTCAATCCAGGTTGTTACCTTTACAAGATATACCCTGAAACATGATACAAAACTACTAGTATTTCAATATTTTAAAAGGTTAGGGAGAAGAATGTCTAAGGCAACCGAGAGCTCCATGAACTCCAAGGTACACAAAATAAATCTTTTCTTTCAATAGAGGTTTGTAGTAACTATTTGCAAGTCATCCAATTTCTAGCTTCTTCTTTAATACTAAACCTGAAATTATTTTGTGGGGTAAAAGCCTTACAAATATATATATTTTTAAATTTCAAATAAGTTCTGTTAGAGTTCAAAGACACATGGAAAGAAAAGTATTATTTTCAAATAAATATCTAATTTATTGAGTAAGTAATAATCAGCTTTATAGTACTTGTACAGATTTTAAACAATTAACGAAGTTGAAGGGCATCAAATTTATGTCAGAGTATCACTTTAGAGAATGACATTGTGAATTCAATAATTGCCAGCTGAGGTATGTTAATAAGAATCTTTAAAAGCTGTGCTTTTCCCCTGCCTCTTTACAGAGTACTGGGGGGGGGGGGCAGGGCAAACAGCCTGGAGGTTATGAAACTTGGACTTCTGTCAATAAGGTTGCCATTTTTGTTTGTTCAGAGCTTTCTGATGCTGAAAGAGTATAAACAAAAGACAAAAATCTGAAGCTGATACAGGCAAAATTCCAGAGTGTTCATGAAAACAGCGCTCTAATCAATCTGCAAGTGAAATACCAGGCAATGAATACTGAATGCCTGTTTAATTAGGGTGAATCATGTAAAAGAAAATGTTGGATAGTTCTGTTTACACAATCACTATATTTACCCTTTTACTAGAGCTATAATTTGAAGTTTCTACATATAAGTACTAATGTTGTCTCATTTTCCATAAAGATTATAAATTATTCTGCTAGTTAATTCTCAGTGACAATATGAGGAGGGTTTGTTAGTTAATAACAGTCTAGATGCAGGACTAATGATAAGAAATCGTTATATACAATAAGGTACATACACAAAACTTATGTAAGTAGGTAATACCTAGGGTGTCCTAATGTGAAAAAATAATTGGAAAAGTTTTCTTATCACATGATCCCACCTCAAGCATTTGTTAGCTGAGATCTTACAGGTACGTATTTGTTTTCTTACGAGAATAAAATACTAAGCAGCAGTTGTTAGAAAATTAAAAAATCTGTACACATTTTATTTCATACATATTTAATAAAGTGTTTGTGTTGTAAAATATATCCATACATAATATACAGGTTCTTTATAAAAACACACTTTTTCCAAAGGCTGTGGCACTTTACATGGTATGACTTTGCCAGTGTATGGCTCTTCAGAGCTGAACAGCTGACATGGGTAAGGCTTCTGGGGTCATCTAATTTTTAACCATTCTACGCTTCCTTACATGAAGGTGAGCAGATACTGACTGACCATTTTCATAACCTGTGGTGATCTGTTGTATGCTTGTTACCTGAGGGGAATATTCATAACATTTTGTACATATGAAGGTAAGTAGTGAGAGAGGTATAGTTTTAGCTTTGGTTTGTATGCCTGTATTGTAGATTTCTATAAAAAAACATACAAAGGATTTAGAAACAGTGTTTGAAAGGCAAATAAATAGTTTCACTGTGTAATGCTGCATGCTAACTGCAGCTGTCATTTTAGGGCGAACAGTGAACAGGCTTGTGGCAGACCCATACAGAGTTTGGACTTCGCATATAGGGACAAGGACTTTTCCTCTCCTGAAGAGCTGTGTTATCTACCATAAAGAAAAGCATGCTGGTGTGAGGTATTCTCATTAGCCTGCTCTGCCTAGCGGGTGTGCTGCTGCCAGCTGTGCCAGCTGCAGCTTAGTGGTGGCCCTCAGAGTCGAGTCAAGGTACAGCACGGTGGCAATCAGTTCTTTTGTGATAGCAACACAGTTTTGCAGCTAATCACCCATAAAGTTTGCTTTTTGTATGTAAACATTTTGAATGTTTGTAACATTTTGTTGTATGGAAACATTTTGAATGTTTTTACCGTTATGCAGCACCCAAACCCAACAAAAAAGTAGCTGAAAACAGGGATTCAATAGGAAGTGGTAAATAGTCTTAAATTACCAGAAAAATGATGCTGGATAATTAGCAGCAAAAGACAGCATATAGCATCACTAGCTGTCACAGATGTAGAAATTGTACTTTAGAAGTTTTTGTAGTGCCAAAAAAGTGTAGCTGAAGAAATGAAACTGCAGATGATCTAAAATCACATTTGCAAGAACTGGAAAGTGAATCTTCTTAGTGGTTTATTGCTATATACGTTGTTCCATCAGTTGCTTTACATTATTCCTCATGTCAAGGTGTTACTGTCAAAAATTGCCTTTTACTCATGCATCCTTTTGGTAGGTAAGAAAGCTGATTAACTTATTTAGGAGGTAATTACCTAGAAAAGAATTATGAGTTAGACTGCCCCTGGATCTTTCACATATGCTCAAAGGGAAGAAAAAAACCTGAACAGCCACTGTAGTTCTGTTGCTTCTGAGCAGTGGTTCGGTTCAGGATAAGACCGTTATGCCTTCATGAGCAAAATGTTTTATCATATTATGTTATTAACAAAAAAGATGGTTCCCTGCACTTGATTCACCACAAAATAAAGCAATAAATTAAAACTGATGTATCTGTTCTAATTGTAGTTTGTGTAGATGAACTCTGAGCAATTTGTGTCTTTGAAGGGAAATTTTCTTGATTCTTCTGTTAAAATATTTCTTCCTCAAACAATGTGCAATCTGAATATCAACATGCATCTTCATGGTTGGTTGCCTTTGGCTGGGCTCCAGGTACCCACCTGTCCTGGTTTCGGGTGGGATAGAGTTAATTTTCTTCTTGGGCTAGGGAGAGGGCTGGAGGGGGCCAGGAAACAGGGGAGGGGGACAGGACGGGACACAGCCAGGACAGCTGACCTGAACTAGGCAAAGGGGTATTCCATACCACGGGGTGTCATGCTCAGTATATAAATTTGTGTGTGTGTGTTGGCCAGGGCTGCCAATCATTTCTAGGGGACCGGCTGGACATCGGTCAGCAGAGGGTGAGCAGTTGTGCTGCGCATCACTTGCTTTCTTGTCTCCCTTCCCTTTGGATTTCATTTCTCTCCACTTCCCCTTCCTTTTCATTATAACTGTTATTGTTATCACTACTATTGTTCTTTTCTTTTTATTTTATTTCAGTTATTAAATTGTCCTTCTCTTAACCCTCAGAGTTTTACATTCCTTTCTGATTCTCCTCCCCACCGCTCTGGCCGAGGGAGGCGCGAGCCAGCCGGCTGGGGTTAAACCTGGAGCCACCAAAGCTGCTCTTACCACTCCACTCCTCAGCTGGACCGGGGAGAGAAAACAGAACAAAAAGCTCATGGGTCAGGGAGATCACTCAGCAATTACCATTATGGGCAAAACAAACTTGACTCGATGAAATTAGTTTAATTTATTACCATTAAAATCAGAGTAGGATAACAAGAAATAAAACTAAAACTTAAAAACACCTTCCCCCTACCACTCCCTTCTTCCCAGGCTGAACTTTACTCCTGATTTTCTCTACCTCCTCCCCTTGAGCAGCACAGGGGGACAGGGAATGGGGGTTGGGGTCAGTTCATCACACATCTCTGCCACTCCTTCCTCCTCAGAGGGAGTACTCCTCGTACTCTTCCTCTGCTCCAGTGTCGGGTCCCTCCCATGGGAGAGAGTTCTCCACAAACTTCTCCAACATGGGTCCTTCCCATGGTACAGTTCTTCACGAACTGCTACAGCATGGATCCCCCGTGGGGTTACAAGTCCTGTCAGCAAATCTGCTCAAGCATGGGCTCTTCTCTTCATGGGTCCACAGGTCCTGCCAGAAGCCTGCTCCAGTGTGGGCTTCCCACGGGATTACCACCTCCTTCAGGTATCCACCTGATATGGTTATGGGATCCTTCACAGGCTGGAAGTGGATAGCTGCTCCACCGTTAACCTCCATGGGCTGCAGAGGGACAGCCTGCTTCACCATAGTCTTTACCACAGGCTGCGGGGAAATCTCTGCTCTGGCACCTGGAGCACCTCTTCCTCCTTCTTCTGCACTGACCTTTGTGTCTGCAGGGCTGTGCCTCTCACATATTCTCACTCCTCCCTCTGGCTGCAACCTGTTGTGCATGATTTTCCCCCCCTTGTTAAATATGTTAATAGGTTATCCCAGAGGCACTTGCACAGTTGCCGATGAGCTCAGCCCAGATATACTGTTGCCACATTTGGTATAAAGAATAGAAACTAAACACTGGTTCCGCCACACACACCCCCCCACCTTAAATCTTACTGCCAAAATTGTATGGAAATAGCTTTATGTTATCAGCTGCCTTTGCTAACACCTTCATCAGGGGAGCACAGTGAAGAAGCAACCAATTAAACCAATGCCTGTTCGACCTTCATCATGGTCTCTTCTCTTTTCTTGCAATGAGATAGTCACCTGTATGTAGTTCTCCTGTGATGGAAGGAAGGCTGCAATATATAGTTCTGTTGCAAACTGTCTCACATACCGGTTTCTCCAGCAGAAACTGGTGTAAATAAAAATAGTTGATTTAGTTTTCAATGACATAAAATTATTTTTGAGGTCGGTCTCAATTATTAGGACCCAAGTTTTAGATGTGAAACATCCATGTGACACTGCCCTTTTTTATGTAATTGTGGGTATGCCGAGCAGGCCAAGTGCCAAGAAACACTCAGGTATGTAACTCCCATTAAAATCAATAGAAATCATGTGCCTAGATCTTAGCAATAATGGTCTAGGTCTCAGTCTCCAGAGCTTAGATATAGCTTATGCTCATTTGAGATAGAATGGCTGAGAGAATATTTTTTTACTGCACAGAGACACAGCTAAGTAGTTTGCACTTGTTAATAGTTTCTATTTAACTCATTGTTCACTGTTGGGTAGGTAGAAAATTCACTGCTTTACCAAGAAATATATTAATTATGACACTTCACAGAAAATGTACAATGCTTTTTAACACAGCACTAACAATTATGCATGTTTAACAGAAGGAAAAATAGTATGAGGCATAATCCATGATGAAGCACAAGAAATTTGTTTTTCGTCATCTTGTAAAGATTAACAGTTAAGCTTTTAAAGGTAAAAGTCTAAGCATTGTTGAGGAATTCTTATTTCTTTGGGCCTCTGAGGACCATATTAAACCAGTTATCAATTGGAATGGTATCAATTATGGACAATGTCTCTCTGAGAGCAATCTAGGTCTTGTAAGACAAGTTGAACTTATCCCTGGTACGCACTCTCTTCATCACTACCTGGAGCTGCTTAAGCCTTTGCACCCTCGGAGATATCTAAATTCACTTCTCTAACTTAAAAGGTGCAAGAGTTCATGAGAACATTGGATCTTTCTGCCTTCATTATAAATACCACAGAGACTTCTGGAAACCTCTGCCAAAGATGTGAAATATTCCTTATTTCATTAGGAAGTTATCTGTATTACTAGACACTAAAACTACAACATACTGCTCATACACTTTTTTGTGTGTGTAGTCAACCCAATGAATATCACACACTGTGAAAGGCACAGAGTGTGTTCAAGTCCAGTGGGAGCCATATGTAGTGACTGATATTTTTTTGAGCTCTCAGGGTTCTTAACAAAGATTTTGCTGCATGCATTACTGGCTAGGCTGTGTTCAGTCCTTCACCAAGCCAAAGGTTTACAATCCTTTCTAGCTGTAACTGTGGTGGCAAAAAAAGGGCCACTCTCTAGTCGTTGTATGAAGTTACTGTCACCTCCTTAGCTCTTCCAGTTAACTATTTTTTTGGTTTCTCTCTAATACATTTCAAGGAAAAAAAAAAAATGGCTAGTTAAGAAAATTAATAAAAGTTACTAGGCACAGAGACCAAAGTCCATTGAATGCTCATATCAGTGGCTATGATTTGTTTCTGCATTTTGCCTTCTGAATTCTGTGTTAGTTCTGAACAGTGGTCTGTCCCAGGTTCTGGATTCAAACCAGAAGCAGACTGAAATTTCTAATTAATCCTGAACTGGGGTTTCCAACAACTGGGGAGGTTTATCTCATCAGATATACAGTATGTTATTTAGTTATTCTCTGGCTCCACCAGACTCATGAAACACATCATTTGGATTGTCTTTCTAACTAGTACTTCTTTGGAGACATGTCCCTTCTGCAAGGAACATGATTCAGGAATGTGTGTGTTTAAAATACAAGCTTTACAGTACCTAATATGTAAACCAAACATTTGTTTTATCTGGATAGATGCATTTTTATCCCAACAACATCTTTTTATTCCTATTTGATAAAAGCTTTTCTTATTTTTATCTTCCTCATACATGTTTCTCATATATACATTTAGTGGTAACAAGCACACCATTGGAAGTTTGGCATTTTACATTTCACCTTTCGTTACTTGTATTTTAGTGTTGATTCTGCTTCTGCTGTAACAGTGCTGTGTGCACCTTTGTCTCATTTTAAATAAGTAAATGTTATGGTTGCTTTAATGTGATATTTTACCTATATTCAATTTTCCACTGCTTCACCAAACAATTAATCTGTGCTAGAGGTGCTGCAGTTGTACTTTTATCTTCATAGTGCTCACTGGAGCTGTCTGCAAATGGGTCCAATTGACGGCTTTCTTTTTTTTTTTCCCTCCTCATTTTTTTAAATGCACATTGTCTTAACCTGTACTTATTTTCATAAAATTGGTGTACTGTTGGTGTTCCTGAGCTTTGAACTGTGCATTTAATTGATATTGAGTGCCTTTTCTTGGATTAAATTAGAATTTTCAGTCTTGTCAGAGTATTTGGGTACTTTCTATACATTTAATCATTGATTATAATTTAATTTGCTTGATGAATTCCTACCTACTTTGTTAAGGGTTAATTGTAATTCAGGAATCTCTCAGACCCTTTTCTAGTACTTGGTCAATTCTTATCACTTATCAGAGATAAATGGCTTCTACCATCTCTTAACAGTTTTGATATTCAAAAATGTTGTTACACTACTTTTCTTTTATTTTACTATTTGAAACTGTCACCTACATGCTTAATTATATGCAGAATGCCAGAGTTCTAAAATTTCTTGCTTATTATAATAGCTCTTGTCTGATTGAATGGGACAAAAATGCTATAGGACCTGTGATCATACGACATAAGGTTGCTTTCCTTTTGTTCTGCACTGGTGCTTGTTGCCCAGACCCTGGGTGAAGCATGGATTCACCTGGGTATCTGCTGCATTTTCAGGGATTTTTCAGCACAGATACAGTATTTAGCCACTCACTCCTTTACTTTAGGCTACTTTGGAGTTGGTTATTTATTGGGAACTTTCATCTCTTCTTCAAATTTTTACCCCCTCCAGACAAAAATATTTAAAGGAACAGTTTCCAATACTACAAAAGTGATAAGTTCTTAGAATCGATAATCTAGATTTATACAAGATAGGGAATTATGGGAAAGAAACTCCAAGTTTAGCATATTCGCTGAAATACAGGCTCCTTTAGGGACAGACTTTTTAGTAGGGCCTGTTGCAATAGGACAAGGGGTAATGGTTTTAAACAAAAAGAGGGTAGATTCAGACTAGATATAGCAAAGAAATTTTTTATGGGGAGGGTGATGAAACACTGGAACAAGTTGCCCAGAGAGGTGGTAGATGCCTTATCCCTGGAAATGTTCAAGGTCAAATTGGATGGGGCTCTGAGCAATCTGATGTAGTTGAAGACATCGCTGCTCATTGCAGGGTGCTTGGACTAGATGACCTTTAAAGGTCTCTTCCAACCCAAACTGTTCGATGATTTTATGATTCTTATTCAGTATAAGGGTAGTTATATGCAATGCTGAATGGATGCATGTTTCATCAAAAGCAGCACTGAACTACATATTCCTTTTTAATTATATGCAAAGTAACAGCACTTAAACTGTTCAGATATTATGGTGTCTAAATAGTTGGTAGCAGAAGCAGGAAAGATAAAATTTCAGCTGAAAGTGGATCAAAGCCTTCCATGTTACTCAACTCGTACACACAAATAAGTGCACGTAACTATGTCTGCAGTCACAGCTCCTAGCTCC
The DNA here is from genome assembly GCA_035590275.1 of Ibycter americanus. Lineage (NCBI taxonomy): Eukaryota > Metazoa > Chordata > Aves > Falconiformes > Falconidae > Ibycter > Ibycter americanus. The sequence continues at coordinate 40,898,722 of JAVJGI010000014.1, forward strand.
TGGGGCCTCATAATAATAAATGTAAAACCCAATAAGTCAGCTATTTGTGGATTACTCTATATTTAAATGCTAGCAATAGAGTAGTTTTTCGTCTTTCCTGCCTCTTATGCTCATGTCATTTTCATAGAGAATCACTTTTCAGGCCAAATTGTAAAACAATTCTTGCCTCCAGCTGTCACAGGTAAGGTAAAGTCCATCCTTTGATGGATTCTTATTACTTATTAAATATTTAATATGCTCTGAGACTAGTTCAAGGCTGTATTTCAGTCTTCCTAAGTAATTTTGGTGCTGCTTGTCAAGGAAATAATGCAAGCTGAATGAAGGGCACACAGCACTAGTTAGCAGTTTGCATACATGTCAGTAATAATAACTTAGATGTATAATAAGGGGTTCTTTTTTCCTTTTTAGCTTACAACAAGTTGCATTTTAAATTATTACCCTAGAGGGAAAAAAATAAAAACGCTGGAAACAGATGCAGGAGACAAAACCCCAATAATATCCAACCGCTGTGCTGAAAAATTGAATTTAAAAGGACTTTTTTTCTCTTTTTTTTCTGTGACTGGCACAATTTTTAGCATATTAAGAGCAGCAAATAAGGTCGCTAGGCTCAACAAGCAACCTCCTGTTGTTTCCCTCATCTTTATTTTCTTGCTTTTCCTCTGTTTTCTGTCAGCTCTTTGTCTAATAGGCATTGACTTTCTTATTTTAGAGGCTCTGTAATACTCTGAATCAAGGATTTTAATCTTGGAAGATTTTCATTATCACCATGGCAAAGTGATTAAAAAAATTCTCTGAAACTGCATCCAATTTTTGAAAGCATAGTGTAGAGCTGCTGAAATAGTATTGCTAGTGATTTGGAAAATATGAAGGATTATTTCATTTTATCTTGAAACTTCTTAAACTAACTTCTTTTTACACAACAGTTACCACTTTACAGTGCCCCTCTGGTGCTCAATATCATTGTCTAACAACAGCAGGTAGTGTGAGCGGCTTCATTCATTCGGTGAACAAGATCATAGTTAGCCCATCACTACTTGTGTCTCTTGAAGAACAGTCATGATGGATAAAAGGACATAGCATAAAGACTGTATAAAACAAAAGTATTGAAGAAAATGTACCATATTTGTTGTTCACGTGCTGCATTTGAGGTTTTCGAAATACAATTTGTATTTTAAAATTAATACCTATTTAAATATTGACAATAAGTGACATTAAATCTAAGAATGAGGAAGCATAACAAGGGTAATAGATCTTAGAAACTTTAAGTAAATACATTTTTCATAGGATATTTACACTTGTGAGGAACTAAATGAAATCACTAAAAATAAGATTTTTATTAGGAAATAGAATATAGCATTCAGTTTTGGGAGGTTTATTTGACAATTATATGGGATATCATTGACAAAAGTTCTTTTGAGTCACTATTAACAATATTAAAATTTCCAGTTAAAAAATACTGAGCTAACAGAGTCAGCTAGGCGAAAAAAAAATGTTGAAATTGGAAATGTCAATATGTTATTTAATCACTGTCAAAACTATTCACTATTTCTCTTTTAGACAAAGGACTGTACTATTTTTGTGGACAAGTACGTTTTTGCTCAATATGAAATTGGATAAGATATTCCTGTATTGCAAATCTGTAGCATTGTAACCCAGTAAATATATTATTGCTGTTGTCTGTGACAGACTGCAAACCTAGAATGGAAGGGGGAATAGAGTCACAAGGTAATCACAGAGTCCTGGAAAATACAGGCACAATGTGAAAGCACACTCCAATGTCTTTAATCCACTCACCAGTGTTCAGCTGTTGGTCTTCAAAGGAATGTAGCCTTGGCAGCTGGGAAAAAACAGTTATAAGGGTGACAAAACAAAGAGTGAGCAAGTATCCATTGTATGTAAATCACACCATATGCAGTAAATTGAGATGTGTGGTAGACTTGCAGGTGAGAGAGCGATGTAGAATCTAATACATGCATAAAAATGACCCCCAAGTGGATCCTAGAAGGAGGCGGAAGAAACCATTAATATTAGCATCATACTTCTTCCATCAAAGGACTTGATATACTGATGACTTGCCACCCTAAACCCTCAGGACCCGAAACCTTTGACCACAGGATACACAAGAGCAGTAGAAGGCTGACCATAATGCCAGAGAAAGAGGTAGATGCTACAGAGTTTCTGTGTACATCATTCTACCTGCATATGATTTGACCTAGAAGTGTTAAAATCAATGTAACTGGAGTGATAGTTTTTTGATTACACTGTTAAGACTTTAATGAGACTAACAATAAATTCTCAGCTGTGCATATATGGAGCATTCCTTTTGCCCATAACAAGATTTTGTGTTTAACTGGTGGGAATTCAAGTATTCTGTAACCTGAATGCAAAAAATTTGTAAGAGATGCATGTAACCAGAATTAAGTCTTTTGTTCCTTTTTATGCTTATCAAATACGTACTTAAAAAACGTTCAGGCTTGGATATTTTATTTTTCAAATATTTGCTATCATAATTGTTTTTTAAAAGGAAAAGCATTCCAGTCTTGTGCTTCTCTTCTCAAAGCTATTATTTCTGTCATCTTGCAGCTTCATAAATTTCACTGAACTGAGACAAATTTTGAAAATGGTCTCTGTTCTCTGCAGGTACACTTGGCACGCAGTGAGTCTGCCACCTCGTTATATATCTGTAATTAGGCTGGGTATGAAAAACAAAATAACTGCCTCTACATTTCCCCCCACTAACCCAACTCTCTGTGTGTTAACATGTAGGAGACCCTTTACTGAAACAGACTTCAGTGAGTACCGATTGTCCTGTGCTATCCATCCTTAGCCTCAAGACCTTATGATTTGGGTAAAGTGAAATTACAACAACATAAAAAAGGAAGATTCAATGTAATGTACTGTTAATTAGCTATCTGATTTGTGGTTTGTCAGCACAAAATAGCTTTCTTATGCCATGATCACAGTGGCATAACTGCATCTCCTGAAGCCAATGGATGAAACTGTTTCTTTGAAGCTTTCCACATATCTTCAGTTTCAAGCATGAGTTCAAGGAATATATTCATGAAACTATAGAAGTATGTGGTTGTAACAGGGTATATCTGATGTGTTCATGTACTGCTTCTTCAACAGTCCTGCACTGTGGTCAGATGGAGGCACCTGGTGAGCATGGTGCTTTCTGCCAGCTCCTTCTCCACCTAAGCATTTGCCCACCAATGTGAGGCACCTGCAGCTCAGGACAGGGGGACAGAGGCCAAAAAGGACACCAAGTAACAGCTCCTGAATTAAGAATCTACAGTCCTCCTAGATAATAGGTATCTCAGACAGGGAACAGATGCATAACTGCTCTTCAAAATGAGGGAAAGACTTTTCCTAGGGATCCAGGGGAGACAATGCAGAGCTTGCTGTAACTCTGGGAGCCCCTGAATGGTTTCTAGGCTGAAAGCAAGACTGAAGGAGAAGTGCTGTAGTGCGGAGGCTTAGATCGCTGGACAAATTTCTAAAAAATTCTTGTGCTTTGGTTTGAAGTTTTAGTTGTCCCTCATTACTGATTTTGTTGGAATGAAAATGCGTTCTGCTGTTTATATGTGTCTGTACTTCAGAGCTCTTTTTTGCTGTCCCTAAACAAATGTTAATCTTAACTTGTTAGTGCTCAGTGGATTAATTTTGGAAAATATTTGGGGGGGGGGGGGGGGGGAATTCCAATGAAAAACCAAATGAAGGCTGCAAGACAGTTTTATTATATAAATGCTGTGCAGGATCGAAAGCAATTATAATATATCACCTGATAATTTTAAATTTTTGATTGTAAATTATCCATTTTTACATGAGACACTAAAAGGTTTGAGATATTGTAGGTTATTACAGTTAGGAGGAGAATATGTTGAGAGGATCCAATGCCTTCTTTGGGTAATATCTGTATTTCCAAAAACCCATACAAAACGTTGACTTGCTGAATAGTATGAGAAGTGAAATTAAAATTACAAGAGACAATTTCCTGGCTTACTGAAACATGTTTCCTTCACTGATTATTCCCTAAAATCTTTGTAGTCCTTTCTCAGAATTACATTTAATCTGATGGGTAGATTGCTTCTTTCCTTCTCCTCCCTCCATTTTTGTCTGTTTTCTTTTTTATGCTTCTCAATTCTTTCTGACCACTGCAATTTTAACATTATATCCCAGAGGTCTTCTGTCCAGAAAGCTCAAGTGGTTAAGTGACTACAATTATTTTGTTTCAATTTGGAGGCTTCCCTAATAAGTTAAATAATTTCTACTATTTTTTATAAAAGATGCAATTTATTCTCCTGAGTTGGAGAGGTTTAATCAAACCTCTAACAATGTTCTCCCAGTATTTTATTTTTTGAAGAAGATCCTTCTCCAATTACTGTATGTGTAAAAATACAACACTGCTCTGTGGCCTGTGCTATTAAGCATTCAGCAGTTTCATCTCTTTTTTGTAAAACAGAATGGGCAATGTCAGCCATGATATGAATGATTAAAATGCCTCAGGCTTTTGTGCGATAACCGAAGTGTAGACTCTGGGCCTAAGTGAGCTAATTTTCATTTTATGTATATTGCTGTTTCTTTAGTTTTAAGAGCACTGAGGACATTGATCACATGGAAACTCTGAGGTGAAATCATCTGCTCTATGATTAAAAGAAATCCAAAAGAATATACGCTAAAACAACTTCTCAGAAAACCTACATAAAGTAATTAACCTCAGTAGAATTGGTGATACTTCTCCAAGAGAAATTGTAATACATCCCTTGTATGAAGTGCCAGTATCGTAAGGCAGAGAGAAATTTACATAGAGGCATTTGTGAAGTGCAGTGGGACAGTGCAGTTTTGGCTGATAATTAATTAGAAGGAACACATATGATAACAATAAAGAAAAAGCAAACTAAATTGTTAAGTATGATCTGTTTTCACAGGCAAGAACTGATGAGCAACCAGCAATATTGAAAATCGACTAAAAGGCAATGAAAAGAATAATTTTCACTGTGTACAGAGGAAATATTTATTAGTGAATAAAACTCACTATGAAATGATGTTGTTTGGATTAAGACAAGGACTATATGAATAATCATGTGTAATAGGATTAAAAAATAAAATGTGTAAAATATTCACACTTTGCTGAATGAACAAAATAGCAAGCATCTGGAGATAAGAACCATTTATGGTGTTCAAGAAGAGGAACTGAATGTGCTCTGACAAGAAAAACTCAGAAGAGAAAGAGAATACTTAAGTGTGACAAATTTGAACTATTCATACAGAAATAAGATCTCTGCTGCTCAGAACTTTGAACAGAAAGATTGATTCTTTCACAGTTTTGTCTCTCTTTTCCACTCCAAATCTTGGTCCATGAAGTATCTGAGAATTTTAAACATTCAGCAATGTCAGCCATATCTATCACTTGGGCACAATTCAGTTTTACTTCACATACACTCATTAGACAAATGGTCTTTGCACACAATAAAGGTAGACCTTTGCAAATATGAAGAAGGAATGGCAGAGACAACAAAGTGTTATGAACTGCAACCCCCGTTTCCCATCCCCCTGGCACTCTTCCAGGTAGGGGTAGAGGAACTGAGAAGGAAGAAGTTGAGCCTGGGAAGAAAGGGGCCTGGGTGACAAGGACAAGTGTTTTTTACTTTTTGTTTGCCTTTGTTTCTCACCACTCGACTCTATTTTAGTTGGCAATTACATTAAATTAATTTTCCCCAAGCCAAGTTTATTTTGCCCATGATGCTAACTGGCAAATGATCTCCCTGTCTTTAAATTGACCCATGAGTTTCCTCATCTTACTTTCTCCCCCTGTTCTGTTAAGGAGGAGAGAGTGAGAGAGCAGCTGGGTGGATGTCTGGCAGCCAGCCAGGCTCTTCCCACCACAACAGGTATATGATTTTCAGGGCACATAAGGTTTGCTGTGAATGAACAGTGTATCTGTTGGCAGCAGATTGCACACCATCTTGACTGGGTGAGACACTGTGCATGAGCTACGTCGCATGCATGGACATATTTTTGTCTGACAAATTGGTAGACACCTACAAAGATTTGTGGTCAATCTTTATTCCTGTCTTTATTATTTAGTTGGGTTGGAAAATTTAAATAAAGTTAACATGCTTCTTTTTTTTTTTTTTTTTTAAATAATATATATATGTAAGGCTCTGAAGGTACTAAGCCTGAGGCAAGCAAGCTCTGGTGCCATTATGCTTGGCAGTGGAGTGCTCTAGTGTGGTGCACTGGGGAGTTTCCTGAGCTGCTGGAACCTCAGGGGGAGCCAAGAGAGTGGCCGGGAGCCTACAGCTCAGTCAACAGTGGCTGACAGAACCTGGGCAGGGCCAGGAGTATGCAGCCAAGCCCTGCCCACACATACAGAAGAAGCCCTTCGGGAGTGCTACTGACCAGGAGCTCCACAAACAGGGTGGGCAAACAGGGCATAGTGCATCAGCAAGGGCGTGCCATGGCAGGGTTTTCAATTCCTGGAGAAGTAAGGAGGGAGGTCAGCAGAATTGCCACCTTGGACTTCTTTAGGGCTGACTTTGGCCTGTTTGGGAGCCTTGTTGACACAGTCCCTTGGGAGGCAGTCCTGAAGGGCAAAGGAGTCCAGGAAAGCTGGATGTTCTTCAAGAAGGAAATCTTCAAAGTACAGGAGCAGGCCGTCCCTAGGTGTCGAAAGATGAGCTGGCAGGGAAGAAGACCGGCCTGGCTGAACAGAGAGCTTTGGCTGGAGCTCTGGAAAAAGAGAGCTTATGACCTTCGAAAGAAGGGACAGGCAACTCAGGAGGACTACAAGAATGTCATGAGGTTATGCAAGGGGAAAATTAGCAGGGCCAAAGCCCAAATAGAACTTAATCTGGCTACTGATGTAAAAGACAATAAAAAATGTTTCTGTAAATAAATTAGCAACCGTTTCCCACAGCATTCTCTTGTAGAAACTGGCTGCTCATGGCTTGGATGGGTGTACTCTTCACTGGGTAAAAAACTTGCTGGATGGCTGGGCCCATAGGGTGGGGGTGAGTGGTGTTGCATCCAATTGGTGGCCAGTCACAAGTGGTGTTCCCCAGGGCTCAGTATTGGGGCCAGTCCTGTTTAATATCTTTAACAATGATCTGGACGAGGGGATCAAGTGCACCCTCATTAAGGTTGCAAACAACACGAAGTTGGGCAAGAGCGTTGATCTGCTTGAGGGTGGGAAGGCTCTGAAGAGGGATCTGGACAGGCTAGATCAGTCGGCCGAGGCCAACTGAGGTTCCATAAGGCTAAATGCCAGGTCCTGCACTTGGGTCATAACAACCCCATGGCAGCACTACAGGCTTGGGGAAGAGTGGATGGAAACCTACCCAGTGGAAAAGGATTTGGGGATGCTCGTTGACAGCCAGCTGAATATGAGCCAGCAGTGTGTCCTGGTGACCAAGAAGGCCAACAGCATCCTGGCTTGTACCAGAAATAGTGTGGCCACCAGGACTAGAGAAGTGATTGTGATTGTCTGCCTGTACTTGACAGTGGTGAGACCATGCCTCGAATCCTGTGTTCAGTTTTGGACCCCTCAGTACAAGAAGGACATGGAGGTGCTGGAGCATGTCCAAAGAAGGGCAAACAAGCTGGTGAAGGGTCTGGAGAGCAAGTCTTATGAGGAGTGGCTGAGGGAACTGGGGTTTAGCTTGGAGAAAAGAAGGCTGCGGGGAGACCTTATCACTCTCTACAGCTATCTGAAAGGAGGTTGTACCAAGTCGATGTCAGTCTCTTTTTCCAAGAAAGAAGTGATAGGACAAGGGAAAACAGCCTCAAGTTGCACCAGGGGAAGTTTAGATTGGATATTAGGAAAAATGTCTTCACGGAAAGGGTTGTCAAGCATTGGAACAGGCTGCCCAGGAAAGTGGTTGAGTCCCCATCCTTGGAGGTATTTAAAAGACGTGTAGATGTGGCAGTTCGGGACATGGTTTAGTGGTGGACTAGGCAGTGCTAGGTTAATGGTTGGACTTGATGATCTGATAAGTCTTTTACAACCTAAACGATTCTATTCTATTCAATTTGATTTCCTTAATTCCAGGTGAGTAATGGAGGAGAGTCCGACTGTGAGAAGGAAAGTTTTCAAGAGCGATGTGGGACAACAAACACTGCAAAAATTCAGATACTTTAAAAATTTCTTTCTACCTGAAATCAGGAACGTCAGAACTCTCGTTCTCCCTTCTCATCTCTCCCCAAATCTTTCATCTGGGTAAAGCTCAAAGGGCAGCATGATAATGCCCGTACATAGTGTAGTCCTAAAGGAGCTGCGAAGACAGAGGTAGACAGATATCTATCCCAGCCAAAACCACTAAAAAATACAAGTCGCTTTCCCAACTGTTCTGTCTAATCACTACTGTGGTGCTACCACATTGGGTAATTTTGATTCCATTTTCCAGGGAGAAAACAGCTTTTGCCTAAGCTTTGGACATGCTTTCCTGTAAGGCCTTGAGGTCCTGTTGCAAACCCAAACATCTTTAAATTATGTTTTTTCCCCCAGAATGATAACATAAAAATATTTCATCTCTGAAATGTTCATACTTAGGTGTTTTACTACAGCATACATGTGAGAGAGAGTGCAAATTTTTAAGCTCAAGTTGCTATGTTGAGCTTTCTGATTAGTGCTTAAGTACCTAAATATTACTCTAGAACTATTTTGTTTTCCTAAGAACTAGGTACCCACAGATGAAATCAATGAAAAGTGAAAGAGCTAAACCTCTTTAAAATTGTTCTACTTTTATTTACATTTCTACATTTGGATTTATGAACTCAATTTGCACTGAAGTAGTGCACATCAACGAACATGAGAATCTCAGAACTGTTTTATTTCTGTAGGACAAATAAAAGCATTTTTAAAGGTTTCTAGACTTTGACATAATTTTATTGTTGGTTTTTGTTTTTTTTTTTCTTCTGCGCCATAAACTATGAGACTTTATCCAGCTCACTGAAAGATATTTACCCAGGAGAGGCAATTTAGTGACAGCATATCCTTATCTGCCTCCCTGCCCCACAGCAAAGCATATGGGACAGCACTAGTGGCCACGTTAATACAGGTCATGAGAAAGTGAGCACGAAAGCAAGTGGTTTAAGCGCATATGGAGGTAACAGCTCTTCATGGTGATAGTCTGGTGTCCAGTCATAAACCGAGGATGCCCAATGCACATGCTAGCACCACTGAGTGCAGCAGTGGGCCTGTGCCACCCAAATTACCCCTGTGAAAAGGTGGCTGTGCTTCTTGAGGGAGATGTGCCCCAGCTCCCCTCACACTACCACCCCCATGGAAATCTGCCACTCTCTATTTACTCTGTGTCATCCTTGCATTTATGTGCAGTTAGTTAGGTGTTGTTATTTGCCTCACACATTCTGCAGAGGTTAACGCTTTCAGATACAAACATTGACCCATATAAAACCACAGTAAGTTATTTTTTTCCACCACATAATCACTAGTCTATTTTTTAACTAGTTCTTTATCCTTTTCTGTGTCTTAGTCTGGATCTCTGAAGCTTGTAGTTTTAAGCTGAGGCCTGTCATGTAAAACTTGATCAAAGGCTTGCTACAAATCCAAATAAAATATATTATATGCACAGTCATTATCAACCTTGCCTGTAAAATGAAGATATAGGTACAAAAATCCTAGGCTGTAGCAATGTATTTGCAAGCATTACAATATGATCTGTTACAGAGAGCTGTTCTTTTGATGTTTCATTTGTAGTACATATTGTTCCATGAATAAGGTAATCCTTAATAATTTTTACTCTGTAAAGTACAAAAAAGAATGCTAGAATAAGTAAAGCATAGCGTAAAAAATCTGCAGTTTCGCTTTAAAAAGAGTGGTGGTTTTGGTTTGGTGTTTTTTGTTGTTGTTTTGACATTTTTTCTGAATACAGCAATTAGAACTCTTACATAGACTTACATGTGTTTTACATATTCTTTTCACTGGGGATAGTAAAGATTTTGTTTAAAGGACAATAACGTATTGTTCCATGAATCAGGAGGCTCATGTTCTTACTTGTGAGAGGGAGTACTTGGGTACGCAAGTCAGCTGGAGTCTTGCCATGATATCTAAATTAGCTGTGTATTTTTAAAATGTGCTCATCATGTCAGAGACATAGGAAAAGAGTTGCAGAACAGCGCAAGGAGAAACTCAGTTCCTCACTGTTGTTTTTAAGCTTCTTATTGCTGCTGACCTCCTTGGTCCACTGTTCTGCTAACTGGCTCAAGGCAGAGTTTTTTTGTCAGTGACTGAAAAGGGGCATTGATTTTGGCAGTTACTATTCAGCAAGGCAGGGACAAGTGTACTATTTGAGGTGGTACTAACAAGGACATTATCATTAGCATATCCCTGTTCCCGTACAATGCAACCTTAAAGTACAGTGCTTTGGGAAAGGTTTTATGTGCGTTCATTCCTCTTTGAATAGCACTATAGCATTCCAGAGCTGGTACCAAGGTTGGCTTTCTGCACTGAGCCCTGTATTTCCCAATCATACTAACATGAGAGACGTAGCAGAACTGGCATCTGTGAACTCTTTCACGCTGATGTTAGTAGCTGATTGTGAATGGCAAAAACACTCTCTTGCAAAACAAAATCTAATGTACTGGTTCACCCAAGATTCATGGAATATAAAAGAAAGGAAAAATAATAAGAAAAAAAAGCTTAACATCTATAAATACTAGTTGCAATTTCCTTACTTTTTGAATAATTACTAATCTTTCCCCATACCCATACCAATGAACCCCACAACTACCTAGAAATAGGATTGCTTTCTCTGTGCTCTGTACATCTCTTTCCCAACATGTGCTACAACTTACTGACCTTCTTATTGGGTCAGCTGCTTCAAGCCTCTGGAGGTTGGTTCATGGTTAGGAAGAACATCTTTGGCTACTTTGCAAGACTTTTCCCCATGAAAAATTACTCATTATTACACCCATAATAACCCTCACTCCCTTTTCTTGTTAGTATTCTTTGTTATAGCACTTTATCACATCATATTTACATTCTATTCAGTTTCTTTCTAATAGTAAAATTTGATTAATTCAGTATATGCAGGCAAATAAGATGAAGTTCTTGTTTTTATCAGGATTAATGAAAACAATTTCATGAGTTTTTATATAGTGTGAGCTGATATACCATGCAGAAGGAGACTTGGAACTTTATTGTCTCCAAAGTGTAAGAGAGCACATAGTATAAAAATAATTTTAAAATTAAAATTTTAGGAAAAAACTATGATAATTGGCAAGGAAGGGATAAGAAAGAATAAAAAAAGTTGTTAAATACTACAGTTAGGAATGTTACAGCATCAGGATGGATAGCTAGTGAAGGATAACATATTGCTAGAAGGATAACATATTCAGCGAGATTTTTTAAGCATTACTTCTATGTTTTACCCTTTCACATTTCATTCTCTCTCCACTTAATATTTAGTTATTGATAAGGGATGTTTTCTGTTACTAAGGCATTATAAATAAAATTTAGAGTTCATGAAAAGGGCAACTGGGGAGTAATGTAGTCAGAAGTCAGAGTGAGGATAGTGAAAAATGGTAATAGTAAGCATAGTGAGCTGTATGAAAGCAAGCATCTCACCACATGGTTTTTCTTCCCCCAAGAACATACTTAACTTGAAGAAACCTGATTAAAAAAAGTTGGTAGCATTCTAAAGAAAAGCCTACATCATGCTTGTTCACCTTTTGCATTGGGTTTGCATGGCAAGATTTTGGTAGCAGGGTGCTACAGGGGAGCCTTCTGTGAGAAGCTGCTAGAAGCTCCCCCCATGTCTGACAGAGCCAGTGCCAGCGGCTCCAGGATGGACCCGCCGCTGGCCAAGGCTGAGCCTGTCAGCCACGATGCAAGTGCCTCTGGGATAATGCGTTTAACAAGGGGAAAAAAAGTAATGTGCAACAGGTTGCAGCCAGAGCAAGGAGTGGGAATATGTGAGAGGCACAGCCCTGCAGCCCCCGGCCGGCGCAGGAGGGGCAGGGGGGGCTCCAGGCCCGGGGCAGAGGTTCCCCTGCAGCCCGCGGTGAAGCCCACGCTGAGGCAGGCTGTGCCCCTCAGCCCGGGGAGGCCCACGGAGGAGCAGATCCCCCCTGGCAGCCCCCGGAGGACCCTGTGCTGGATGCACCCAAAGGAGCCTGTGACTTTGTAGGAAGCCCACAGTGGAGCAGGCTCCTGGCAGGGCCTGCGGACCTGTGGAGAGAGAGGTTCATGCTGGAGCAGGTTTGCTGGCGGGACCTGTGACCCTGTGGGGGACCCCAGGCGGGAGCAGGGGCAGAGCGTGAGGAGCCTCCCCCTGAGGAGGAAGGAGCGGCAGAGACACAAGGTGTGGTGAACTGACCGCAGCCCCCATCCCTGTCCCCCTGCTCCGTGTGGGAAGAAGGTAGAGAAATCAGAAGTAAAGTTAATCCCAGGAAGAAGGGAGGAGCGTGGGGAAGGTGTTTTTAAGATTTAGTTCTTATTTCTCATTATCCTGCTCTGATTTGAATGGTAATAAATTAAACTAATTTCCCCAAGTCATGTCTGTTTTGCCCGTGACGGTAACTGCTGAGCGATCTCTCCCTGCCCTTCTCTCCACCCACGGGCCTTTGGTTACGTTGTCTCTCCCCTGCCCAGCCGAGGCGGGCAGTGGCCGAGCAGCTTTGGCGGGCACCTGGCGTCCAGCCAGGGCCAACCCACCACACCTGTGCAAATCTAAACCAGTAGAGCAGGGCCAGAAAAGAAGGCTAGTTCTTTCAGATAGACCTGCGCGTGAAAACTATTCATTTTGTCTTAGCGGTTCTTTTGACCAGGTTTCATTCATAGCATATGTCTAAAAACCCATACTGCTGTTGCCACATTACTATGCATTATAACTTTTAACTATATCAGTGACATTTTTGAGTGTCAGGGGGATAACCTGACGAACTGGGAAGGCACTGATGGACACAGGCTAGACTTAAGATCTTTTGGTATCTTAATAATTTTAAATCTCCAGTAATACTTCCTGAGTTGGGGAAATAGTTGTACATTAATGTGGGACCCTGGTCAAGAAACAACAGTTTACAGGATCAGTGCGTGCTCTTAGATCAACATGTATATAATTAAACCCATGTGATAATTTCTTATTTTTATAAAGAAAATAAATCTTTATTTGGTTCACTTGCTGTTACTTTCTTTTGATAATAGATTTATTTTGATCATAGATGTGTAGATTAATTTTAATATTTGATGAGCATATATCCAGGAATTATTATTATTAATAATAATGATAATGATGGTGATGGTGATAATAATAATACCACCACCACCACCACTACTAATAGTCAGTTTAGAAGTAGTATAGTAAATTAATACAGAAATATGGGTCTGATTTATACAGACAGGTTCCAGTTTATAATCAAGAAAACAAAGGACAGAATGGTGAAGTGACCTTGATATTTTCTGTGTGATAACAGCCAGCCTGTGGCATAGCATTTCTCTTGTGACTCACAACCCAGTGCTTTGTGCACTATACCATGCTCCATGATATACTTAGAATTCATTGCTCCTTACTGTTAAAAATAAATTTTTAACCAAATAAATACCTACCTTATTACATATCTCAGTTATTAGCAGAGTTAGTGTATCAAAATAAGATGAGTATGTGTTAATTTATCTGTGAATTTAGAGTTTCGATTTCTGTACTGTACTTGTCTTACAGAAATATTGCAGGCTACATTTCTTACAGCTTTCTGAAGATAGTTCTCTCTCCAGAGGTAAGGTGCAGGACAAACCTTAGGAAGTACAGAAATGAGATATTTCTAAATAGCATTAAACTGGATGTAATAGTTGATACGGATCTAAGTATTAGATTCTGTACTTAAAAGTCCTGGACTTCAACAGAAGTTTTGTGTGATGGGATTTGAGTGATCAGGCTGAAAAACATGTAAACTTGGAGTTCCCAGATGATCAGCCTGTATGAGGCATTGCAGAATCAGAATTACACAGCTTCTCCTGTGCCGAAGACCACACAATAATGTGTCTCTTTTACATACTGTGTTAGAACTTGCAATTGACCTTACTAGACTGAGCACAGACAGACCAGGTGAAGCCAGGAATGAACTGGCTTCAGATCTAATGCTATTAAAAGGTGATTTCCAATTACTTATCCATTCTCATTTTAAAAAAGTTCCTCTAAAGAAATTGATCTGATCTTATGGTATAATATAAGCGTTCTTAGTCATGTTACCAAACTTTTTCCCCCAATGTTAGTTTCTTTACAACTAATTTTCAAATTGTAAGATGTATAAAAAAATATGTTTAATCTTAATGGTAACATAACCTAAATAAGTTCAGAATTCATTTGGGAATATAAAACAGTTCATCAGGTCTACAATTTTTTAATATTTTTTTTTTCAGGGAAGAACATTGCTGATTTATTTATAACATTCAAAACCAATTAAAGTGTCTTTTAATTATTAGGAATACTTAATCTTCTCTAAGGCAATATAAAAAGGAAAATAATTAAAATAACAGCAGAGAAATTGAGTATAAAGAATAACTATACTAATTGTAAGACATTATCAGAAAAAAACTTCTGGGAAATTTACCCACAGTTTTGATAATGTCCTCTGATTGCAAAAATTATCTGTATTTTCTATTTGGAAATATATAGGAAAGGTCTTAAAAAAGTACATTCTTATAAACTTTTTCCAAATAATACAGAGTGTAGAATTTGGGAGAGAATAAAAATGCATACTTGCTGTTTTATATTTATATAAACTCCTTAAGAAGTGCCACCTACACTGTAGCTACACTACAGCATAGCTTAAAACTGTTGTGTAGGAACCTAGTTATTCAAATGAAAAATTAATGGTTACAAACTGTTTTTGTAATCTCTACAATGTAATTATCCTGCCTGGTTTATGAAAGTCTGACAATATTTTCATGTATTCCTTTGGAATCAATTTATTAATTAAAAAATTAGGTCAGCTGCACTGACCTAATTAACTCTAATAAAAACAAGTAGGTCACAATTAAGATTCTCCTTTCACATAGGTATTTTCTGTCTCTTTAGTGTCATTTGTAATTTAAGTCTGGAGGGCTAGTACAATTATTTCATGCTCTTTGTATTTTACTCTCTCTGTCACCTGAGCTCATTTAAAACAACATGAGTCCAACAGCTAACAAAAGCCAGGGACAAAATACTTGAAATGCCAAACCTAGCATCTGTATTATTCATGTAATTTTTGGTCTCTATGAAAATATAAGGGAGAACAAAATCTGTGCTAAAGAATGAGAAGAATCTTAGAATCCTCACTGTATTGCCACTGCATCTTCCAGGGAACCAGGAAGGTTACTGGTTTACATGGGTTGAGTGTCCAGAATTTGTCATCTGTCAGGTTAGGAAGTGTTGATTACATGTGGGTTACTGGGTTAAGTTTGTTGCCCTGAAGAACCACATTGTTCAAGAAACAGTCTGAACTACAGAAAGCAAATAGCAGGTTACTTCATAATTAAATTAAAGCAGTATTTCTATCCAGGCATAAAGAGTTTCAGATCAAGACCAGTTTCATCATTTGTTTTAGGTTTACAGTTACAAGAAGCTTGTTGGAACATGATGCTGAGGTGTATAAATAGCACTCTACAGAAAGCTCCAGAGTGTTTACTCTAAGCTATTTCTCTTGGTTTCTGCTGTAATTGGTTAACAGGGGAAGATAGGCCAACTAGATGATGCGTTATCTGACTTACGCACCTATATTAAGAGGGAATAAGTCACTTCCTTTAAATGTTTATTTACTTCCATTTCCTGAGAGACCTGAAATAGCTTAAATGAGAAGTCTAATCTTTCAGATAGTTATTGTAAGTTGAGGGCTATAGTAAGTTAATCATTACAGTAAATTAATCAAGCTTGTTACAGTCTGACCTTAGGCCAGATTGTCTAATAATGCCTTGTCCAGAAGAAATCTATGATAAATAAAGTGAGGAGCACAACAGAAGCCTTGAATAACCCCTGAAGAGAGTGCTTCATGGGAGAATATGCAATCCTGAAAGACTTAACTAGAAAGTGCCTTAGTTTTAGGAAGAAATGTTGAGAGAGAGAGAAAATCCTCTAGCTTCCAGCACTCGTATCAAAAATCTTTCTGTCAAGTAGTTAGATGACTCAGTTAATTCAAAATAGCAAAACAGTGATCATCTAGTGATTATATCTGGTGTGAAATTAAAAATATGAGCTGGAAGATGACCTGATGACCTCACAGCACATTTCACATAGGCCCTAAATGTTCCCAAAAGTTTTACTAGAAGAAAATGAAAAGTTACGTGAATCGATTCCACTCAGAAGCCATTGCTGGTAACAATCAATGTCACAAAGTTCCTTGGTTGGCCAACGATGACTGCAGCACTGTGGCAGCCATGATCGCCTGTTTATATAATGCACATTGTAAACTGCTTCCCTCTTCTGGCATTCACAAAGAGGACTGTGGTGTAAAGACTATGTTCTGTTTTTTCTGAGGGTACTTAATATAATTAAAATCTTCAATATATGAATTGAATACGATTTTGGCAGACTCTGCTTCAAATTGTTCCACTATTCTTATCTATTTATTTATATTTTTACAGATTTTGCAGATTTTACCTCAGAAAGAGATATTATAATCCAGTTCAAGCTATTGCATAACTAAACAACACTAATTCACCAAATAGTAAATAGCTATAAACACAATTGAGGGGAAAAGAAAAAAGAAAGAAAGGAACTTTCATCTTCAGAAATCCAACAAAATATCTACAATCAATATCTTCATAATGAATTGTAGTTTTCTGGAGAGTACGTTACACAGTTTCCATATCTGTTTTTACCTAATAAAGGATGGGTAGCAAATGGTCACTATCATTAAGACAGAAATTTATGTTCTGTGTATGCAATGCCATCCTGTGACTGTTTACCCTTCTTCCTATTCACCCATCAGCATATCAGTACATTACAATTCAGACTACAGCAAGTCACAAGTGGTTGTCCATAAATCATATTAAAATATGTCACATAACATCTAGGTTTTAGTGTCATACCTGAGTTATCTGGTGAGACAATCTGGACATCTAAATTGTATATGGTTTTCCATTATCTAAGAAACAACCTAGTTCTCCAGATAGCAATTGGGATACACTTGCAAACACAAAAAAAATTAAGGAAGAAACTTTTGTCTTGTAGAAATCTTTATTTCCTCATGAGAAATAGATGCAGAATATTTTCTGAGCATGATGCTTTTTTTGAAGGGCAGAAAAGTAGGAAAAATAGTGTAATGACCCTAAGTTATATTGAAATGACACAAATTTTATCAGCTATAGATATCTATATATCTCTGTTTCTAAAAAGGTTATTTTTGTTACTATGGGAATTAAATGACTCTTTATTTTAACACTTCTTCATGTGACCTTAACTGTAAAATGAGGACTTTTTATGCTGGAGCAAGTCTAACATGATTTTACTCAATGTACATAATAGCAGCTTTAGCACCAGGATTAGCAAACAAAGTAAAGGAAAACACCAAGAGATGTTGCAGAACTTAATGGAATTCTAGTCAACAAATAGAATTTTTGCATTTTTTCTTCCCTGCCATTAGTATATTTTTCTTAGTTTTCTTCATCATGGAAGAAACTGCTTCTTTCTTATGCAATATAATAAAACTGAAATTTGTATTTTACTTGCAGAAAGACAAAAAATTTCACAAACCTAGCCAGTACAATTACAGTGCTAGTGGATTCTAGGTTTCTTTTTTATTTAACCAAACTATTAGGAATCAGGTCAGCATTCATGCAGAAACCACTTAAGAACTGCAAAAAACATTGAAGAGCCTAGGTTACTCAAGGCTTCTTCTAGGCACAGAGAATGGAATAACCAATTGCTTATCCCAGGGGAAAATAAAGCACAGCTTGGAAATTTGTTAAGTCTATAAATATTCCTGAAATTTTGCTTTTAATGAGATGGATACATTTGCAAGCCTTTATATGCTAGAAACTCAAAGATTCTGGGTGGTTAACTCTTTTACAGAAAATCTGCAGAGATGAGTAATTGCATATCCAGATGACTAAGAAATATCTTAATTAAGCCATAAGGGGCTAGATGTTTCCAGAATTTGTCAGCTATGTTGACGAAAATTGAATTTGAAACATGCGCATTGCTGCGCGTGGGAACACTAGCTGTAGAATAGAAAGGATGACATCTGTGGCAACATTTTGTCAATATCATACAGATTTAAAATGTAAGGATGGTCTCTGCTCAAGAAGTGTGATTTGCCCAGTATGAATGGGGAGCCATAAATTTGTCCCTCATCTCAAGTTGTGTACAGGGCTTTTTACCATGGCAGACACTATCTCCATAGAGAAAATTAATTTAAAAACTGGTAAGAAGTATCAGTCCTTTAGAATGATCCTGTTGTATCAGATCAACAGGATAACTAATTACTGAGTAGAAAATATTCTGCTGTTCCTTCTGTTCTTCTGATGTGCAGGATCTTAACAGTAAGATCTTTTTTCCCCCGTAAGAGTGATGAACTGAGTAGCTGAATATTGCAATTAGCTGACTTACTGTAGTGTGTTTAAGGAACTAAATCCCACTAGAATCTTTTATGTGACTTTTTCTATAGCCATAAACTAACTTACCTGTGACAGACACTACTCTTTAGTGACCTGAGTAAGAACATTTGGGATTGATGATTTAACTGGGGAAATTTTTTTCCTTTTGTGTGTGTGTGTGTGTGTGTGTTAATTTTGGACTGAATAGACTACATAGCATACCACTCTGCTTCTGGAGTAGACGTCATTAATTTCAGCCCTCTCCATGTCAAAAGAAACACTTGTGCTTCTTCATTTTGTATTAAAGTTACTGTTCCTCAGGTGGGAGTCATAACCTGACTACATGTGAACTGCCACAGTGAAGACAACCATGTCTGAAATAGTGAGTGTATGCTCCCTTTACAATCATTAAAGAGGAATAGGCACTTCTAGGACATGGGTATAGCATGCTGAAGTATACAATTAGCAGAGATCAGATTGACTGTTTACTAGAAAGTCTTATCTTTCCTCATT
Source organism: Ibycter americanus (assembly GCA_035590275.1). Classification (NCBI taxonomy): domain Eukaryota; kingdom Metazoa; phylum Chordata; class Aves; order Falconiformes; family Falconidae; genus Ibycter; species Ibycter americanus. The sequence continues at coordinate 40,917,767 of JAVJGI010000014.1, forward strand.
GTCTATAAATAAATGACATTTTCTAGTCTTTTTAAATAACAAAAGTATGATGTGTAAACTTACTGAGGAGGTTCAAGGGAGAAGGAAGAGCAACAGAAGTGCGTTGCACAAGGCAACATAATTATTTTCTTCTAAAAAAGTATAGATTATAAAGGTTTGGGATTTATTTTGTTTAAAAGACATGGCTGGTCCCTAAGAAGCTACAAACCTGAAATAATATCTGTAGCATAGCAACATGTTTCCATGTACGCAGTGGTTCTTACAGTTTTGAAAAGGAAATCCACCTTTGCAGGATCACGTGTCTTTGTGTACCACTTTCTGCAAATAAATCCAAACTAAACATTTTTGCCTTTAAAACCTTACTTTTTATTAACCAATCACTCCAGTTTAAAAATTTTATTTTTAGGAAAGATCTTGCATTCACTTTCGCACTTACATGAAAACCTCAGTAACTACTACCATTTTACAGTTTCTCAGCTGAGGTGGCAGCAGATTGGTTCCTGCAGGTTAACGAGTGGAAAAGACACTGCAATTGCGTAAGAATGTAAAGAAAGAACCATAAGAACCATTGTATGGTTAAGAATTATACGATGTAAATTAAGGACCGTACAGTTTTATACTTCGTTTCTGTTGGTAACAAATAATGGATGCTTTAGAGAAGAGTGTTGGAACGCAAAGCTGTAGTGTAGGAAGTACAAAATATCACTTCCATTAACAAAGCTTCCTATTCATGCATGTTTTTCTTTTTTGAACTTCTCTGATGACTTTTGTATTTCATATAAGTTTTTGCCATCTGCTACATTCTATAAAAATCAATTCCACAGTTTAACAATGCACGGTGTGATAAGAATGTCCTCCTCCTTTGTTGTTTTGAAAACTTGTGTGCAAGTTTTTAGTTTCTAGTTTAGTAGTGGCTGTTAGCTGTCTTTAATTGCTGGCACTAGCATTCATGCCTGGGCAGGGGAATGAACACTGCACTGCTCCTCTGTTTGAAGCTGTTGGAAGAAATAAAAACTAGTAGCTCCACAAAACATTCTTCTTGCAATTTCAGGTGTTGCTCCATAAATAGAAAATATTATTATAGACACTGGAAAGTAGGTGTTTTTGCATAAGATTCCCATGAAATTATATGAGGTTTTATTTTTTTAAGACCAGATATTAAAAAAAAAAGAAATCACGAAAAAATCCTCTTTAAAAATTAAAGAGGGCTTAATAAGATTGTTCTTTTGGACAGATAGTAGAATATTTTATGGGTAGTTGAAAGAAAATGTAGAATAAAAGGCTGATGAAAGAAAATGCAGGAAATGCAGAAAGTATAGTGCTTTTCTATGAGGAATACATTTAGAAATCACAGCCACAGTAATCTGAAATCACCAGTGTAAATGTGTAGAAGTAAATAATACTGTTCAAGCTCATGTAAGGAGTTTTTAATGTATGCAGTATATAAAGAATACAGCTTACTTATACCATCACTAATACTTTTTTGACAAAAAGGAAATATTTCTTCCAAGAATAACGTATGAAGATGTATAATTTAATAGTTTTGATCTTCAGTGGCACAAAAGGAGAAAACATAGTGGGTTGGTGTATTGTCACTTTGGCTGAAGCATTGGCAAAAAGCTTTGCTCTAGCAATTGCTTTTAATAAATTACCAGCATTATTATAGTGAAGTGAAAACAATGTTCATGCTTTTGCCCCTGTTCATCCACCTTACAATACAGAAGCTGTAATTTTTTTATTCTTGTGTTGGGGTAGTTTTCCCTATAGAGGAACTCTAAATCTTTGCTGTCCCATAAATATGTGAACATAAACAGTGATTTATTGCAATTTAGCTCCTGTTTTGGTAGAGGAGGTTTATGGTGCTGAGAAAACTCATTAATCTAATTCACAGCTCCTAGTATAAACATAACCTTTACAATATATAACAGCAGAAATTATGTGCGGTTATGATTTACTATTTGTGTTTTGGAAGGAGAAAGAAGTGCAAACTTGTTTTGCCACTTCCAGTTTTAATACCCATTGATTAAGTTCAAGAATTAATATGAAACTGCTATAAATAACAATCTATGTGTATTTACTTTTTGATGCAAGTTTTTTTAATCTAAAATACTAATGTTCAGAAGCTGTGAGAACAGTGTACCGTGAGTCAGACAAGCAACTTTAAAAAGCATATTCCAAGCAGAAATGCTATTAGCTTGATCATTTATTATGATAGTAAATCTGTCACAGACAGATTTCTGAAGTTGTCTCTTGAACATCTACATAACACAGAAAAGTAAGAGATTAAGAAACTGTGTTGTAGTAGTATTAAATTGCTCTTTAGGTCTTACATACTTATGTATGAATATTTGATTTGGATTCATATTCTCACTGAAGTGGAAAACCTCAATTTTGAATCAAGAGTGGCTGTTAATATAATAATTATAATATATTCATATCATGTAATGCTATTATGAGTTTACCTATGCTTCTACTGAATTTTAAACAAAACCTGTGATGCTTGAAAAATAAGCATCTTTTTTGTTAAACGATAAGAGAAATACCAAATTTTGGTGCTTCTGTTTTCAGTCATGGTGCAGAAAATATTGAATGTCTAAAGAGATAACACATATAGTTATGAAATCTCAATATTTTTTATATACATCCTGGGATGTTCTCAATATGTTTCTCATGCTTTAACTTTCTATAATATCGTCCAGAGTATTCTGGAAAATGTATATAAGAGATGTCATTGGAATGTTGCATGTTTAAATATATTTAATTGAATTCTTTTGATTATGTTAGAGTTTATATATAGGAAAGTTTAAAAAATGTTATCAAGAAGTCTTGATCAATCAAATCGTAGTTCTTTTATAGAGCCATGTTCTCTGTAGAAGACGCATTTTTAATAGAGAATTCGTGAAAGTGAACCTTACATAATATTTATGTTTTTAAAACAATACTGATATACTGATATATTATTATTACTAATAATCTTAGAATAATGTATTCTACTATTCAGGAATTAGGAGAAAGTTAGGAATCATTACAGTGATAAACTATATTACTAAATGTGACATTTTGCTCTTATATTACAAATGAACATTCAATTTAAATTGACTAAAATTATGATAAAAAATCCTGTTGGAAAGATTTTATTATTGAAAGCTTTTACTTCATAAACACTGTAATTCCTTCAAAATGTAATAAAATATTTCTGACTAGAAACTATTTTACAAAACACGTTCATTACTTTTATTTCAACTTTCATTTGAGCCGTACAACCATTGATGGTCTCCTTGTGGCCAAAATTTAGTACTACGAGTCATATCTTTGCATTTATAAGATATATGGAGGAAAATGGTACCTCTGTACGTATTTCTTCACAGTTTTTCCTGATTCCTTTCTTTTGTATGGTGACAGTCTCTGTGCAATACAAGAAACTAATTTTAAAGCTTCTACTAATGCAGTACTTGTTCCAGTAATATAGCTATTATATGCTATTTGAACTTAAAATATGTATATTAATTTACAAAATTAACTGGTGTTAATTACTCAAATTCCCTTCCAAGCTGTGAAAGGAGGAAACAAATGAGATCCATCTCTTAACAGTTGTTAGAAGAAAATACAATGGTTTCTCTAGTGACATTGAAAGAACATAGATATTCTTTAAGAATGAATTACCAAAGAAAGGGAAAAAAATCAAAAAGTAGAAAATGTTTTTATAAATTATTTACTAACTTAGACATTTTAAATACTATTTATTTACTCCTACACATTCATGTATTTATGTGTACTGAGTAATATATTATTCTGAAAGTTAAACAGATGTTTGGAGGACTCAGGGTGAAGTTTTTATGCAATGTGAGGAGACTGAGTAATACATCAGTTCTTGCAAAGAGTTTTAAGTAATTGGGTGATTTAACCTGAAATTCAGTAGAATTTGGCAGATAATTTCCCTAGAATCTGTTTTAATTTTCAAAAGTAAAGCTGAGCAGTGGAATGCATAAACTGCTTTCCTTGTGTTATATTTTTTTTACAATATATTTAACTGTCATGAAAAGATGATTAAATATTAAAGGAAACCTTTTAGAATATAGTGACAGATGTTTTCAGATATAACGTATTCTAGAATCTATTTATTAGGCTAACAGTTTCTTCAAGCAATGGCAGAAGAGCCCATTGCCAATTCTGGATAAAAATATATTGAGTTTTGATGGAGTCAAGTAATAGCAGTTGACCATATTGCAGAACTGTGAATCATAACAGTGAAATGCTTAGGAATGTATTTTGAAGATTTAAAACCTAAGGGCCTTATACTGACCCTAAATTGTATAATCAATAATAATGTATGAACAATGAGGTAGTAATATTGAGAGTTCTGCTCTGGAATTACAATACCCTAAGTGAAGCAGTGTAGTTAACAAGAAAATGTTTTCTTGAATGCTAAATCCACTGAGTGAACGATCAAAACTGAACACTGGCACATTTCAAAGAAGGGCTTTATATAAAGCAAGCCAGTCTAAATCTAAAAAGCTTAAGGATGTATTTAAATATTGTAATATCCATAAATAAACTCATATAGACTTACACAAATCTGCAAGTACATTCTCTAATGCCTGGAAATCAAAAGAAGACAATTCACTTACAGCTTTTGTAAATCAGGCTTAATCATTCAAACCTGAAGATAAATGATTACGATCAGATGGAAGACATTTGTATGACAAGGTTATTTCCTGTCTAGACTGAATTTAATCACAGCAAGTACCATTTCATGTAATCCTACTTAAATCTATTCCCATCATTCACTAATTCATTAGTGAAAATACTGAAGGTGAAGAATATTTAGAACATATATTCCAATAGTATATTTCAATGTTATATGTATCAATGTCTCTCATATATACTGTCTCTCACAGTATCCTTCTGGACAAAATATCCAGCATACAGCTAGGCAAGTCCATGGTACACAGTGTGAGCAACTGGCTGATGGGTCAGGGTGAAAGAGTAAATGGGGTTGCATCAAGCTGGTGGCCAGTCACTGCTGGGGTTCCCCAGGGCTTAATTTTAGGGCCAGTGCTCTTTAATGTTTTTATGAATGATCTGAATGCAGGAATAGAATGTATATTAAGTATGTTTGCTGATGATGCTAATCTAGGAGGAGCTGTGGACTCCTTGAGGGTAGAGAGGCCTTACACAGAGATCTGGATAGGCTAGAGAGCTGAGCAATCACCAGCTGTATGAAATTTAACAAGACCAGGTGATGGATTCTCCACCTGGGGTGGAGTAATTCTAGTTATACATACAGAGTGGGGGACAAGAGGCTGGAGAGCGGCTGAACAGAAAGATATCTGGAGGTTTGAGTTGATGGCACGTTGAAGATGAGTCAACAGCATGCCCTGGCAGCAAAAAAGGCCAACTGTGTCCCAGGGTGCATCAAGCACAGCATAGCTAGTTGGTGAAGTGAGGTGATTGTCCCACTCTACTCTGCAGTGGTGTGGCCCCACTTCGAGTACTGTGTGCAGTTTTGGCTGCCTCAATATGAAGATACCAAACTATTAGAGTGTGTCCAGAGGAGGGTAACCAAGATGGTGAAAGGTCTTGAGGGCAAGACTTATGAGGAGTGGCTGAGGTCACTTGGCTTGTTCACCTTAGAGAAGAGAAGGCTGAGGGGTGACTTTATTGTAATCTACAGCTTCCTCAAGGTGGGCAGCATATGGGGAGGTGTTGATCTCCAATCTTTAGTGACCAGTGATAGGACACGAGGAAGTGGTGTGAAACTGCATCAAGGGAAGTTCAAACTGGACATTAGAAAAGGTTCTTCACCACGAGGGTGGTCAGTCACTGGAACAAGGTCCCCAGGGAACTGATCACAGCACCAAGCCTGTCAGAGTTCAAGGAGCATCTGGATGATGCTCTTAGTCATATGGTTTAGTTTTAGGTAATCCTGCAAAGAGCAGGGAGTTGGTCTTGATGATCCTTGTAGGTGTTTTCCAACTGGTGATAGTCCATGATTCTATAATGACACATGTACATTATTCTACTGATTACAAAAATAATCTGACTGATAATATTAAAAATATACTAATGTGTATGCTCTACTAATGTATATTTGTAATTATGCTTTCTGATGTCTTTTGAAAAGAATATCTGATTTTAATATAGTATGTTTTTTTGTTGTTGGTTTTTTTTTTCTTTTCTTTTAATTGTCTTTCTAAAACACATGAACTAGCAAATTAGAAGGACAAAAAAGCTGGTGAAGCATCTAGAGAATGTCTTATGAGGAGTGGCTGAGGGAACTGGGGTTGTTTAGCCTGAAGAAAAGGAGGTTGCGGGGAGACCTTACGCTCTCTACAACTACCTGAAAGGAGATTGTACCGAGTTGTTGTCAGTCTCTTTTTCCAAGTAAGAAGTGATAGGACAAGGGGAAACAGCCTCAAGTTGCACCAGGGGAGGTTTAGATTGGGTATTAGGAAAAATGTCTTAACGGAAAGGGTCAAGCATTGGAACAGGCTGCTCAGGAAGTGGTTGATTCCCCATCCCTGGAGGTATTTAAAATACATGTAGATGTGGTACTTTGAAGCATGGTTTAGTGGTGGGCTTGGCATTCTAGGTTAATGGTTGGACTTGAAGTTCTTAAAGGTCTTCTCCAACCCAAATGATTCTATGATTACTATATGACAAGCTTCACAGAAGTAGGTGGGACAGTTTGGGAAGACGGATACTTATTATATTTTATGTATATTTTATGGTAAAAGAATATATGAAGTCAGTCTACTAGTTAATTTTTTTTTACAAATGTCTCTGATGGGGTAAGAATGCTAAAGTAATAAAATACAGAGAAAATTGCTAAGAAATAAAAATGCAATTATATTAATCTTTTTAGAGGTACCACATTTTGAAAACTTTTCTCTATGAACAAACCCTGTTATTCACTTCTCCATAGGAGGTAACTTACTCTCACATTTCATTTTTATTAAGTAAGTCCATATAAGTCTTTTCAGACAACAGCTGAAAGAGGTTTTTTCTAGGTTATTTCCCTATAAGCAAACAAGAGTACAGTGAACATTCATTCCATCTAAAGTATGCTGATTTACTCGACTCTTTAGCTTTACACTGAATGTCGCATATAATCTGTCCTTAGAAATATTTTCTACTTAAAGCAACATGGGTGTGTGACACTTTTGCTATATCCACCCCTTACAAAAATTAAAATACTTGACAGTAATTGTTGATGAACTCAGAAGTTCCATCAAAGAAACATATCACCAGCATACTTTTTTGAATTGTGATAATCGTATAACCTAAGAAAGGCATACTGTGGGCTTAACTGAACAGCATCTCAGAGTAATTCTGAGGGATCACCAACTGTGCCTTCACAACTCTAGTTCTAGGTGGGAACATCATGTAGGAGTACAGATTCATATTCTAAAGGTGCCTAAGTCACTTCACTAAATAAAGACCCCAGATCTCTCTAGCTCTGAATGTTCCACTAGAAATGGATACACCTGGGATGTTATACACCTGGCACTTATTTTAGGCCAGCATGGACTGGCATTAGGACATTCAGATTATTTTAGAATCTCATTGAAAGGCTGAGATAAGAATTGATACTGGGTCTGTATGATCCCGTTTCTTTCCTTCCAGTATCTGAAGGCCACTTTTCATGCATTTTTCTTCTCCTAAGGATTAATTCTTACATCATCTTTCAACAATTTGCCTAGATTGAGATTCATTTAATGTACTCCTAGACAGGTAAACAGTAGTCTGATCTAGTTGTATAAACCTCCCCAGGAAGAGGGATAAATACCTCCAAAGGAGCATTCAACCTCACTGAAGATAGATGTATAAGCCAAAGCAAATGACTGTTGTTGTTTCTACATCTCTGGTGTACAATCCTGACCTCAAGTTATATCTCTGATGTGATTCCAGTGATCCAGCCTCTGTATGCTTCAAATTAAGTGCTTCAAACCTCCTGAGCTCCCTCATTACTTCCTCATGCTCTTTCAGATCTTTCCCAAGCCACAGTTATATCCTCCTACATTTTCCCAAGAAAATTTGGTGGGAAGAAACCTAAAGTTAGGAGCAGAAAACACCTTCTTAATTGTTTCTACTTTTATTAATGCAACTGAGAATTACAAGCAAACTGTCAGCATCCCCTCCTTTCATGAATGAGGGATTCACCAGTATTTCAGGCTGAACTGAATTCTTCCTTTTCCTTCCTGCCAACAAGTCTTTAACTGCAGTGGAAGATTCTGCAAAGGATACATTCTGCTTTGAGATGGGTTTCCCTTCCCATGCCATCTATTCACACTGAGAAGGTATGACTCCACCAGACCACACTTACTATACCTTGGGGAATGACTGTGGAATAGACATTTTTGTCCCATTAGCTGATAATGCTGAGCAGTAGCTGATAATGCTCCAGCGACTCTTGGTCACTCTTCCAAAAGATATAGAAGAACTTATTTGAACAGGTCAGTCATTTTAGAATACAGTATGGGAGGATATGCTTGTGCAGTCACTATTTCCACACATTGTCTGGAGGAGTTCACAACATGTGTATTTCTACATGATATGAACACAATAAGCCTGTTGGTAATACCGCGGAAAGGATAATGGCATGTAAAGTTTCTTCTACTGGAAGTAGGAATCTTCATCTTCCTGTCACGTGTCCAAAACCAGATGCAGCCTTGATCTAGATAAGGGCTAGTACAGCAATAGGAATTGCAACTTTATCTTGCAATGCAAGACTGTGCACCATCTCTGCTTCTGGTAGTTTGGTAGGGATGGTAATAATGAGGCATACGAACTTGACTTGTCTCTGTTCCTTTAAACTCTTGGATGCAAAGCACTCCTTTTCACACTGAAGTACTGGCTTCTTGTGAAGAACCTGTTACCAGCTGAAACATAAGAGTTTCCAGACTACACAGCTACATTTCTGAAGTGTAAGAATAGCTTTGATCTTGACTCCTGCTGCTGTTTCTTGGTCGAGCTGAGAGTGTATCAGTGCCTTTTTGTTGGAGACCAGGAAGTTGTAATGGACAATATTCCGTCTCCAAGATCCTTACTGTCATCCTTGCAGAGAAAGTTGGGATTCAACAATAAACTCCTAGTCTTCTGTCGTGGTTTCAGCTGGGATGGAGTTAATCTTCTTCTTAGTAGTTGGTGCTGTGCTGCGTTTTGGCTGTGATGTGAGAGCAATGTTGATAACATGCTGATGTTTTTAGTTGTTGCTGGGTGATGTTTATACTAAA
>JAVJGI010000014.1:40927102-41001737 GCA_035590275.1 Ibycter americanus
CTTTTTGCTTTACCTATTAAATTGTTCTTATCTCAACCCTTGACTTTTACATTCTTTTCCGATCCTCCTCCCCATCTCTTTGGATGAGGGGAGTGAGCGAGTGGCTGCGTGGTGCTTGGTTGCTGGCCGGGGTTAGACCAGCACATCTTTCTGAGGTTAAACCAGCACATCTTCTCAAATTAATTTTTCTACTTCAGAAGAAAAGTTGGTAGCATTACTGGGATATATGTAACTAGTTGTTTACTCTTGACATTTTAGTCCTATATATGGTTAATGGTACCAAGCTGTGCATTGCGTGTCAGGTATTTCTTCACCTGTCTACCTTGTTCCCTCTCTCACCCATTATCTTTGTTTCTCCTCTTTTCATCCTTGGATAGCTGATCTCCACAAAGAGAGAAGCCCATATATCTCATTATTTCAAATTTTTTTCCTCACAGATGGTAACCCCACCTGCAAATCTGCCCTTTTCATGCAATTACTAACTTCATGCTCTGTTTAAACTCTGTTACGTTTGCAACCAGGTCACCTGCTGAGGGAATGGCTACTTCTGACAAGACCCAATCTCCTATTGAGCAAATGAGCTACAGACACAGAGGCCCAATTATTATTAAGTGTTAGCATAATTGTAATTATAAGTAGAGTGTTTCATTATAATACAGCTGTTGAGGCTTTAATGCATCCCCATAATGTACTTTATTAATAAGCTGTATAGAAATGCTGACTTTACAATTTTCTGGATCACATTTACGATAACAAAAGAGGTTATGAAAATAAATTCACTACAGGAGCCCTACTGTGTTAGTTACTATGATTCACAAGTTTATTATGGTAATAAAGCAACATGAAACGATAATGTTGGGAACTGAAATACAGTAATGATGCTTCATATTGTTCCAAAAACATTATGCAGAAGTGGTAAAAAGTGTTATGACTTACAGATAGTCAAATGTAACAGATGTCACACTGCTGAATAAAAGCAAGAGACACAATACTGTTAGCCCCTACGCTCTTTGCTGCTTCCTTCCAGGTCTTCCAAAGTGAAAAGAATGTTTAAGTTGGTTGGTTGGCAGAAAAATAAGATTTTTATTAATTCTTACCAATTTCAGAATCAATATTTGAATGAGGAACTGTGTGATCTTATCTTCACTAGATGTTTTCTATATAAATTTATTGGCACTTGGTGAACAGTTCTCTGGAGCAAAGGACAAGTTTTTGAAGGCGGTGTTCCTATTAGTCTTAAATGTATTTTCATGCTAAAATCGCTCAGGGTTAACCTACCTCCAGTGGCTCTGAGAAAATAACAAAACAGATAGAACAACAAGGGAGATTTATGACACTCCTCCCAGTTTTTAAATAATGGCAGAGTCCACTGTTCCAGATAAACATTTTTATATGACATTATCACATACTGTGTTTGATACACTCTAAGCAGAGTTCCAGCAAGACTCACTCCAGCTGAGTTAGGATTACTCAGAAATGGGTGGCACTCCTTAGACATTAATTTTGATTAATCTGGGTATAATAGTATTGCAAACAAGAGAGCACCAAGGAAATTGCTGTACCCTGACTGCCCATGCTGCTTAATTGTTAACTAAATCTTGGATTTTTGCTTTCAGCCTTTTTGACTAGTTTACTGAAAGAGAAATCTCTGAAGGGCATAATTCCTAAGGACTGTGAACACAAATTAGTAAGTGACATTTAGCATGAGGACCAAGTTTTGGGCTCTGGCTCTGTTTCATTCAGGAGTATAGAACTGTGCACATATATACATGTGTTTATATAGATATATAGTCTTCATATTAAAACCAGATTTTTACATTAAGATATTACATATGTTAATTTTAGTGATATAGACCTGTATACAGTGTGTAGAGGAATAGTAGTAAATTACTCTTGCAGAAAAGCTCTGCTGTGACTCTCATAAAGTATGTCACGTTTGTGAAGTCTGGAGAGTACAAGTATGCATTAAACGTACTGCAGCATGATAAGAATGATCAGAATCACGGAAAAATTCTCATTCAAAGTGAGATTAAACTAATGAATGGCAAAGCTATAAAAATATGATGTCTATCTCAGAACACAAGAACAGTGAAGACATTTAATGAAGTTAAAGGTAGCGTATTAAGAAATGATGACAAGAAATACTTTCTCATAAACTGTATGGAACTCAAAGCTGTAGGAATTTTGCAAAGCCAAGAAAAGAAGAGAAATTAAAATGGAGTATTTACCTGCAGATGGTGGTAGGCATAGACTCTGGTGTCCCTAAAAGCCACTTAGAGTACAAGGAGAAACCTAGCCCCCCTATCTTAGGGGAATGCTTAACACAATAAGTACTTTAATTCATTAGACATCTACATGAGTATCTAGTTGTCATTGTTCTGAAAATGCTTTATGTACTTAATTTTGTTTGCCAACTTATGCTTGAGATGTGTTTTCTACTGAGATGGGCAATTTTTGTCCAATTGTAAAATTTAATTTCAAACTACAGTTAGATGGCCCTTAAAAATAAACAAACAAACGAAAAAAGAGTTCTGAGAACAAATTTGAAACCATCAGGTTTTTTTGCACTCAGCTGTGCAATCAGTCAGGCTCTCTCCTCTGATTGGTCTTATGGTGTTTGCGTGCTGGGTTTCACAGTGGCCTGAAGTTAACTAGAGAGATTATTGGAATGCAACCCACTTTTGCCTTTATGAAAACAACTAAGTCCCCTCACAACAACCTCTTTGACTGAATGCACAAACTAGTAGATTTTTAGGCAAAAAGTGCTTTTTTCCATTCTTTTAGTGAAGAGGTTTAGACAGACTGAGTTTCAAGAAGCTTGAGAGAGTAATTTCCTATAATTTTCCTCCAGTAGAAAGAGCTAGATAGCTTACATAATTGAGTTTCTTTTTGAAAGAGCTAACTGAAGGTTCCTTATATGTTCAATGAAAAAAGGTAAGCACCTTATCTGGATGGACTGTATGTCTTTCTGCTTGTCTTTAAAGGAGTTCCTCCTCTGACTCAACAGAGAACTTTATGTTTGATAGACTGAATTGCCTCCATGGGTACAAATACAAAAAGTTTTGGTGAGGTAGTTGTTAAAGTACGTGCCTAAACTAGGATGCCATGAAAAAATATTCTGTCTTGGAATCATAGAATCATAGAATGGTTTGGGTTGGAAGGGACCTTGAAAGGTCATCTAGTCCAAACCCCCCTGCAATGAGCAGGTATGTCTTCCACTAGACTAGGTTGCTCAGAGCCTCATCGAAGCTGTCCTTGAATGTTTCCAAGGATGCGGCATCTGCAGCCTCTCTGGGCAACCTGTTGCAGTGTCTCACTACCCTCATTATAAAAGATTTCTTCCTTATACCTAGACTAAGTCTGCCCTTTTTTAGTTTAAGACCATTACCCCTGGTCCTATCACAACAGGCCCTGCTAAAAAGTCTGTCCCCATCTTTCCTATAAGCACTGTTTAAGTACTGAAAGGCCACAATAAGGTCTCCCTGGAGCCTTCTCTTCTCCAGGCTGAACAACCGCAACTCCCTCAGCCTATTTAAGACTTTTAGAATGTCTTTGGTTATTGATCGTTTGCTCAACACTCTCTCAGTGTCTTCATAGGAGAAGCATTCCATCTCTCTGATCATTTTTGTGGCCATACTCTGGACCTGCTCCAACAGGTCCGTGTTTTTCCTATACTGAGGACTCCAGAGCTGAACACAGTACTCGAGGTGGGGTCTCACTAGAACAGAGTGGAGAGGAAGAATCACCACACTCTGCTGGCCATGCTTCTTTTGATGCAGCCCAGGATATAGCTGGCTATCTGGGTTGTGAGTGCACATTGCTGGCTCTTGTCCAGTTTTTCATCCACCAGTACCCTCAAGTCCTTATCCTTCATCCCCCAACCTGTATTGATACCAGGGGACCATTGCCCCGACTCAGATGCAGGACCTTGCACTTGGCCTTGTTGAACCTCACGAGGTTCACATGGGCTCACTTCTCAAGCTTGTCCAGGTACCTCTGGATGGCACCCCATCCCTCAAGTGTGTCAACTGCACCACTGGGTTTGGTGTCATCTGCAAAGTTGCTGAGGGTGCACCGAATCCCACTGTCTGTCATTGATGAAGATATTAAACAGTACTGATACCAATACAGACCCCTGAAGGACACCACTTGTTACTGATCTCCATCTGGATATTGAGCTGTTGACCACCACCCTCTGGATGCAACTATCCAACCAATACCTTACCCACCAAACAGTCCATCCTTCAGATCCATATCTCTCCAATTTAGAGAGAAGGATGTTGTGGGGGACTATGTCAAAGGCCTTACAGAAGACCAGGTAGATGACATCCTCAGCGCTTCCCTTGTCTACTGGTGTAGTTGGACCATCATAGGCCATTTGATTGATCAGGCAAGACTTGCCCTTGGTGAAGTTATGCTGGCTGTGTCAAATCAGCTACCTGTCCTCCATGTGCCTTAGCATAGCTTCTAGGAAGAGCTGTTCCATGATCTTGCCAGGCACAGAGGTGAGGCTGACAGGTCAGTAGTTCCCAGGGTCCTCCTTTCTACCCTTTTTAAAAATGGGTGCAATCTTGCATTAATGGTCACTGAATGTTATCGGATGCAATGGTCCATGGTTCACAATGCTGATCATTTAGAAATCTCATGTGCGTCAAGGTACTGCATGATTCTTAGACACTTCACTTTTCAGTGATTATTGAGGAATGCACAGCAATGAAAAAAAAGATTGAAATGAGAACTGCAAAAGAAGACTGGAGTCATGAAAAATACCACTGGACTCAAAAGTATTGGGAAATGTGGAAGATTTAAACTTCCCTTGAAATGTGTAATAAATGGGTGACAGCAAAAAAGAAGACATTTAGAGGCAGTCTTATTTCTAAAGCAGCTATTTCTGAATCATTACCTGATTTTAATACTGCTCAGTTAATTCAAGCAGGGGAGGCTAGCTATATAACTATTACAGAAATGAGAAGTACTGCACTTCATGTAAAATAGATGGAAGGATGCTTTTAAAAGAGTTTATTAAAATAAAAGCAGAGAGAAATTTGTAATGCATCTGTGGATGAGATCTCATCTTGCAGTTTGTGGAAGTAATTGGAATCACCTATTATGAAGTAGAAATATGATGAAAAATAAAAAAAAAAGCAAGACAAACTAACATTATGAACTTGGATTAAAACAAATGTGAGATAACAAAATAAGCAGAATTTGCTAAGCAAAGCAGATTGCCCAAGAAAACCGGATGTGAGGAGAATTGATTGGAGAACTGTTGGAGACTGTACTATAAAGAGTGATATTGAAACAGAAAAATATGGGAAATTCAAAGCTAAACTCCATCCAAACTTTGATGGCAGAGGACCAAGCCAACACTTAACATTTGGGAAAAGACAGAGGAAATTATCATGACCATAAAATTGCAAGTATCAGAACAGAATGTGTATTATTGACAAAGTAGATAAAGTACCATTGGTTCAGAAGAATTATTAATAAGTTGTTATAGCAGTGAAGGAATGGCTGAAAAGTGCATAGGAACTGTACCAATTTAAATTGATACAAAAGGCACTGTGGTGCCAGAAATAATGACATTAGTAGTGTTAAAGAGATCCATAGGTAACAAAAGTGAGGCAGGACAGTTATTTGGGTCTTAATCTGATTATTTTGTCCACAGACATAGGTATGTCATATAAATAATGTGCCAATATATAGAAGAAGCTGCAATTTTTAATTTCTACCAGCAACTGTACCACAAATAATTAGATTATACATGGCCACTCACATGACTTCAACATAAACAAAAAACCACCCACTACTGAGTTTGCAGACAGCACAGATGAAGATTCTGAGAAAGTTCACTATACACTGAAGCAGAGTTTAAAGAGGACATTTTCTTTGAATCTTGATATGAGAGATGGAGGGGAAATGTATAATTATTTAATACACTTTCTTGAACCATAGGAAAAATGCAAAATCATGGAGAAATGAAGAAGAAAATCAGGTACTTATGCTTGTAGGTAGACTCAAAGAAGCAAATACCTAGAAAATGAACTTTTTCATTTAGCTGCAAAGAGAAACATCTTCTGAGAGATGGTTGATGCCAGGTATTTTCTAATTTGATTCAGCATCCAGGTTCTGGCATATGACCACAGTAAACTAGACCTCATGTTTATAAACACAGTATAGTTTCATAGAAAGTACCATTTCCTCTGACTCTTGTATGATGTTCAGCACCTGTTGCATATCACTGGGAAATGCAATGGATTTATTTTATGGCATAGAGACAGGTAATTTCTGCACAGATGATGTCTTTTTCTGAGAAGTGACAGTAAAAGAGTATGGCTGGAGACTCCAGTCAGTCCTGGAGAAAGCCATAGCTTCTGTGTTACAAATAAACAAAACAAACAAACAAAAAATCAAGCTTTTGTTACTGGAAATATGCCTGGGAAGAAATTAAGGTGTAAGACAAGATAACAGTAAAACTATTTTGATTCTCAGCATGGCTACTGTAGCAGAGAAGAAAGGATACTTCATGGTAAAAATAAACGCAGGAATTCTATGGCTGTATCAGTAACCCCAGAGTGCTACTGTGCAAAATTGTTCAATAAAGCTGAGATACAAATTCTAATAAAGATTTTAAAGGATTCAAATATTTTTATTTATTTATTTTTAATGTTTTTATAGTATTGCATAACAATACATAATTGTTCACAAAACTTAGCGAACCTTAGCCTTTTAGAACAGTTGTGATAAACCAAAACCTAAGAATATGTGTTTGCTGTAATATAGAAAATGTATCTTTGCAGGCGCCATGGTGGTAGGTTAACTGCCTGAGAATATTTTACAATACGCCTGACTTTCTGCTCTGACTGCATTGCAGTCATGCCTTAACTTACTCATAGTAATACGTGAATGCTGAAAAACAATGTTTCATCATAGCTGGTTCTAAATGTCATGGGTTATTTAAACAACTATGTTCTATTGTGTTCAAATAATGAACATAAATCTATTCTTACTGTTAAGTATTAAAAGTTTCACTTTAATTCTAGAGGGAAGTTGGTAGCTAAAACTGACCGTAAGCTGCTTACTGGAAATTTCTGGCATTCATTCCTGAATTTCAACTTGTCTTGGCAAACATCTTCTACTACAATGTAAAGATTTCCACCCTAAATGTACAGATTGGATCAATTCTGGATGTCCAGATCCAATTTTAGAGTAGTATTTAACTATTTTTGAAAAAACACTGACCACCTAACCTTTATGAAACATCTAGAAAACAGCCTGTCCAGTGCTTGCTTTATTATTCATGTTTTTTGGGCACAGACACATCAACTTCGGTTCCACTTCAAATATGAGTTTTTAATCTTTATTTTAAATCAGTTTTCAGATCGAGTTTATACGTCTTATTGACAGAAAAACTAGAGCCCATTCATTAGGAGTATTTCAAGGTATTATCTTTGGCAGAAATCATCGTCTATACAAATAGGGCCCAAATAAAATCTAGTGACTTCTGAAAAAAGTAAAGTCATGGTGCATTCAAGTCAATAATGTCCTACTACTTAAGACCTTGTAGGGAGCTAAGTAAACATAAGAACAGTGTATATGGCTTGCAATGTAATCCATTAGTCCTGCAGAACACTAGTGGGACCTCAGCTGCGATACTAGGTGGGTTTTCTTTCACCTGACTTTATATAGCCTCTATGTATCATCGTCTGAGTTGAACAGTGTAGAAAAAATTTTTAAAAGCAAATTTCATTTCATCCAAAGGTAAGAAAACTAAAATGATTCAGATGAAGCTCACCTTGACATACCCATTTCTGTCCAATTTACAGAAAGGAAGAAGACAGTAAAAAGGAATTTTTTCTGACTCCAATAAATTCAGTGAGTATTCTGCAATGCCTGGCCTAAGTAAAGTCTTAGTAGAAAAAGAAGTTTTCACGAGAGATGGGGCTCAGCTGGAGAGAGTCAAGGAGAATGACTCCAGCTCTAGAAAACATCATCCAGCAGGAAAAGGAGATCTGGATATCTTTCAATCATTTGTCCTTTTTGACAATAAAATCCCAGTCAAGATCAGAACTGATGGAGCTGCTATGTAACAGCAGTTGAGGTAGTTTGTTTTTTTTTTTAATTTTATTTTAAGGAAGGTCCTCAGATACACGTGACAGTGTCAGGCACTTGAGAAACTGATTTCACTTTCCTAGCTAGTTTTAGATCATAGTGAACTACATACTTTGTAAAAAAGGAATATTTTTAAAATTCTCATGTTGTGAATTGCTAGTTAATATTGTATGCCTAAAAGGGGTGTTGTGAGAGATCATAACTGGTCTAACATGCATCAGCTGGGCCATATTTTCTGTTTTCCAGAGGCTTATGTTGAGTACTGACAACCAAAGCTCATATACAAAGTGAAGCAGTCTGCTGACAGACAGCTTTTAGTGATTTCTGAACAACATAATTCACCATTTTCAAGGCTAAACAAATGTAATTAGGAAGTTTACAAAGGCTTGTTTTCAAAGATGTTTCGGATTCATTCTTGAATTTTAAAAGCTTGTGACCTTAAATCGTGTTTTCTTGTGAAACCAGGAGATCCAGGATATATGAGAAAGCTCAGCAAAGTCTCTGTAAGTCAGTGCTTAAACAGCTGTGTGAAAGTAAGAAGTTGTACACAGGCTGTGAGTGATAAAGTGTCTTCTCCTGACTGGCAAAAAAGAAGAAATACTGAGACTTCTTTGAGTTTTTCATTATAACCAAAGGTACAACGGTAAGCAAAAGCTCTAATACCTTGCAAATTCCCGGATAAATTTGGTGGAGTCAAATTGTCTAGGGAAATGAAATAAATTTTAAAAACCCTTCCCATGTCCAGTGTGCTCCTCGGAGAGGGATTTAGATTTCTGATTCCTGCTTTACGTATCAGACCTCTGACTTCTGAGTCATGTGAGTGTCAATTACTATATCCTTCCACATACTGAGCTTCTTTTGTTGGAACTGTAATAATGTGAATAATCAACCCTAGCATTCACTTGAGACAACTATAGAAAGCATGTGATAGTGGCAAATTCTGTCAACTTTGCTCTCATTGCTGTCTATAGAACAAAAAATAAAAAGTGCTTCTTTGATATTTTTAAAGTAAGTATATTAAAGCACTGCTGGCTTGTTTTGGGGTTTGTTTGTTTTTTTACATAGTTGTAAAAGGAAGTGCAGAATCAGTGAAAAGCAAAAGGGAAGAATTCAAGTGAATTTGGATTTCAAAAATCCGTGGCATGATTGTTCTAGTTCCAGAAACTAACTATATATTTTAAATAACACCCCTTACAGAAAATTTCTTTCTGCTTTATACATTAAAAAAAATCAAAACAATTACTTTCAATATAGATAACTTTTACATTTGATTAAGAACAACCAAAAAATCACTTTCCAAGACCTCTCAGCTTGAAATTCTTGTCAGAAAAGCCCTTCAGTGGAACTATTTAAAGGTATACTGCCTAAAAAGAAATAGTCAAACTGGATTCCCAGGTTTGTGTATCAAAGTCATAGCTAAAACTTCCCCCATTTGACGAAAATAGAATATGTTAGTAAATGAAAATACTTTATCACAATAGAGAATAGCAGAATTCAATAAAAAATACTTTTTGTTGTCATAAAATTACCTTTTTTCAGAATAAAACTTTTCAATTTATAAGCACTTTTTCTGTAGTAGGTGATTGTACAAGTAGCAGAAATACACACATATTTCATCTCTGCTCTCCAAAATCAGCAACTATTATCATATTTTGGAAAGCAGCTTCTTTACATAAACTTAATGATTCAGAAAGAAAAGTGTCTGACTCTCGTAGATATTGATGTCCTGTTTAAAATTGCACACAATTACTGAATATTCTTTGTGCGTTACATATTTAAACACAAGGGGTAATATGGCTGAGTACAGCAGCACTGGGTGTGTGGTAAATCCCAGTGCAAGATGCCATTTCATTCATTGCTATTCAGCGTTTCACTCCCAGTATGCTGTAGCACTTGAAGTGTTATGATTATGCTCTCTCAGAAATTGCTGCAAAGATTGTACGTTCACTAATTTACTCAACTATTTGTACATCACACTGACTTCTGAAAAAGTGCTATATAGAAAAAAGAAACGCTATTCTTTTCTTTCTGTTTGTGACCAGTATGAGCAAAGCCCCAAGCCTCTTCTGCTTATGCAAATAAAATACTAAAGAGGTGCCAGGGAGTGACCTGGGGATTCAGCTGATTTCAAGCATCAAAGGATGCAAAGGAAAACTTTGATCTACTCAGATTTCTGAGAATCACATTCATTGGTTTGGTTTTGTTATGCAAACATCTTTTGGAGCACCAGCCAGGTCCCAGAAGTACCTTTTAAAGCCTTATAGACATTGTATTCATCATCTCAGTCAATGACATTGAAATTTCACAGTGAGAAGAGCCAGGTCAATAATTACTGCAGTTCTTTGAGGATCTCTGCTAATTGTCATAGTCAAAACCATAAATAGATGGATTAAATGTTTGCTTAGTTACTCTCATCTAAACAACAATATGGTTTAAAAAGGACAGTGATATAGTAGCTGGAACCTTTGATCCTCAAGAGACATCATCTTCAAGACTGAACCTTCAGTTAATTATGGCTTATATGATAAGCATATTCACTGAGTTTAATTTAAGGTTTGTTTTCAGCTGGCTGAGTAAGTGTGAAGGAAGAGTGAGGAGCTGTCTCATTTTTTTTTCCTCTTCTCCTGTCACAAGACTTCTTCCTAAGATGTGTCTGTTAACTATCACAAAGAGTTTGAAGAAAGGCAGGAGTTCATGATTATAACTTTACTACTCAGTCGCAGAGCACTCACACTTGTTTATAAAACACTGGTTTATAGAGGAAATAGGACATGCATTTCTCTTTGGTGTATCACCCTCTCTTTGCCTTTGTATGTCTTCTAAAGCAGTCCTTTATTACATCTTATTTAGAATATAATAGACCTATCTTTTAAAATGTATTTGCATATAAATGGTAATATGGATATATAACTTTTTTGCCAAGAATCAAGGAGAATCAGACTTAGATCATTAATCAAAAATAACAATACACATGTAATTTTCTTTATATAATTAAATATTTATTGGATTGTAACGATTTATTGCTATTACTTAGCCAAATTATATTCAAATGGATGGCCAAGAGGTCACTGTCTTCAAAACCCATAATAATCCTTTCAGGCATCCATTCCCTTAGGAGCACTTAACACTGAGCTTTAGTGTATTATTGTGATAAGGTAATTTGAAGTTCTAGAGAGCTAAGCAGTGGAAAGGCCTGTACTAACCTCTCGGTACTTTTAAAGACCATGACCTAAGAATGTTCTACAACAGAGTACTGGTGAATTCTCCCCCATGCCTCATTTTTGTTTCATTTAGCATAAAATCTGTAAAACTGTTGGCTGTCAGACAAAATCTTTTTCAATCCTCTGCTATTTACTTTGTACCTTTTTATCTGCCTAAAAAAAACCCAAGAAAAAACCAAACACCAAACCCTCTTGATTTTATCCTGCTTTAACTTCTGTAGTTCAGCTGTAATGTCTTCATTATTAATACAAGGGCAAGTACACTGCAGCTTTCATTTTGGTCAATGCCTTGAGCTGCATAAAAGGACAGCTGAAAACCTCATATTTTCTGTCTCTCCACCAACGCGATGAATAACTTATATGTGTCCTAAATGGCACTTGCTTTTTTTTTTTTTTTTATGTCTTTTTGTGCGTTCAGGTTTTTTTTGTTTGTTTTTGTGGGTTTTTGGTTTTTGTTTTTTGGTATGAAGTTGAACTAATGAAGCTATTGTAACCTCATGGGAAGAATACAAAATCAGAGCATTGTGAATTTGTGAGTGACTGCTCTATTGGCCCATGACATATTCACTAACATTAACCAGGCCAGGCGTCATGCAAAAAGAGCTTAAGCTTTCCTGGCTTCTACCTTCCTTTTTCACTTTTTAACCACCTCTGAGACTTAGAGCTCACTTTGGAGGAGAGTGCTTGACTGTCGAAAGTATTCTCCTCCTGTATCAGAAGCTATTCAAGACCTGGATGTTGAACAGTTTGAGATCATCTCGAGCTGCCTCAATTGGTCTCAAGAGGGCTGTTAGTGTTAAAGGTATCAGTGTCATAATGCCAGAGTTGATCTAGGGAGGCACAATGAGGTCAGAACACCAGAGCAATGGCATGAGTCATTACTGAAATTACACCTACATGACTGCTGCGGTTTTAATGTCCCATTTTTTGCTGGTGTACAGTGATCATCAACAGTGCAAGATCCCACTTATATAAAAAATAACTAATACGCAGTGCAGCTGCTAATTTTTAAAGAAGTGGTGTTTAGCAATACTAGGATTATGAAGATGTTCTTGCAACACACTTGAGAACATAACAGAATTAAAACTGTAAGGGTGGGAAATAAGGTTAAGTAGACATTATATTGAGGACTGGAAATGAGATGCAGCCTTAACTTGTTTTATAGTCTATGCTATGTAGGTGATTTTGTCATAGATGTCTTGTTATATATACACAGAACTGAACTAGAAAAATGTTCGCAGTTCTGTATATTTCTGTTAGAGAAAACAAGAGACATTATGCTCGTCTTGTACTTAAAGGAGGCATGTGCTTGTCCTCAGTTCCTGGGAGAACTTCTTCAGCTGTTCAGCCTTCAAAGAGTTACTGATTTTCTCACCAATTAGCCGAAGTAGCTGAAGCTCCTTAAGACCTACCAAACTTCTCATTCTAATTCAGTCACTGACTTTTTATATCAATTACCTCAAAATTTTTAGCAGGTATCTTAAATGTTGTCTTAAATTCCAAGGTAGTGGATATGGCATGAAGACAAAGCATTAAGAAACCGGTGTGTCCATATAGTCAATTTCTTCCCCAGTTTTGCTCCAGGGCATTAGTCCACTGACTGTGCATATTACACTGATGCTGCTTTACTCCTGGGCTTTCTCTGTTCTGAGAGAGTCTAGAGTAAAACTGAGGCATGGTTTAAAGTATGGCTTTCAATAGTGACAGCTCCTCATAGACATCAGCTATGTCTAGGTGGGTATCAGATATACTGGGTCTGTACTGTGTTGTTCTTTTTGGCCCTAGCAAATATTTACAACTATTCCAGCCAGCCACAAAACCCCTGTAGACCTATCCACCAGCTCTTCGATTTTCATTTAGTAACTGGGATGAAAACAAGATGCCTTACCCCATCTCTGCGCTTTCAGGTACAGTAAAAAGAGCAAGTTAAGCATTAGTATTATTCATTTCATGTTAGTGTGGCTGAGATGAGATGTGATGGAGTGGGAAGAATGGTGAAGCGCATGCTGTTGAAACCAGGAAGACAGTTCAGCAAGTGTTTTGTCTGTGTGAGCAGCCATTTAAATACGTTGTACTCCAGCAGACACTTTAAATACTGCATTGAAAAACCTGGTTATGGATTTACAGTACTTGAAAGATGAAGCCTTATCGCTATAAAATAAAGACAGACATAAGTATGAATAACACTTTGGCAATTCAAGACAATTGGAAGATGACAAACATGATTTGCATTTGGTGGGGTTATTCTTTTTTCCTATTTTTACAACAGACTGTGAGAAAAAATAGCTGGAGAGATGAATTTAATACCGAAGACCTTTTTCAAGACCATTTAATCTGTATTAGTGTGACCCCATGCTGCTGTCATGGCCAGTGAGACCTATGATGACATGCTGAATAAGTGCTGTTTGTAAAGCTTACAAGTACCTGAGGGCAGCGTTAACTATAGCAGGCAGTTTAACCCCAGAAAAGACAAGAATCAGTTGGTGAAACTTGAATGAAAGCCACATGGCTGCTCTTCAATTCATATTAGAAAAACAGAATTTATCTTTTTCTGGAACTGCATGCTTTTAAAAGATACGACTCTTACTCTATTTCTAAAATACTAAACAATGTCCTGAATCATCTATGAAGTGTTCATAGGAAGAACCTCTACTCTTGTAATCCCCAGCCTGAGGGATGAGATGTAGCCTTTGTAAGGTATCTTACTACGATTCAGATTCAACTGTACTGCAACTGTTACTGTGGTTCTACTTCAATAATGGACTAATGGATTGTTTCACTGATTTAGGGTAAGCAAAGGAGTGAAAGATAAGAAGTGAGATGAATTGTTTTGCATTTGAGTGCTGCCTGTGTGCACATGTTGAAAGACTATGGCAGGAGCATCACTTGAATGGACCCCCAAAAATTTGGGCATGACTACTACAAGGATGGCTGATGCTCTCTCTGAAGGTGTGCAAGGAGTTTTTATTAGGATGAAGGGTCTTCAATTATCAGAAAGCTTAGACGACACAAATGGTTATATTTATACAAAATAACTGTTTACCAAAGAGCAAGGATATTTTGAAATATGGACTGGTGCCTTATTTCTTCCACATGTTTTAGAAGCTGCTATGACTATAATGGCTGTTTTGATATGGGAAGGGGTGCAGACTTGCCAACCCATGTTACTCATTAAGGGCAGTTTTTTGAATAGTGTTCAAGTGAGACGTCAAAGCACAGGTGTGATATAAACGTACCTTTTCAGGTGAAAGGAAATATTTTATCCGTTGCTGGCTCAGGTATTTATCTATATCTGACCTCTAATATGACTTTTCATTGCAGGTCTCATCTAGAGTTGAAATTACCATTTATATAATTTTGAGTTGTCGAATACTAAAATCTGTTTTAAAGGAGCATCCAAGAATATGTTGCTTTCTAGCTGATTTAGGATTGGAGAACTTCAAACAAAAGACTTTCATCTATACTGTACCATTATTTAGCATTTAGTAGATATTACACAAATATATGTTTAGGATTTAGGAAACAAGTCAAGAAAAATAGAAAAAAAACCTGTGCAAGCTATACTCTTACTAGATGCGTTTTATTTTTTTTTAATGACTGGCCTAATTCTAACCTTACATTGGTTTTAAATGGCTCTAAATGTAATGACCTCGATCAAGTTATTTTTAATTTACACAGGTATAATTGAGATTTGAGTAAGACCCAGATGTGCACCCGTGATTGCTGATGCACTTGGCAGTCAGTTTTTATTATTTCTCGGCCAAGTTTAAGCAATGAAGCCATCTGATTTCTGAGAGTGTGAAACAGACCTTTTGTGTTAATGCTTCTTCCAGCAGCTGCAGCAGTACAGTGTGACCTGCCCTCATTGAGCAGATAAGAATTTTTCTGGTCTTGCATTTTCTTTATGTCATAATTGTCAGTTCTGGTAGAAACTCTTTCTTCCGTTTTTGGGCTCTGTTGCAGGCAGGATCAGAATCAAAGAATTAGGGTTTAATTATCTAGTACTGCCTTATACAAAGATCACAAAAATATGAAGAATGGAGACAAATAAAAGATCATGATTATTTTGTGCTACTCTGTGTATTTTTTTACTACTAGGAATCAACCATTTCAAGCAGAGATGTATTCCTTTCAAAATTCCTTTTTATTAGTTTGGTAAGAATTTCAGATGTTATGAAATAGATCTGAAAATAGGATAAAATATCAACCAATTTTTCATCTCAATACCCATAAATAGCCTCATCTAACTCTATGGAGAGTGAAAGTACCTGGAAGCTTTCAGCTGCTAATGAAAAGATACTGAACACAAACTCTGTTTTAGATGGTGATTATAAATATTTTTCAAACTGCTGGCTCTTGATAGGTTAAAGTCCAAATATTTTGTGAAAGTATGCACTCGCACTTCTAAACAAAGGTTTTCATAAAGGTGGAAAGAGAGTTCTGCAAACCCTTGAAAATGGTTTTATTTCTAGGTGTGAAAAGCATCATATCATTTTGGTTTAGAAATAGATATCTAGAATATGCACTCTCCCTTTATTCCAATAGATGGTGAATCAAAACTTCTTTTCCATATATAATTTCTTAAAAGGTATCCCACTTTCAGATTGTCTATGCCCTTCTTGGTGTTAAATGATTATGTTAAATGCTATGTTATGTTAAATGTTAAATGATATGGGTAGACTGTATGTTATAGGCTTTTGTGAAATATAATCATGATTACTGGATATTGATACAAAATTATGAAACAAAAGAGCTGCAGTACTGTTTGCCATTCCCAAGAATGTAAAAATGTTTTTGTTTGCTGTGAGCCGTAACCTTATTTTGCTATGATGTCCTCCATTTGTTTGGCAGTCAGCCGTTGCACAGCAGTTGGTAAGGAATGACATCACCATTCCCAAATGTCTTTCATGTAGTTCCCGTTGTATGAATGCATTAAGCTCTGCAGGGATAACTTACCACATATCACACTTAACTGAGTATTCCCACGTATTACCTCCTTTCTGCAGAGGTGTTACTGTGATTATTTCAAGTACAAAACAAAGAACAATTTGTCTTCCTGGCTGAAATGAAACATTACTTTGCAGATACCTATTTCCAACAGGACTGAACTTTTCTTCAATTAGTCCAGACTGAATAGTCTCTGATAACCCTACTGTGAAATTACAGAAAGCGCAAGCAGATACTCAGTTTGATTTTGAATCTCATCCTTTCTAGTTGTAAGGAAATCCAAACAGCATGCCATTTATCATATCCTAAATTAAACAGCTGGAGAGCTGCTATAATTTTTCAGTGGACTGTGTGTTGTCATTTGCAAGGTTATTCAGAAATCCTTTGGTAAATGAACCACATGTATGTGTGCTGCAACTCTGCTTCCCTACAAAAGCACACATTGTCCAAATGCTGTTTCCTAGATGATCCACCATTTATATATTTTACAAGTCATGCAGAACTGTTACTCTCTGAAATAATTGATCACTATTATTGTTGCTTTCCTGCTGTGTAAGGCTTTGTGTCTATTTTAGGGTCAAATCCATCACAGTTTATACATATTTTTGCTTAATTTTATGCACTATACATCATGGCCAGCTTACCATTTAAACACAGTCTGAGATTAGATTTCTCTGATAATTTTGTTAATTCAGCAATGTGCTCAGAAATTGTTTCGTTTTCCTTCTACATCTGTTTACAAACCCAGAAGCAGTCAACACATAACATTTATTTAGAAATATTTTTTGTGAGTCACAGTAAACATGATTTATCCCCACGTTTCTTATCTTTGCCTCTCTGTTCTGCATTCAGTTCTATTCTTGAATTAGAATTCCAACCTCATTGCTATATTTTTGTCTTTTATTCTTTACAGAAGCGTGTGAAAGATACACAAAGGAATAGCTGGGGCCTGAACAGTTACGTACAAGTGTGTGATGATGATTAGTTGCTCTAACTGGCTTTTAACATTTTTAAAATCACAGATATGATAGAAATATTAGAATTAATGCATCCTTGTTCTTATATGTTACTGATAGAAACCTTACTTTTCCAGTATTAATGTCTCCCTGCATTTACCTAGAGATTGGTTAGGAACACCAGCGAAATTCTGAACAGTAATTGAAAATAGTCTTTGGTACTACACTCCTATGTAGTCCTCTTTTATTAATTGATCTTGAAGACCTTTACAAAGAAGAGTAAAATTAATAACTAGTTGTAAGCACTTACAGGATATAGCAGATGAGTAGTAGTCCACATGGTGCAAACAAGCTATCTTGACTTGGTCTCATTTTCTTTAACAACAGATTGTTATTCCTCGTGGGTAGGAAACCCAGAACCCTCAATAGTTATGGTGTTACCCTTTTTCTTCCAATATTCTCAGAAGCAAAGGAGGAAAATAATATCTTCTAAGCAATGTCTTCTGTCTTACGTGTGTGGAGATTATTGGCCAAATGCTACCAGAGAATAAATTGTAATGGTTCATTCTCAAAATCCAGGAATGTGCTAGGAGGTCTGTGATCGTTACACAGGTTCAAAAAGTGAAAGAAAAATCCATGGCAGAAAATTATTTTGCATGATATTGGATAGTAAGACATCATCTCTCACTCAGGAAGTTCTGAGCTACCAGTTTGGATCTGGGAGAGTATTCTGGGGAAGTAGAATCATATACTTGCCCTTGATTTTGTTCTGTTGTTGTTATTTTAGGAAACTACCGACTGGTCAGCCTTACCTCAGTGCCTGAGAAAGTGTTGAAGCAGCTGATCCTGGAAACCATTTCCAGGCATATCAAGGGAAAGAAAATCATCACGAATAGTCAGCATGGATTCACCAAGGGGAGGTCATGCTTGATCAACTTGATCACCTTCTGTGTTGAAATGACTGGCTTGGTATATGAGGGCAGAGTAGTGATTATTGTCTGCCTGGACTACAGTAAGGCCTTTGACATTGTCTTCCACAAGATCCTCATAGAAAAACTTTTGAAGTATGGGCTGAATGAGCAGACTGTGAGCTGGATTGAAAATTCGCTGAAAGGATTGGCCCAGTGGGTGGTGATCAGCGGAACAAAGCCTAGTTGGAGGCCAGAACTAGCAGTGTACCCCAGGGATCAATACTAGGTCTAGTCTTGTCTAACATTTTCGTTAATGATCTGGATGATGGAGCAGAGTGCACCTTGAGCATATTTGCTGATGACACCAAACTGGGAGCAGTGACTGATATGCCAGAGGGTTGTGCTGCCATCCAGAGGGATCTCGACAGGCTGGAGAAACGGGCTGATGGGACTCTCATGCAGTTAAACAAGAAGTGTGAAGTCCTACATATGAGGAGGAACAACCCCATGCACCAATATATGCTAGGGGCCACCCAGCTAGAAAGCTGCTTGCAGAAAAGGATCTAGGGGTCCTGGTGGATACCAAGCTGAACATGTGTGCCCTTGCAACAAAAAAGGCTGATGGCATTGTCAGCTGCATTAGGGAAATTATTACCAGCAGGTTGGGGGAGGTAATCCTTCCCCTTTATTCAGCCCTGGTAAGGCTGCATCTGGAGTACTGTGTCCAGTTCTGGGCTCCCCAGTACCAAAGGGACACGGGCAGACCTGAGAGAATCCAGCAAAGGGCTGCAAAGATACTTAAGGGAAGAGATCATCTCTCATATGATGCAAGGCTGAAAGAGCTGGGACTGTTTAGCCTAAAGAAGTGAAGCCTCAGGGGAAATCTTATTGATACACATAAATACCTGAAGGGAGTATGCAAAGAAGACAAAGCCAAGCTCTTTTCAGTGGTGCCCATTAACAGGACCAAAGACAATGGGCACAGTGGGCACAAATTGAAACACAGGAGGTTCCCTCAACATCAACAAACACTTTTTAGCTGTGAGAGTGACTGAGCACTAGCACAGGTTGCCCAGAGGTTGGGAGTCTTCCTCCTTGGAGATACTCAAAATGTGGCTGGTCATCACCCTGTGCAGCCTGCTGTTGGTGTCCCTGCTTGAGCAGGGGGTTGGACCAGATGACCTCCAGAGATCCTGTCCATCCTCAGCCATTCTTTGAGTTAACTGAAGGTTAATGTAGCTGTTCTTATGGTGAATTCTGCGTAGTATCTCCTGGGTCTAGTACAATTTAATAATTTCATTAATAGCTTTAGTGGTAAAATAGATTTTATATATATATATATATATATATGTAATAGCTCTGCAGATCTGATTTTGGAAAAATCTTGATGATTTGATCTGAAAAACATAGAATGATATTTGACAGAAAGAGATGCAATATATTGCAACAAAATATAATGGGATTGTTGTGGATCACAAGATGAACACACATGGAGAAAATCATACTGTTGCAAAAAACCTTCCTAATATCATATTGTGATCTATGAATAGCATAATCTGTAAGATATATGAACTAACTGGCTAACATGCTCAGGACTGGCAAGTTTTCAATTTGGTGTTTTGCCTCATTTTAGTTACCATATGTCTAGAAAGTTAGGCACCAGTTGGAGACAATCTGGACAAGAAGTCAAGAGAAACACCTAATAATTCATTATGCTGAATAAAAATCATCAGAAGAGAAAAGTAATTGTGGCCTTGCTAAAACCTTTCAAGGATACAAACCAAGAAGTCTCAGAATTTTATTTAATTAAAACAAAAATTACTTGCATTATATAATGAGACAGCAGTATATTGCGGCACTCACATTAATTTTACTTCAGGTAAAAGTCATAAATAATTACTTTGATTAAATGATAATTTTTAATTTTACTTTTCTAAATACACAGAAGATTAGCAATGGGGTGGAATTACTGGAAAGAAGGCCAAAGAGTCTGACAAGAAGAGACTAATCATCTGAAAAGTAAAGGCACTGGGTTCATGGGATACATCATGTATTTTCACTGCAGTTTAGACACAGCTGAAAACTTGTGTTTCGCAGTCACATGTAATTCTCAGCTGTGTATGCAGCCTAGAAAAGTTTAGCTCCTGATGTCAATGTAAGGTACTGTCAATATTTAGTGAGCTGATGAGAAGCATATCAATATAGGAAATCCAGATTCCTTTAAAGTCATCCAAATCTGTGCTCCCCTGAAGCATGTTTGACTTGAGTAGAGTTGCATTTCATTACAGACATTTAATAAGAACCTAGCAAAAATTAAATGTAGCTTTGTTAGTCTTTGGTGGTTGAAGCATTGAGAGAACATAAATATTTGGGATTTCAAGAATAGTTCACAACAGGCAGGAATAAAATCTTTTATATATATATTAGTCCACCTATAATGTTAAAGATCCACACATCCAAACACGTGATGTCAAATAGTAAAATAACTGTAATAACTATAATAACCATAAAATAAATATAATTAAAACAAATAATGTAATTAATATAATATTGTGTAACATAATATACTATGTTTGTAGAACTCAAATATTCATTTGTTTTTCAATTACCCTCAAACCTTTGTGGAAGGATATAATAATAATCTATGAAAATATGACCAGTCAAACCATCACCATTCTAATGTTCATAAAATAAATCTTTTACACACATAATAGAGTCTTTGTGGGATTTTGGAATATTTAAAGCTGGAAAGCATTACTTTATATTCTGTATTTTTTTCAGTAAACTCCTTGGGGAAATACTTTGATTTGCTTGTACTTGCTTCAGTTATACCATTAATAACTTTGGTTTATGTGCCCCCTTTGATCACAGATTCAAGTCCTGTCAGGGCTGACTCATATCGCAAATGAACTGAGGATAAACAGCTTGCTATTTAGTTTTTGTAGGAGGTATTGGAAGTCCTGTTCACCTTGTCTTGACACTCAAGATTCTGTGCCAGTCAGTGTGAAAGTTGCACTTTTGCATAACTATAATTCTGAAGCCTAGAAAATGGTAGACTTACCTTTATGTGACAGTGATGCTAATGCACTTTTCTGGCTTGTTTTTTATTCCCCCCTTTCTATTGCTTAGCCTTTCTCAGAAGCCTGCCTCCAATTCATCTCTACTGTATTTCTTTGGGGACAAGCCCAAACAACCCCACAAATTTATTAATTTCATTTCGTGCTGAACTAGTTGCTAGAGGATCACTGCAAGTACAGAGATGGCTATTTATCCTTGAAGTGTCTGTAAGCTACCAGTACCTTTTTTAGATATCATCTCCTCTGGATGCTGTGCAAAGTGGTGCTCTTTAAGGGGGAAACTTTCAACTTCAGCATGGTAGCCTTTCAGTTGCGAAGTCTGTATATTCTGACAATTTCTTTCTTATTGTTTGGGAATGAAGCCTCTCATTCTTACAGTTTTCTCTATTTTAGGCAATAACACAACATGAAAAATCTTGTAACTATAGCTGTAGTGTAGGAGAGACATTTCATGACTGCTATGGCAAAAAAGTTGGAAAGATAAACACCATGTTTCAGAGGCTTGACTTAGTCTGAAAAATTTGGAAGTGAATCCTTGTATAGATGCCTTGGATACAAGTCATTTTCCTGTCCTACTACAGAATCTTCTCAGAAGTCTTTCAGAGCTTCTTTCTCATTTATATTCTGTTGCACCCCCTTATTTACAGTTCCATTATTTTAATTCACCTTTCAAGCAGAAGTTCAATTGCAAATACATATTCCAGATGCATCTTGTTGACCTTTCCAAGACTCATGAATAGCTGGTGCTGTCAGTCAGTTATGCTTTGATGATACGGCCAGCCGGTCAGTCCCAGAAAATGATACCAGGACAGAAGATCTCAACCATTATAGGGCAGGGCCATGCAGAATCTTCCTAGAGATTTTTTGGGTCTCACTGTTAGAAATGGGAATTTCAGTAAAGAAATCATGCTTCTGTCAATATATAATATGAGAGTCCAATTCGTGTTCGTTTTTTTTTTTTAAATAAGTGGTTTGTAGAGGCCTAAGTACAAATAACAAGTATAGTAATTAGTTCTGAAAAACAGACTGTCTTTAGCCACCAACCTCAGCACCAGATACACGTTGATCCTTTGTAATGCTCATATTCTTGGAAACACTGAAATAAAGAACATAATAGTTGAAGATTTCCCAACCCCCGCCATGACAATTTATGTTTGAACAAGTGTTTGATACAAAGAGTTCTCTTCTGATATCTAAACCTATAAAAATAAATGAATGAAGAGGTTTCTGAACTTGCAAAGACTATTTTTAAAGAACCACACAGGATTTAGACAAGATTTATTGAAACTTTGGTTGGAATGACAGCTCAACATCCACTTCGAAGTAAGTTCAATTAAATTAACATTCCATCACAGGGTATAAGTTTCATCATGCATAGAGAAATTAGGCTGATATTTGCATATATTGAAAACCACAAGGGGAACGAAGCATATAGAAAGAGGAGTAAGCAGCAGTAATAATCAAATTA
Source organism: Ibycter americanus (assembly GCA_035590275.1). Taxonomy (NCBI): domain Eukaryota; kingdom Metazoa; phylum Chordata; class Aves; order Falconiformes; family Falconidae; genus Ibycter; species Ibycter americanus. The sequence goes on from JAVJGI010000014.1 coordinate 40,949,795, forward strand.
ATTTGTTGTTGTAACTATTTAGCAAATATATGGCAAGTTAGAATAATTTTTGTAAGTAGTTCCAGTGAAAAATATATAAACTCATTACTGAAAAATCAAAAATTGCCTTGCTATACTATCCTCTCTCCCTTGCTCTAGGTTTTCTTAGGCTATGAATTTCCCGGTAAAAATGAAAAAAAGACAAACAACCAAACCACCAAAAATCCAGCAAGAATGCCCAGGAAATACAGCAATAGAAAGCTTTCAAGACAACAAGGCACTTCTTGCAATGACTTTCATTTATTTTTTTTAGAGGAGAGGAATGAAGCTAAAAAGTGTTTAATGTATTGCATAATGATTTCAAAGTCTGTAAGTGGGAATTGTCTCACCAAGTATAGAGTTTAGATGTGTCTATCCGAGCTTTTCATGCAGGTCTTACTTCATAGTCAATAAAATCTGGCTGATATAGTCAGTGGAGTCTAGGGCATAATTCACCTCATTGTAAGGCAGGCATCAACATTGTTCAGAATAGCTGCTTCAGAAAAACTATTCCTTTCTTTTTATTCACTGTTAAGAGACAATATGTGACTAAACTGGTTTGGAGACGTATGTAAGATTTGTTTTCTAGGATGGGACTTGGACATCTATGCTTATCCCAGCAATTAGTGTTGCTTGTTTCCTTTTTTTTTTTTTTTATTGTGCCTCTGTGTTATTTGTGAAAAAGTATTCCTCATACTGGCATTTATTAAACTCTCTAGAACAGCTGGATGAAAAGTGCTATAGAATAGTTATCACATGGATCTCTGACTTTTACTGATTAAAAGTGCATTTGGTTTTAAAGGAAAACATTAGATCTAAAATTATAAGATTCAGCATTAGAAGATTACTGAAGTAATCAGCAGACTTACTTTCCACATAGAATAAATGGAAATGTTAATTACAGCCCTATTGTTTCCTCCTCAAAGCTGATATCCACTTCCCTCCTACCTTTTTTTACCCTCTCTGTCTGTGCCCCTTTACATCATGCTCAGTCCAAAGCATAAGGTTTTAATGGCCTAAGTGAAAGCAATTATATCTCATTGTGAAGAATATCATGTAACGCCGTTGCCATAAAACAGTACTTTGTACCTGGGGCAAGATTTTGGTATCCAGGGTGGCTGCAGGGTGGCTTCTGAGAGAAGAGGCCATGGGCTGCCCTGTGCTGGGCACAGCTGGTTCCAGTTTGCCTTCCAACAGGCCCACTGCAGGACATAGCTGAGCCCAGCAGCCAAGTTGGAGGCATCTCTGAACCCACCGGAGGAGTTTATGGTGCTTTTGTGAAAACAGAAAATGTGGAGAGAGGAAGAAGAGGCCAGAGCAGTAGGTGGTGCTCCATGGCGGAGCAGGTTCACCCCCAAAGTGGCGGCAGCACTTGGGTAACTCATGCTGGAGCGGACAAAATGACTAAGAAGACGAGCAAGGGAATCAAAGAGTAAGGAGTGAGGATCAGAAGAAGGAAACTGCTGTGCCCTCACCCCAACCTCCTGTGCTGCCCGTTGCCTCACCTAAGGCACAGATTGTAATCTGTGGTCATAACAAGGAGAGTAGAGGCTGGGAAGGGGAGATGAGGGTGTTTGGAGTGAAGTCTAGAAAAGGGAGGAAGGGTGTTTTCCCTGTGTTTAAATGTTTGTCTTTGTTTCCCAATGCCTAAATTAATAATTTAATGTTTTAAATGAAGTTTAATTCCCCAAGTCAAATCCATTTTGCCCATGAAAGTAACTGGATGGTGGGTTCCTTGTCTTTATTTTGACCCGTGAGTTCTTTTGCTCTTGCTTTTCACATTTTCTCCCCTGTCCTGCTGGGCACAGTAGGGGCGAGAGAGAAAGAGAGTGAGTGGCTGGGTGGGTGCTTGGCTGCTAGCCATGGCCAATCTACTGCACGAGCACACTTAAATTAATCAAAACATGAGAATCACTCACATCTTTTCAAAATACAACTGTCAGAAATAGCTAGCCTTGCAACTCAAGAATGCATGGGCTGAAATAGAGCCACACATACACTTACAGTCAAGAAATGACCTAATCAGATTGAAAACTAATTACAAATCAGAATACATTGTAAAGAGACAATATAGAATTTTGTTGTTGTTTTCTTTCTTTCAGAATAGGCCCTGGGGCTTGCATTTTAGATAGCAGATCCCCTTGGTCAATAACACAACAAATAGACCATTTGTGTCTATTTGTGTTGACTACTACCAAAACATATCCTTTAATATTTTTAAATAAATAACTGTTATTTTCTGTAAACACAGGGGTTAATTTTGCACTGACCTAAGCACCCTAGCAACTGCCTTGGCTTATTATCTTTTTCTTGCTCTCTCTCTTACTAAAAGGACAGATTCATTTATGAATAAAATTAGTTCCTTTCTCACACTGAAGCTACTGGCATCCAGACCAGCAGTCTACCTCATCAATATGTATGTACTATAAGAAAGAAGATAACTGAGCATCCTAAATTGTAGCAACAGATAGTATTTGTGCCTGTGATCATCAAGTATTTTATTATGAGATTGCTGAAAGAAACTACCACAACCATATTAAAAAACTTACTATTACAGCAGAATTTTTGAGTTTATAAAGCTTGTCAATTGATACAGGTCAATTTTTGTCTTGAGTTTGGGAGCCATTTAAATTTATATTCAGATTTTTAATTGATCTGTGGTGTTAGGACCAGACTCTCCATTCCCAGAGTAGCTTCACAATATATTCTAAGACATCATCTCTAAGCCAGTTTCCATTTAAAAAATGTTTGGAAACGGAATGATCTACATTATGAACTAGCAAAATCTAGTATTTTTACAGGGAAGTGATGCTTACATTTTGAGAATGTGCAACATGACAAGATAACTAATAAATTCTCAATATTCTTAAAATACATCAGATACATGCAATAGTTTTGTCATGGTGTGAAAATGTTCCAGTTCTCATTTATACTTCTCTACAATTACGGAAGATCTTGGACTATTTTTTGTCATCCTGGGAAAGATTAATCCTCTTTATATGATGAAAAATTGAAGTGAGCAATAATGTAGACCTTATTCCTTTCTTTCACATAGTTTGCACTACATTTAACCTAAAGATGAGGGAACAAAGGGAGAAAGAGAATCTATGATATTAAAAACATGGAAACATTCAAGGTCAGGCTGAATGGGACTTTGAGCAAACTTATCTAGTTGAACATGTCCCTGCTTATTGCAGGGGGGTTGGAGTAGATGACCTTTGAAGTTCCCTTCCAAAGCAGATCATTCTATAATTCTATGAAAAACTAATAATAATTCAGCATAAAATGAATATAAGGCCACAAAACTGTTTACTGAACTAATGCTAAGTGTATGACATACGGATATGACAAAGAATATGACAAAAAAGGTACAGTGTAAGCGTATATCCTGAACTGTATTTAAGAGAAACAGTGATCCATTGGCCCATGTCTGAAAGCATCACTTAAGTGCTGGAGCTCCTGAAGGAATTTTACATTTGAAATCCCTGTCTGAGAGGAAGAAAAAAATGCATCTTTTGGTGAGCTGTGAAAGCTGATGGGAGACAAATCCTTTCTTGTGCACTTACCATTGTTTGCTAGGGATCTATTGGGTATTTCCAGAGTAGCTGCTGTGAATTCTAGATCTCATTCACTATAAATGGAAAAGAACTACATAATTCAATGTTTGATATTTCATTACTGATCAATCATTTAACTTTTTAGCCCTTATATTCTTGAATGACGTAGTGTTTATATAGTTTTTTGAATGGGGGTCGAATGCCAGTGCAACAGTCTGAGATCTCACACTCCAGGCTTCCAGTTACATCATGTTACATTATTGGTGTTCAGCAGCAGTGAAAAATAAGGGCATTTGTTTGTCTATTTAGAAATATGGAATAAAATTATTCTGCTCTGAAGTAATGTGGTGTATTGAGTTTGCATGCAAGGTTCTGCTGGTGGGGGGGGGCTGCAGGGGTGGCTTCTGCGAGAAGCTGCTAGGAGCTTCCACTATGTCCTATAGAGCCACTGGCCAAAACTCAGTCAATCAGCAATGGTGGCAGTGCCTCTGTAATAACGTATTTAAGAAGGGGGGAAAAACTGCTGTGCAACAGCAGCCGGAGGAGAGGAATGATAATATGCGAGAGAAACAACTCTACAGTCACCAAGGTCAGCAAAGACAGAGCAGAATGAGGTGCTCCAGACACCAGAGCAGAGGTTCCACTGCAGTCCATGCTGAAGACCATGGTGAGGCAGGCTGTCACCCTTCAGATCCCGTGCCAAAGCAGGTGGATGCACCTGAAGAAGGCTGTGACCCCATGGGGAGCCCACTCTGGAGGCAGGCTCTTGGCAGGACCTGTGGACCCATGGAGAGAGGACCCCAGGCTGGAGCAGGGTTTTTGGTGGGACTTGTGACCCTGTGGGGGTCCCATGCTGGAGCAGTCCATTCCTGAAGGACTGCACCCAGTGGAAAGAACCCATGCGGGACAGTTCATGAAGAACCATAGTCCATGGGAAGGACTCATGTCAGAGAAGTTCAGGGAGGACTATCTCCCATGGGAGGGACCTCACAGTGGAGCAGAGAAGAGAGCGAGGAGGAAGGAGTGGCAGAGACAACACGTGATGAACTGACTGCGACCCTCATTCCCTGTCCCATTGTGATGCTGTAGAGAGAGGAGGTAGAGAAATTGGAACTGAAGTTGGGCCCAGGAAGAAGGGAGGGGTGGAGGGAAGGTGTTTTAAAACTTGGTTTTATTTCTCATTACGCTGCTCTGACTTTTGATTAACGATAAATTAAATTAATTTCCCTGAGTCGAGACTGTTTTGCCTGTGATGGCAATTGTTGAGTGGTCTCCCTGTCCTTATCTTGACCCACGAGTCTTTTTTCATATTTTTCTCCCCTCTCCAGTTGAGGAGGGGAGTGATGGAGCAGCTTGGTGGGCACCTGGCATTCAGCCAAGGGCAACCCATAACATATGACTTAGCCACTGCAATCTAACCTTAAATTTATGATTTGGTTCATAAAACCTGACTATGTGGTTTCTTTTGAAACGTTTCAGCTGCCCTACATAATTACATTGCTTTACTGTAGTAGATGTATTGTTCTATACATTATTATTATTAAATAAAATATGTTTCAGAATGAACTCTGTCTTGCTGAACCAGAAATTAATAGAATTCTGATTAAAATATCAGAAAAAATATGATCATATATAGCCAACCTGCTTTGACACTGACAAAGAAAACTGTCTTACTGGACAAGATTTTTGTCATTGTGTTAGAGCACCTTTCATTGAAACTGCTGCCTAAATCAAATTCCAGATCTTAGACTGTGACAATGAACCACTGTAATTAGACCTATAAAGATGTAGAAAGTTCAGCATCTCCGTTTCTTGGCTGTAATAGAAGTTTGGGACTACATCACTTCAAAAATTAATTATTTTTTCACTCAAATTAATAAAAAATGGGATTCTAGCTAGAGGGTTAAAATACATTGATTTTTAAATTTTTTAATATTCCAAATTTTTGGTTCTGCCATTATTAATATGTATAATAAAAAAGTGTTTTTCGTTGTTGATGTTGTTTTGTATGTTTTCCTGTTGCTGATATACCTTTCCAAAATTTGGAATAATGGAGAAGGAAAAGAAAAATGTAGTAGCAGTCATTGGAAAAGGGGGAAAGTGCCTTGATTTTTACTGTATTTTTCCTATGCCACTGAACGGCATAAAATGTGAAAAAGGGAGAAAGGGAGAAAGAGAAACTTCAGCATTTTCAAGAGAAGCCATCCTACTACATTAAAGATTTTTATTACAAGTTTTTTTCATAAATTAACACTTTTACATATATTTTAAATTGAATCAGATTGTTGATCAGTGCTAGTATTAGCATGTTCTAGTGTACACTAAAAGTAATGCTTTCCAAATGAAAATAAAAGTTGACACTAGTAATATTTGTGGGTTAATGTCAAAGAAGTTATTTCTAGCTCACTCATACGCTTGCAAGCAATATTAGCAGTTTCAACTCTTACACACTTTGCAAACAGTATTAGTGGTTTCAGCTCTAGAATAAAGAAGCTATGAACTGCACTGAAGCCAAAGACCACCACCTCCATCCCCACCCCCAATATTTCTATTCATGACTAGAAACTAGTAGTACATTAGAAAAAAATATCTTGGTCAATGGTAAAGCCAACTATCTTCTTTTTTGGAAAGAAGATTATAAGGCCAGGCAAGGTAAGAGAAAGATGCCTGTAACTGTTGTAAAGGGTTTGGATAAAGTTGTTTGCTCTTGAGTCAGAATTGCTGTCTGTATTGCTGAGCAAATGCGCTCTGTCATGCACTTGCTTTTCCAATCATCCCAACTGGAACACATGGTAGTTCTTTCCCTGTGTGCCCAAGTTTCCTTCCAGAGGAAACCATTGTGTACAGAGACACAATGCATACCCAGGTGTCTTTCTGGGATGCTTCCAGATTGTATACTTACAGGTCCAAGACTGCAGAGCACACCTCCCCTGTGGTGTTGATGTGGTCACTATGTATTAATTTAAAACAGTTTGGACCAAGTTAGTTTTTACCTCTCATTTAATTTTTACTCTTGAATAGTTTTTCCATGAATTTCAGAAGCAGTGGGTAATGAACAATATTGCTTGATTGCTTTTTCAGTGCTAAGTAGCTTAATGATACTTTACTTCTCCCATCTTTCCTCACAGTTCAGGCACTGAAATCCCTGAAGCACCAAGAAAATACAACAATCTCTAAAAAGGATTTAGAAAAAAAAGGAAGCTACAAGAGGAAGAACATCAAAATTGCCTCAGGAAAAAAAAAGCCAAAAAACCACCATCACATCATACTTATCTTGCATGGACATGGGGCTGGAGCAACACTATCTATGTGATCTGTGATTTGTTAATAGAGACTACTCAAAGGCTGGTTGCATATTGCAGTTGTACTCAACTAACATTGCAATTATGCTTCAATCTTTTTTCTTGATGACTGGTTTCATTAAAAAGAAACATGGGGGAAAATAATGATTTTTGGGTTGTTTATATTTGCTTGCAATGCTGGTTTGCATGTCATGAAACTGCTAGATAAGATTTATATGAAAGAAGTTTTAGATTTGTCTCTGTATTATACAGTAAACATGCCAGTGAAAATCAAGAAGGGATAAGAGATCAATCTAGTTAATGTGCCAGAAGCTAGACAGGATCCAAGGTGTGGGAAAAGTAAGGATCCAGCAAGCAGAAGAAATAAAGGGAACAAAAAGGTAAATTTTGAGTGGATCCCAAATTGTTAGAGTGCATTACTGAGATCCGGCATTGTAACTTAAATATCAGCATTGGTCTGTTTAGACCAATAAACAGATTAAAGGCAGCTGGCAAAGGCATGATGTGCCAGCTTTAATAGTGCCACAGAAATAGTGGCAATGAACTACGGAAATTACTTTAGATGATCACCAATAATTTTAATTGATGAAGAAAACTCATCCAGTGGAAAAACCTAATTGGCAAACTAGTGAGTAGAAGTGATTTAATTTGTTCTATGGATCAGAAAATAAGACCTGGCATGGAGTATTGGCTATTAGTGCAGCTGTTGTGAAGATGATCTGCATTGGAAAATTGAACAGAAAAAAGCCACCAGTGAGCAGAAGCTTTGGGAAAAATTTTCTCATTTAGCAGTATTTTCTGCAAGAAGTTTAGGATTTTTGCTCTCCTGAAGTTACCACTAATCACATAGCAAATCATTATAAAGGCACTGTAAGAGTCAATGAGAACACAGAGTGATTTGTAAGGATTCAAAATGCTAAATGAGAACAGCAAAACCAGGAAGGTGAGACCCATCCTGCCTGATACTCAGTAAAGATATCTATGTTCTGTTGTTTTGATGCACTAAGCAGATAAGATTATTGAAAAGGAGTAATCATACAGATGAATTAATACAGATAAGCTGAAAATGAACTTTATAATTTATTTTGTAGAAATCAATGTCTGGCTGGAAAAAGAAAAAGGGTTCCTGCCACAAATTCCCTGTGTATGTGCTAGACCCATAAGACACTGAGGGAAGAATCTAAAGCAGCACTTTGAGATGTGGCGAGGTGTGACCTTCCACTGAGATGGAGAGAAATGCCTCCTGAGTCTGTTGATACCGGTAGCAGATGAAATTTTTTATCCTTTTAAGGTGGGAAACGAACGTATTACACAATGAGGGATAGGATTCTTCTTACCTGCATTCTGATATGCAAAAATCAGGTATCTCAATCTAAACCCTCTTTCTCCCTTGCCATAAGAGTACCACGCATGTAGTGGATGTCTAGCTCAGTTAGATGCCTAACTTCTACGTTAATAAATCTAAGTGAGATGAATCCCATGTTCTGTGTTAAATTTTTGTATGGCTAAAGATATCCAGATATTTTTCACCGTTTGACAGCTTTTAGGGAGGCTGGTGAATTCACTGGGAACATTTGAGTAGTATTTTATTAGTGAAATGTGGGCTTATCTCTTCTTTTCCCTCTTGTGAGGTTAGCTGTGATCATGATTATTTAAAACATTAGACTACCCAAGAGAGATCGTAAACTGCGAACTATCAGAGAGTTGAAACTTAATGTTTTGTTGCTATGAGCTAGCTATCTGCTAACAGTGTTGGAGGTAGCTTAAAAAGAAACGTCATGTCTTTCAGCTATGATGAACACTTTATATTTTGAGACTGAACTGATAAATCAGATGTGCTATTTTGTGCAAAGCTGGCCATGCTTAACTGGCAGCTAAAACAATAAACTGAGACTGTGCATGTATGTGGAATGTCACCACTTTGTCTAATGTGTCAAGTTCTACACTAGGCAGAGCACTTGGACGAAAGGGAAATGGATGGCTGATGACTAGCTTGGCATTTTAGCTGAGATTTAGAGAGCCCAGAACAAGAATCAGTTTATAAATGCCAAAATCACTTCCAGTATAAGAACAAATGTACAAGTTCAGGTCAAATATTTTCCCTCGTACTGCTGACTATGTGCTATAAACCTTTCCCCCCACTAGGACTGATGAATAAATATAGTGTTTAATGAGACATATTATTCCGAAGAATTATCTAGCATGTGTTTTCTGCAAAAGGAAGTAGTTAAGGCTTGCATGTTTGAGACAGCTTACTGAATTTTGGTTTAGCCATTCTAATATTGACTTGAGATGCAGAATACGTTTATTGACTTCCAGTACTTCACAGTTACTCAAAGTGATGTATCTGATTGATAATAAAAGCTGATCTCTGCCATCTTTTCTAAAACAGCATCTTATTTTAAGTCTAGTTCCACCAATATCGGAAAAACATCCTGTGGAAAACATGGCTGCCAATGGTGAATAAAAGTGGCAGGAGTTAACTCAATGTCTTTTTATTTGTTTATAACACCCATTTACTACTGGCTTTATATTCCTCTGGTCTGCTGTACCTGTGGTTGGCTATCAGGTAAGCCAAGTCATTGTTTGGCTTTAAAATCCTCTGTTAAAACTGGCTTGATTTGATTTAATCTTGATTTATTTGAAAGATCATTGATTTTTCGTTACTGTGGAACTTCTGTTTTGTTTCCAAACTCTGCAGTGCTTTGAACTGGGTTTGCTGTTAAAAAGCCCTTTTGTAAAATAAAGTTGTGGTAAAAAAACACATTGCGTGGAGGTTACCTGGAGACTCCACAACGTGACATTTTCTCTGTAAAAGTACTGTGTGAGAAGTAAACAGCAATACAAGAAGAAAAATGTCCTTTTAAAAAGCACAAGCCTGCTACATAAGATAAGCAGAGGGGATAATGAATGTTATAAACCCTGAAAATTACTGCTTATTTTAGAAAAGTTTATATGTCAGAGAGCAAAAAAAGTAGATTAAAAGAACTGGGTAATTTGTGTGCACAGAATTGTAGTTCTCCCCCAATTAAAAGGAAAACTAACTCAAATTTTATCACTTAAGTTGTGTTCCTTTACAAAGAGGAACATTCTGGTATTGCTCTTTAGGTTACCAAGTGTCATGTATTGTCAGCTCATGTGGGATGTTACTTCACAAAATTGCAAATGTATTTCTAATAAATTTTAGTATTATAAATTTACATCACAAATTTGTTGGGATTGTCAGCTAATCAATAGGTAATATGGAGTAAATAGGTTTTATTTAGATTACCAGAATTTATTCGGTAAAAACCAGGAATAACAGTTGAAATTCAACTGGAGCAAAAGTATATGCCCACATGAGGTGGTTTATAGAATAACAACATTTGTCCAGCTGCCTTTTGCATTCAGCCTTTAATATCTCTCATTGGTGCCAACGGTTTTCAGTGGTTTTCAGTGGTGTGGGCACTTGACCACTAAGGATTGGAAAACAATCCCAAACCCATTTCAAACACCAATGTCAGATCCCAATGTACCAAATTTTCCAGTCCTCCATCAAATAAACCTCCTTAGGCTTCTTCCAAAGTTTTTCGAGTCAATGGCTATGGAATCTGTCCTCATGGATTGAAGTACTGGTCGAGTCAATCAGTTGCTTTGTTTTAATTTGTTTTTCATTAAAAAATCTGTGTTTTCATGGGACACGATTAATGCTGAACCATGATCCTTCCAGATGTAGCTAGATTCTGTACATATGTATATATAATTACAAAGGCTCACAAACGGAAAACCTCTGATTTTGTCGGTCCAGACAAAGGAAATTACGCAGCTGCACTATCATCTCCACAGACAGTCTATAAGTGCAAGTAGAACAGGCCCTGTAAAAACCAAAATTTTGCAAAGCTTGAGCTCTTCACTCAAAAATGACCTCTTTAAAAGCTTGTCCTGGAGTTCTTCTCCCTACTTGTCCTCGAGTTCTTTTCCCTGCCTTCAGAGGGAAAGGCTGCTGCTTTCAATCCTCAGTACAGAAAAGGAGAGACACCTTGATGTGGACATTCTTTTGCCTCATCTTTGGTTAGGTACTACAACATCTGGAATAAGTTGGGAGTGCCAGTTCTTCTCCATTGACTATTCAGACCATAAACAGTTAGATGTTTAACTTTAAGGGAGTTAAACTTCTGTCAGATGAATCCTACTATGAATCAAATACACGTGTCAAAGAACGAAAACTCTGCTTGTATGCAAATCTCCTTGTATTTGACAGTTCATTTAAAAGCCAAAGTTGTAAGAATTTTTTTTTTTTTAAATTTTTCAGTGCTTGAACATTTTTCTCAGGCAGATGGCTGTGAGCCTAGATTAAAACAAAATAAAGTACACAGACCTGTGCTGCACCTATGGCAAAGTGTTGGCCCTGACTGAGAACTAAACTTCCACAAAAGAGAAGGATAAAATAAGCAGATGAACCTAACAACAGGGCTGATTAACAAGACATACAACAGGCAGCTGTGGGACTTAAAGGTCATCCCTAAACATGAAGCACATTTACCCTTTTAGCTGCAGTGCTGTGGTCTTGTTCAGACAACAAACCCTTGAGATTTCACTGTTACCCGTCTATGTTGAGTTATGCTGTTAATTTGAATGCCTAGTGATTATGCTGTGTTATGATATCAATTGAAAGGTCAATGAATTCAGAAAATTGCTTTCTTATAGCTTATATGACAGTCTTTTTGTGATTTTCAACAAAAATTGGGTAGCTGATTACTTTCCGTAAATAACCATGTTGTCCATAAGACAACAATCAGGGAATATAATGATAACATTCACAGAGAGATATGATGTACTTGCTACAGGTTTTAAAAACACCAGATTAATGAATGAAAAACAATCAAGGCTCCCCTGTAGAAAATATTAGCTCTATTTCATATACCGAACAAGGCAAATACAAGAAAATACAATATAAAATTTGGTTTAAAAGCTCCATGGTTCATACTTTTTTTCCCTCCTCTGAATTTTAAAAAGTATTAGAGGGTAAAATATGTATGTAAACAGATATAGAGAAATGTAGTAAAACATTGTTTACAAATATTTGTTTAAATTCCAGATGGGTGTTTGCTTTAACTGTTTTCAAACTGCTTTTATTTGCAAACTCTAAATATTTACAGGAACAAATCTTTGCTTGTAAGAATGCTTGGGGGAATACCATTTTTTCTGTAGCTACTCACTCATATGAGAAGAAAGGCATTCACATATGGACATATGTATTTGTTATTTGCTATTCTCTGCTGTTCTCTTTACAGCCAACTGTATCAGGAGCAGAAACAGTATCGTGTGATGGTGATGACTAATCATGTACAGCAAATTTTGAGTAGCTGTGGGAAACAACCCGCAGGCTACAAGTGTTCACATTTATTGTCGATCAAACAATTACAAATAACAAATTTATAGAAATATAAATAATGAAAAATCTATTTGCAATCAATGGCAAAAATGGGTTATTTTTCCCCCCTGATAATTTATTAATTTTAAGGAGCTTTTTTTGCAAAACAATTTGTTTCTTTCATATAGAGCTTTTCTGACTTGGTCTTAGAGCACTGGCCTTAGCAGCAGTATGAAAAATTGTGGAATTGTGAGGTCATATCATACATTGTATGAAGGTCTAATGTGAAATTAATTTTATAGAGAAAGTGAACAATCTGTGATTTACTACTCTAGTTCACTTTTGGAAGTTAAAACATATTTACATGTGAATTGATCCACTCAAGTTACAGTTCTTCTCTCAGAATCCCAATATGAAACAATTTGTGTCATTTAAGAACGTGAACTTAGAAGAAGCTAAGCTTTCAAGATCATATCTGAACATTTAAAGTATGTCCTGAATTTAAACATCAATAATAACTGATCATCACTTTGCTGGTGGAGCTGGGAAAACTTTGTTTTTCTTTCTTCATAGGAATACAATTTTAAACTTGTCACAGCTTTTGTATGAGATATGAAGTTTGTGAATCTGCTTTTTGACCACTGTTGTCAGTATAGCCCTTCATAATGTTTTCTGCTGCTGTTGTTCTTCATAATCTGTATGTTATTGCAGAGCAATTTAGCTACTAAAGCCTTTGTTTGTGTGGGGTTTTTTCGCCCCTGATGTTTCTGTTCTCCATGCACTATCCATTCATCAGAAAGTGAAGAGAAGCATAAAAGCAAATGCCCTTCCCACAAGGGCCAAACAAATATACCCTGACAACAAGGAAGCATTAACAAATAAATTGTATGAAATTATGACCCAATTGAATGAAATCTTTTTATTGATTTGGTTTGTCTCAGATGTAAGACCCTTATTTTCTTTGATCTGATCCATCCACTTATATAGTAAAATATTATTTGAGTTGAAATCTATTCAAATCTGCAGTGTTACAGATGCCCTTCAAAGCTGAAGTTATTTGACAAGGCTGACTGTGTCGTCCAATATATTTCACCTTCTAGTTCTTAAAATCCAATAGCAAAGAACTGAAGAGAGGGAGGAACACTCAAGAAAATATTGATTTTAAAATATTTTGTCAACAAATAGAGCTTGAAAATTGAAATGTAAAATGTAGCTCCTGATAGCAAGAACAAGATACGAACAAACACTCCAACACAAAGATCTGTTTGTAAGTATTGCTCATTATCAGCTCTCAGTGTGGACTTTAATTTCTCAGTAGGCTAATAAAGGCCTTTGAGGAGCAAAGGGGATTTTGCAGAGGGGATGTACACATTCATGCTACCAGCATATGTATCCAAGAGCTGATACAAGTCATACACTTCTAGATAAAAATAGAAAGGTAGAAGAACTAGCAAGTCTGAGTGCCATGCATTAAATATTTCTAAACTAATTTTATCTGGTTTGTGTTAGTAATAATCAATATTTATGACAATAATCCACTAAAAATGCCATCACTTGAACGTGTGAAGTATTTGTGGCATAATTTTACAAAATAAAAATCAACTTGGTTTACAGTGGTAATTCAATTCAGTTGAAATTTATGCCTGGTAAACTACCTGTTGAAGAGTGCAATTGGATTTGCAAACAAATGCTGCAACAACACAACTTTCATGGTTTTCTATAAGAAAAGACATTGCTAGTACCCAATGTGTGCTTTCCTCCACCCACTGAGGGTTAACAGACCTCTGTACTGTCAATGCTATAATATAAGTATATAATAGAATAAGTAGAAAAGGAATAAATGAAACAGCTGTGCCAAAACATCCACCATTTTTGAAGGGCCAGTCAGGAAGTTTTCAAAACTTTGGAAGAAGGGAGGAAGGATTCAAACACAGCTACGAGTTTATCTAGCAGTTGAGCCGAGCGTTCGTTTGTGATTGTTTTGCAAAGTGAAAGGATGTGGCTGTTTTAAGAAGAAATATTTATTGTGTACCTGTCTATAAATGTGACCTAAGAAGCAAGACTCTTGAATTCTGTGGTTGTACAAGGTAGGGAACATAAAAGCAAAGTGTTTTCCCTGAACTTTCCTGGTGTTGACTTGATGTTTAGAGTGACCTTGCAGCTAAAATCATCCTACTCATTTCCAATATGTGATGATCATGAGATACAAAAAGCGCATTTTTTTTCTAAGCTGGACAATACAAATTCTTCATCAGCTCTCCTTAAGAAGATAAAAAACAAGCAGAGATGCCTGTCTGCTTCAGAGAAATTATGATCACTGAATACACACAAATCTATTTGACCAGCACTGACCCTCATCAAACAAATTAACCATCCACCTGAGAGTCTTCTCTGACCCTTGTTTTCAATATTGCTTTCATGAAGTACCTGTGTTTTCTGCAGGCAGAATTTTTCACCCTCAGACCAATCAGCCATATAGTGACTTGTGTTTTCAGAGGTCTTGCTGTCCAGAACGTTCGGGGTGTTAGAATGTGACAAAATAAAAGTACTAGAAATTTCTTAAGAAGCAAAATGATACTGCTTTTTGGCTAGAATATAGAACAGTCCAGCTTTAGTAACATAGAATTTTGTAAAATCCAACTCTTCTGTCATGCAATATTTTGTCATAACTTGTAAGTTTGTCAGAATGGCATTAAATTTATAAATAGGTCTTAAGCTGACATTTGTTTTTCACAACCCATTCCTTTATAACCCCCTGAACCTGAACACACAGGTTTGGTTATAGCTTTTAGTATCTGGCATCCTTCATTATTATTGTTAGAATAGTGCCCTGCAGGACTCTTATGGAAAGGTTAAGCACTTCAGTACAAGTTATACCCTCAGTCTTGACTTCCAGATATAACCATTCTATTGAAACTAAGTAACTTACTTTTTAACCATTTTTTTTTTTAACTGCTGCTTTGCTTAGTCAATTTTTATTTGGTGATTAAATATTGGAATGAGTTAATGGCTCTCACTTTGATAAATTATCTCATTACAAGTATATAGCTGCATCATCTGGCATAGGCAAAAAGTGATGGTAAACAGTATGAACTCTCAAAAAGCACTTGCGCGGTGAAACCCAGTTTGTAGAAAATAATATTTACTCTGCCGAAGGCAACATTGGAGAGACAGAGCAAAAATTTATATGAAAAAAAAACATTATGAAGATAGAGGAATCACCTCTGAGTAATGGCATTTCTCTCACAATTGTTCATACTGTATTATGGTCTGAAACTGTGAAAACCCTAATATTTCTTGTATGGTCCTCTCACAGGTGAAAAAACAGCTTAAAATGTGAATGCTTAAGATGGCAGATAATTTGGTGTATGTGTGTCTGAAAATTTTGATAAAACTTGGACTGAACAAAAGTGGCATGTCCTGAATCCTCCAGTTAGCAACAGGAGACAGAACTACCAGAGAGGAGGCTGATCACGTATTGTACTTCTGCAAGCTGACTATTTAGATTTAGGAAGAGGTGGTCTCTGAAAGAAGATGAAGACCTTGGCTGAAGGAAAGATCTGGGAAGCAGGCGAAGATCCCAGAAATCAAAGAGCTGTGTGGAAACAAATACTGGGGGTTGGCCAGGGACTTTGGGCAATAATACACAAGGCTGGTTACTGTGAGCAACAGCATGGCAAGAATCAACATGACTTTCAGCCCAACCTTCCTGGGCCAGCAGTGACTTCCCTGCAGGGAAGGGATGTCAAGACCTATTGAACATAATGCTGGGGTGGTGGTGGTGGTGGTGGTGGAGGGAGTGAGTGTGTGAGTAAGTGAAAGTGGAGTAAAAGCTCTAATGTGCTTGACTCTTAAATAAATCCCAGGATCTATATCCACTGTGGGTTGACACTTTGTCCTCACCCATGACAGATCCGTAGAGCGCAATTCATCCTACTAGCTAGACATCTACCTCATAGTTATTTTCAACAGGTGAGACTGCTGTCCCCAAGTTCGCTTGTTTCTCCCTATTGACTATTCAAAACAACGGGTTCAGATATATCTAATGGAAGACAGACCAGTTACAGCCCTGGTGATACCACTGCTCATTCAAATATATTAAATTGATGAGCTTTCTAGCTCACAGGCTGAAAGGCAAGGCATCCGCCCCTTGGGGAAATTTATTAATCTTCATCTGGAAAAAAAATTAAGAACTTTTCAGATACTTAATGCAGATAAGAATTTTATGAAAAATCAGTGCGTTCCAGAAATGTGAAACACGTTTATTATAATTTGAAAAATGGTCAGATATGTAGTATCTGGACCTGGAGGTCCTGGTGGACAACGAATTGGCCATGATCCAGCAATATATATTTATAGGATAATATTGTACTCATTCAGAGCTTTTACTGAAGCTCAGGAACTAACTGCTGCATGAAGAACTACTTCTCATTTATAAGAGGGGGGAAATTATGTTTCTTGGATCTGGTCCAAAAATAGTCTTGAAATGAATAGTAATTTTTCCATTTATTGGAGGTAATCCATTGATGGATTACCATTAGATTCTTTAGTAGAGCAGATTTTAGTTCAGTGTTCTGTTTGGTTCAGGAACTATTTTTATAACGAAGCATCTAAATGGGAATTCATACTTGATTTAGGGTTTCAAAGAAGTAGTGATCAGCTTCCAAGGCTCACAACTTTAACAATTCTTCTGTCATTTTTTATCCCATTCAGTTATGTAGGTTAACTAACATCAAAATTTCTCACTATCAGAATGTTCTTGGAAAACTCAAAGAGAAAAAAAGCTAAAATGTTGACAAGAAATGGTGCAGTTGATGCAGCAAGTGGCACTCAAATTTCTGGGTGAGCATTAACACAGAGATCAGTTTTTTGAAAGAAACTAATCTATAAAATGACATTTATTTGGGGATTTTTTCCCTTTATTGCAATGAAAGAAGAC
The DNA here is from genome assembly GCA_035590275.1 of Ibycter americanus. NCBI lineage: Eukaryota > Metazoa > Chordata > Aves > Falconiformes > Falconidae > Ibycter > Ibycter americanus. The sequence goes on from JAVJGI010000014.1 coordinate 40,966,964, forward strand.
TGTAATCACTGGTAATATCCTAAATGCATAAAGAAGGGTGAATTAAAGGCTTGATACTAATTATATATGAGATGCTTCAGAGGACTACCCTTTAAATACTGAATACGTGACAGTAAATTACATACAGTATTGCTTTACTCTAGCTCCTGCAGTAATCCCACTTGACCAGTTGTGCTTAGAGTCTAGAATAAAGCCCCTGTGATTTTATCACAGACCCAGTTATGCTCTGAAGGAACTAGGACACTAACTTAATTATGGCCCAGAGTAAGTTGTCTACCTTTTTCTGAGAGAAATCTGGTCCCTATTGCCTTACTTACAGTGACACTGTACACATTGTGAAAGTCCCTATACCCCAACTCAAGCAGGGTACAATTCAGTGTAATGTGATATGGTTTAATGCCATATTTCAGTGAAGTCATACATATAATATGCATAGTTCACCATCTTCTTACACTTCTACTCCTGCTTATTTTGGCGCAGTGTTTACCATCTTCATGTTTAGAAAAAGAAAAATATTTTCTTTTTTATGATGTGTTACATGCTGGGGATCAGTCACAACTACAAATATTCTGTATGTTCTTTCCTCGTCTATAGAGGAAGAGTCTCCAGGGTATCATAAGTTTTATAAAAGGCAGTCAGAGATTTTAGTTAGCTTTTTTTTTTCTTTTTTAAAGTTGAAAGGTATGTACAACTATATGTAGTTTGATTATTGAAACTGCACATACTAATGATTAATACTGGCATAGTAATATTTCCATTTACTGAATGTGTGTGGCCAGCTCCATATTATTCTGACAAAATTGGTGCATCTGGATAATCTAGATGATAGATCTTAAATTTGGAGCACAGTACAAAGATGTTTCTTAAATGAATCAAAGGTATTTGATTTGTTCTTAAATAACTACATCTGTCATGCATCACTTCCATTAGCTTGCAGAACCTTTGAAACAGATGACAAATACCTTTAACGTACCTGCGTATTATCATTAGTTATGATATATAATAGCATATTGTTAAGAGGAGCTCCCTTCTAAAACTGATAAGATGAATATGCCATATTTCCTCTGTTCCAGTGTGATCCTTACAACTTTTCTGCATGCCAAGAGTTCTGCTTGTCTGCTAGTGGACACCAAAAGAATCTACTTTTTCCTGAAGTCTAGTTTTCTAATCAGTTGCTGCAGGTTCTGTAGAGGTCCAGCTTGGCCCTTTGGATACAGCGGAGCAATTCGCAAGGAAACAGGGTATTTGTTTGGCAGGTCCTGCCGTACGTACAGGGATGAAACAGGTTACATATAATATTATGCAGGAATAGTAGAATATGCTTACTTGTTGAAGAAAATTAGAAGAGAGAAAAAAGAAGCAGAAATTTGAAGCTAGCTATGCTGATATAGATTGTTTCTTCTTCTCTGAGCTTTTCTCCTCTGACTTTAGATATTTGTCTTATGGTGCTAAGACAGCTGTTGATTACTCTGATTCTCTGCCATCGTCCCAGAAGAGAGGAAGAACACAGACAAAAAGTTAGAAGTGTTTTCATATTCCTTAAGTTTTCTTACTATCTGATTATAAAGGATTCCTTGCTGTTTCTTGTAACTGAGTTCTGGGGAACCACACAGTATAGTGTGAAACATCCTTCCTACATTCGCTTTTCATGAACGTATGCAATACATATATACTATGCTCGATTCTTTTCTGATTTGACACAGTTGTCCTTTGTTATTTTGAAGAACACTACATAATCTATAAGGACAGGTATTAAATCTGCATTCTTGTTGTTAGGGTCATTGTTACACTTTTCCTGCAAGTATGATGAAAACAGAAGCCAGATTCCAGAGATTTTGAAACTAAGAATGGAATGTTTAACTTGGATAACATCCCCACAACCTTATTCTATGGCAGTTGTGAGCTCTATGGAAAACCCATCAAGGAAATAAATTACAATCATACATCCCCTTCAAATAATTTGTAATTGACAATCATCCTATAGCCCCAGACATGCAATCTGATCAGACACACTAATGGAGTTTTAGTGTGTAAATGGGCTGAAATTCTAAAAGGTCAATGGAATATAAGTAAGTGCAGTAATAGTGACAGTTGCTAATATCAACAGTAAGCAAAGGCTGTTCAAATATACTTATTTACTTAATGTAAAATTTATTTTAAATAGTTATCCAAACTAACCAGTAACAAGTCACATGCAGGTGTACAAACCATACTGTCTGGTTACGACTTTCTTACAAAAGGAACTATAATTCATGATCTGCCAAAATTTCCTAAATGGAAGCACTCCCGTTTTTCTACAATTCCATTAATAAGCATGAAAAAAAAAAAGAAAAAACCCAGCTGGTTTTCTTATGGAAAAAAAAAAAAAGAAAAAGAGAAAAAAGGTTTGTCCCAGGAACAATTTTAGTAATTTCTATTACAAATTGCTGACAGAGATTGACCAGAACAGATATCTGGTATGCAAGGGTCATAATGTCTCTCTGTATCATGCCAGTATAGACCAGCATAAGTTGTGTAAATTCATGTAGATCCAAATCAGATCTAAAGAAAGTGTTTTTGTCAAAAAGGCGAATGGGGTCGTGTGATAACATCTTCAGACCCTTCAGCTATAGTTTATTGCAGACTGTCTTCTTTTGGTGTAGCTTTGGCCCCAGACCATCCAGATTGCAAGCAAGATAGAGACAAATACAGGTTGAAACCCTCCCAGTGGAGAGTACAGTACATAGGAGCCCATCTAGAGAGGTGACATGGACAGCTGAGTAGGTAACTAGCACAGCAAGTTGTGCTGCGTTTGTGTGGCAAGGCTCTGGGGGACGAGGGACTGCAGGGGTGGCTTCTGTGAGAAGCTGCTGGAAGCTCCCCCTTTTTCTGACAGAGCCACTGCCAGCTGGCTCTAAGACAGACCTGCTGCTGGCCAAGGCTGAGACAGTCAGTGATAGTGACAGCACCTCTGCGGGAATGTATTTAAGAAGGAGATAAAACTGCTGTGCATCAGCAAGTTGGAAGAAAGGGCTGAGAATAGGTGAGAGAAACAGCCCTGCAAACACCAAGGTCGGTGAAGAAGGAGGGGCAGGAGGTGCTACAGGTGCCAGAGCAAAGATTCCCCTGCAGTCTGTGGTGAAGACCATGGTAAGGCAGGCTGTGCCCTGCAGCCCATGGACATCCATCCTGGAGCAGATCCCCACCTGCAGGTCATTGAGGACATCAGAGCAGGTGGATGCACTCAAAGGAGGCTGTGGCCCCCTGGGAAGCCCAGACTGGAGGAGGCTTCTGGCAGGACCTGTGACCCTGTGGAGAGAGAAGCCAATGTTGGAGCAGGGTTTTTGGTGGGACTTGTGACCCTGTGGGGGACCCACCCTGGAGCAGTCCGTTCCTGAAGGACTGTGCTCTGTGGAAAAGACATGTAGAAAGAATCCACGCTGGAGAAGTTTGTGAAGATCTGCAGCCCATGGGAAGGACTCATGTCAGAGAAGTTAATGGAGAACTGTCTCCCATGGGAGGGACCCCACACTGGAGCAGGAGAAGAGAGTGAGTAGTGAGGAGAGGCAGAGACAATGTGTGATGAACTGACTGCAGCCCCCATTCCCCTTCCCCCTGCGCTGCTGAGGGAAAGGAGTTAGAGAAATCAGGAATAAAGTTGAGCCCAGGAAGAAGGGAGGGGTGGTGGAAAAGTGTTACAAGACTTGGTTTTATTTCTCATTATCCTACTCTAACTTTTGATTGGTAATAAATCAAATTAATTTGCCTGAGTTGAGTCTGTTTTGCCAGTGATAGTAATTGGTGGGTGATCTCCCTGTTTATCTTGACCCACAAGCTTTTTTTCCATATTTTTCTCTGCTGTCCAGTTGAGGAGAGGAGTGATGAAGTGGCTTGATGAGCACCTCGTGTGCAGCCAGGGTCAACCCACCATATTAGTAAGGGAGGTATGTAGTCTTCCAGGATGGAACCCAGAGTCAGTCTTCCCACAGAGCCAACATTTACCTTCTTTCCTGACCTCTAACTAATGAAAAATCATTCCCTTGTGGAACTGAGGTGTTTGAAATAGTCTCTTTCCCATAATTCAAAATTGTGTTGGATAAGGCAATCAAGTGTATAAAAGTTGTGTGAGTTAAATAATTTCCATCAAGATTGTAGATCTCTAATAAATAGCTTAGTGTAATACAAATCCTCTACAGGAGACAAAAGTCACTGATCAACTCAGAATGAGCATCACATATTGTAAGATTGATCAAAGAGACAACAGCAAGTATAATATCCAGCCTTTAAAAGACTGAACTCTTTTGTGCAAAGATATATTAATCAGAAAATTTCTGGTTTTACTTTTTAAAATATCACTCCATAACCTGAACATTTACAAAATCAATTAGGAGTGTAATTAGTAAGCAAAATAGTGTAAAAATTCCATTAAAGAATTTGAAAGAAAAGCCTCGGATTTTGGGCTTTATCAAAGAAAACGAGCAGGAACAATGGCAGAAGCTAGTGAATATGCAATATAATTCACTGTGAAGAGCAGAAGGGAAAAAATAGGAATTCAAAGCAGAAGGTTTATCAGCTAACTTTAGACATTTGTGTTTCAATATTTGCATTTGCATTACTCATCTTGCCTCCTTTCATAGTCAATAGAAAAAAATAAGTCTTTCAGGATGCCATTAATCTGAGCCCAACACACCTGTTTAACAACTCAATCATTGAAGTTGGCTAGATATTTCAAGGAACATATGATATAATTTACTTGACTAATGTGACCATCTTGCTCTATTCACTGTGTAGAAAACCAATTGGAAATGCTTAAAATCTATATCCATATGAGTGGAGATTCAGTCTACTTAAATCAGGCATCCAGCTATCTTGACTGATAGAGTAGGGAGCCAAAATGAAGTGACAGGTACCCATGCAACCTGAGATCAGCTTTGCATAGCTTTATTCTGAAGCCTGGTATTAAACCGAGCAAGTCGATTTTCAAAAAAGTGATGGTAGGATTATGTGATACTTTTGCAGTTAGAAATAGATTTCTATGTATAGGGGTAGGATTCAGTTCCACAAAAAATGACTCACAGCTAAGAGAAACCAAATCTACATGGAACTGAAAGGAGATGCCCTGCTGTAGCTTCAGTTGCGGCAGTTGTCGGTAGGTATAGCGCAGTTGATCTAAAGCAGTACTAGCCATCTTTATTTGGGCAGATCTACTCTCCGTGTGAGTGAGTCCCCATGAGGAACAAAACTGAAGGTTTTTGTTACCTACTACAGGCATCTAGTGTCATTTCAGCACTGCTGAGCATCCTATTTAGCCTATAAATGCTGATACAAATGAATTAAGGTTTTCTGTAGGCTCCTTGTGATCTCTACCAGTACCAGACGAATGTGTTGTATGACATCCAATACCCATGTTTGTCAACTGAATCCCACTATATATGTTTAAGTTCCCATTGGCAGGACTGTAAATGTTGGTGTCTGTTCATTAGTCCGTACATAGTTTTGTAGGTTCAATGGACATGTCCTTGGGCATCCTACCTTGCCTCTATCTACCGTGCTAGAAGGGCATTGGTCTTTTGCAAGCTGTATCTTATATGTACCAGCACATTGTGTTGCTGCCTTGGATGCCCTGAGGATGACTAAAGTGCTCCAAGTAAGTACTCGGAGCAGTTGAGTGTGAGCAGCTGAATCAGGCTCTGGGAAGCTGCATTGATGATCAGGAAAGCTTGGATCCCCAATTAGAGGTGTATGTGACCTGGCACAGAATCCTGCCTGAGTACTGCAACTCAACTGTCCCAGACACAGGCATCTAATGCCACCTGAGAGGATCCCAAATGCCTGAGACATCTATATGGGGCTAACAGATACAGCAGAATACTTATGAGAGATTCATAATCTATTGGAGTGGCAGCCAGAGGCTGGACAGGATTTCCAAGGAAATTTGAAACAGAAAAATTTGCTGTATGTAAGCAACAACATTAAGCCGAAGAGCTCTAGTAAGTGTCTAATCTTCCATATTTCTACCTCTCTTCTTTTTTCTAGTATCATGCTGAAAGTAATAAACGTAATTGTGAAACAAAATTTTGCTTGTTACAGACAATAATGGAAAGCTCTGTTGCACTGGGAATGGGAGAAAGACTGTGGCAGCTCTCTTTGGACCGCTTCTGTGAATGGATCTCTCATAGAAGAGACCGTATGCCTTTGACACATTTCCTTAAACCAAAGAAAAATATGGTCAGATCTTACTTTCATGGAAGACATTTAGGATTTTGCCATCGACTTCAGCAGGGCCAGGAATTGACCCAGGGAAATACTGATATATATTTTCTTGTCCTCTCATTGATAAACCACTTCTGTACAGAAATTCTAAATGAAAAATCAAAAAAAAGAATAAAAAAAAGAATTACTGACAGTGGTATCTCAGCATTTTGAGGTCAAAATCTGCGATTTCTGCAAAGCAATGCTTTTAAGATTTTTAGTGGTATCATTGAACTGAACTGAATTATCAATGAAATAATAATGCCTCAAGAAACAACTTTTTTTTTTAAAAAAAGTTGTTGCTGTAGTCTCTCTTCTTGGTGTTTTTCAAAGGAACCCTCAAGGCACAAACAGTGCTGAATACTAAATAAGTGGCTAATATTAAAATTGTCACTGTATTGATCATCTGCACTACTGCTGTTGCTGCTGCTCATGGGCTTGTGTGTCAGCATCAGTATTCCTTGCAATGAACGGGCACGCATAGTAGAAAAAGTAGGGAGAGGATGTAATTACCCTGACCTGAGTGCCTGTCTTTAAGCTAGTGTGTCACTTACGTGGTCTGGTGGTTCAAGACCTTGCACAGCTTTCACAACATAAAGAATCATTAACATTGGTTTTGGCTATGCTTTTATTTTAGTGCCGTAGATAGTTGACCTGTCTCAAGGGTAAAGACTCAAACTCACAAAATCCCCAGAGATTTTATATTCTTGATTTGGAATAATCTGGTGCAAGGTGAAGGGTGAGAGGAGGGACAAAATGGGGAATGCGGGACCATGGAACATTTTATAATGGAAGATGCATTGTAAACATGATGTATGTTATAGGTGTGTACATACTTTTTATACCTTCTTTTGCTTTCTAGCTTTATATTCGTTTACTGGCTGCACAGATGGTGTCCAGACTGAGGTCTGAAGGACAGGAGAAGCTAAACAAAAAGAAGTCAGGTCTCAGCAGAGACTGGAAGGAGCAGAGCAATTTTTCGTTTTGAGACTGAGCAGGAGAAGCTGGGGCTGGGCTAGCTGGAGAAGGAGCAAAGGGATGCATGGCAGTTTGCATATTCACTGAACAGTTTGCAAGATGTCTGCAGAAGTGGAAGTGAGGAAGAGCACCGGGCTCAGCTCAGTGGGCTACAAAGGCCACTGTTACTGCTGAGTCTGCAGAGGTCAGGAGCCTCCTGCCAGCAGCTGCTGCAGGAGGTCATGGGGCTCCTACAGGTCCTGTGGCACAGGGAGGCCCATGTGGATTTCCACATACCTCTGGGTGTCTCAAATGATTGTCGGTTACTGTGCGTAGGCAACTTTGACAGAGAAAAAAAGACAGGGTAACAGTTTTCTAACTACATGAAAATAGCTACATTGTAGGCATCTACATCTGTGCTAGCTACCTTAAATACTCTTTATAATTGATGGAGTCAGAAAAGAGTTCTAGATGTGAAGAATCTTTTCCAGTAATGGAACTTTGAAAGAAGTCAGGTGAATAGGTCTTACATGTGACTGTTTCTCTCCATCGTCTGTAAAACAAGCGTAGGCTGAAAGATAGGCATCAGCATTTACAAAGAATTCTTCTGAAGCATCAGGTTCAGGACGGAGTGTCAGGCATTGCTAAGGCGGCGAGCGGGGGGCTGGCATGTCAGTTCAGGGGTCTAAAGAGAGGCAATTGACATGATGAATTAGTTTTAACAGCAGAGCTGGAAAGGATAGATTTAGAGGAAGCAATGAAGAAGAAAATATTGATAAGCAAATCAGAGACAGACTTCTCAAGCCCATGAGTTAAAAATTTTTGCCACTCATAAAAAAGCTTCATTCTTGGACTGAGAACAAAAGAGTTTTCATCCCGTCTCTGCCACTAGTTCAGTGGTTGGCAATGTCTGTTTTAGCTATTGGTGCCTCAGTTTCCTCAGATCAGAGCAGGAAATTATAACGCTTTAGATAATTTTGCAACATGTTAATATGAAATATTACAGAGAAGTTTCTAACTCTACAGAGTTTTTGTCACATGTTTGTCGCACATTTGTCAGTTAAATTCTGGAAGAGGCCACTCAGAACAGTACACATAAAATTACAGAAAATGAGCTTTTGAATTAGTAAGAATAACAAGTAATAATATTAATTTAAAAAAAACCCCATTTATAGTAACTGACTAAGCCTGTTTTAAAATTATTTAAAATCCAGTTTGAGGAAATAATCACACGTAGACAGTCTGCTGTTGTGGCTTTTTAATCCAGTAGGTGTAAAATTGGTGTGGAAGAACTATTTTAGGTAATGAGGGCAAAGCCTGTGTAAGATGTGCTGGACATAAAACATCCAGGATAAAGAATTAAACTGTGATCAAAACAGGATGTTATAAAATTTGCAGAGTACAAGATGCTTGTAAGTGGTGAACTGTATTAGTTTTGAACAGTTTTACATTATGATTTATGTGATTTTCTTTAGCACTAATACATCAGGATTTGTAACCTCCAGTTCCTACTTTTTCCACTGATTCTTATCCATCACTACGAACACCATCAGCAATAATCCTCTGCACTAACTGTGGAGATACCTCTGAATCTTGGTTTGGTCTTCAGATCCATCTAGAATCTGAACTTTGCTGTGACTTATTGACAAAATTTTGAGCTGATATATTTACTGTGCATGTTACAGTGTTGAATTTAAATGTTGCAAGGGTTGAATCCTATTGTTAAGCAGTTTTTCCTTGTACTTGGGGACTGGATTCAGCTCCCAAATTGTAGATTATAGATGTTGATTGCAGGTAATTAAATTTAGTTGTCTCAGTGCACAATTCTACATCTATCTAGGTATTTATGTTACCATTACAGTCAATGAAGATCTAGCAATAATTAGTGAAGGGAGTTTAGAGAGCAATAAAATACACTGGAAAACAGACGGTTAGTTTTGTTCATCTGAAGTTTTTTAGTCTCCATTAATTAAAACTCACCCAAATGTCTAAAGTTTGGTATATCAATACAGCTGTACAGGATCTTCCTCTGTGGTACTTGGAAGTATCTATTTCATCTCTCTTGGCACATTTAATAGATCTAAAGTGACAGTTATCATGTAGTTGGAAGTTGGTAGAAGAAGAAAACTTGTTTTCCGACAACAGAGAAAACTGTAGAAGGTTACCCTGGTCTAGAATTGCTGATTCTTTGCTTTCGAGATCCTAGATCCCATCACGACTGCTTGCAGCCAGCACATTGTGAAAAGAACTTAGATAACTCCAAAGGCAAAGATCAAGAGGAAAAGAGTACCAGTACAGCCTGTAGTTAGATTAAGTTGCTGGATTGATTTTGAGGTTTTTTGAGTAATGTAGTAGCAAGCTGACCCCATCTTGATGAAGTATTCTGAGAACATATACAGAGAGCTCAGCAGTCATAAGGGTGTATGGGTCAAAAGATGCAATTTAAGGAGAACCGGTAGAGAAACAGATATAAAAGAGTTTAATGACAGTGTAAAGGTCAGTAGACAGAGGACCGTGGCTGCCTAGCACTAGAAAGGAATATGCAAGCTTCTCTGATACCATTGGACCAGATATTCAGGCCCAACTTCTCATATAAGTATTCAAAGGTGGGTGTATGTAGACATCTACATCTCTGAGTATCTGACCTTTCCTCCTAGGAAAATTTCAAAGTGGCAGCACTTTGAGTTTGCTAATGTAAAAGTTGTCAGTACTGATATTGAATAGATATTCTTCAGTTTTCATAAAAGTTCTTGCAGTTTGGTATCAGAAATATTTTCTTAATAGGACTTTGGAAGGAATTCTGTTCTTCCAAAGCATAGCTTTAAATGCTGTTATAGTAATTATATCACATACTACAACTTTCTGATTCTCAGGTATGTTTTGTTTCATAGCTAATTTAAACTATATGAAATACTCAAACTGAAACTTGTCCAGTCGTATTTAAGAGTGAGAATGCTTACTGTTAAGTTCTCGATCACTTTCACAGACAGTTAATTTGTAGAACATTTTATAACTGATCAACAAAATTATGTGTAATACACAAAACACTTTCAGCACTTAAATCTTAAAAACTGAGAGAGATAAAAATTTTCACATAAACATTTTTCACACATTATTTCTTTATGGCTTATCACAAATAGTAATTAATTTCATATGTATTTCCATCAATTTCTCTGGACTCAGATGAGAAGTGAGGTACTTCTTGTCATTAGATTGCCATGACATATTGCAGCTCATGAACGAATAAAACTTTTTTTTTTTTAATAATTATGTCTTTTTTACAGATTATTAAGCCTCTAGTTTCTTGATTGAGGTAGACACAAATTAGTAATGTTAATTAGTGAATAGTGTAGAAAGTTTTCTATGAACACAAATTTTTTGGGCTTTCAAGAGTATGTTTACTTAACTGAAAAGCAGAAAATTTGAAACTCAAAATGAAAAAATATCATGGCAAAATGAACATTTGTCCTGTAGAAGTCACTGCCAAGATGCTCAAAACAGTCTGATGAGGAATAGTAGATTTCAGTTTTCCAGTTTAATTTTTTTCTTTCTTTCAGAGACATCTTGAACAGAATCCGTATGACTAGTTTTATTTAGATTATTTATGCTGATCTTTCTACAGATATGTTCAGAGAGTGTAAAAGCTAGCCTTTCTTTCAGGAATGCAGGAAGGTTGTTTATCTTTGAAATACCATTGTCAAGGTACTGCAATAGTTCACTGTTATGGAAAGGTTAAAGCAAAGCACAAGGTTCTGTTCTGTGTGCAACAATATTCCAAAATAATATTAGTAAATAATAATAAATGCAAATGCATATATGCACATGTGCAGAGTGTAACATCTCAAATTGAACTGTAGCTGACTACGTAGAAAAGGAACTTTATGTAATGAAGATTATTGTATCAACACGGCCAAAAGCTTGGCAAGATTCAGAAAGTAATTCGTCACTGATGAGAACATCTATAGGATTAAAAATAAAAACTAGTAATTTAGACAGAATGCAAAGTTGTATGCCTCAGGTCTCTTGTAAAAGAGTTAAGAGACGCTGCTAGGAACAAAGAACTGAAGAATTCCCCACTTCATTGTCCAAGCATTTGCATAAAGAAGTAATGGGCACCAGAGATGTTAATACTAGAATGGATGCTGAACAAGTGGAAATTTAAATCTTCTGCTGAGTTATTCTGCTGTGCTCATTGTTTTGTTTTCAAACTCAAGTCTTGTCTCACCAATGATAAATAAATCCTTGTAGAAGACTTGCAGATGTGTTCATAGTCTGGAAGTGCAGTACTTTTGTGATACTCAAGTATACCATAAGATGAAGAACATATGAATGACATTCTATGTGAGTACTTCCATTTGCCTGATACTGAGAGCAAAATCTTCCTTTCTGAGAGCAGCTCGGTCAACCTCTACCTGATAACAAGGCTACAATGTGAACAACTAAAATAGAGTTTGAAGGATAATGTCATATTAGTAGCTTTGGTTCATGCAAGCACAAACAGAGCTTCACAGCATTATAAAAACAAACAAAAAAAAATCCTCCCCACCCCAGCAGATCTAATACCTAAAGTCTGTCTTTAAAGACCCTGTCACAAATTGAAATGAGAACTGGAATATTAACTTCATACAACAAGACTGCCATTTTTGGAGTCTGAATCCAATGCCTTATTGTCCTCCAGCATGAGTCTCACACATTGTTGGTTTATTTATAACAATCGTTTTGTGCAGCAATGAAAATAATTATGAAAAGAAAAGAGAGGGAGTGAATACAGTGACCACAGCAAACACAGGTTTTCCATACTTCTTCAATAAGAATGCGGCTCCGGGGGGCCTTTGGGAGCTAACAGCTCATATATCAGTGACTGTTGACAAAGCACAACATAGTATTAGTCCTTAAACTACTTTTTCAAACGTTCTGATCAGTGACATCAAGAGAAACTCATTCTTAATGCATAAATGGGGAAAAAGTGGCAATAGGGATATAAGCATTTCAAAGTTTGCTGAAGTAGGAAAAAACTCTCAAAGTTCTGAAGTCTTCTGAAACAACTGAAATATGAAAGAATTAAATATCATAGACATTGTCTAAAGCAAAGACCAATAAAATGATAGTGGAAGGGCAATAAAAGTAGCAAGACTTGGGTTTTGAAATTTACAATAGGAACCTTTGTTTCAGCTAGCTTTTCTGCTCTGAAGAACAGAACTTTTTTAACAATCAAGTTTACATTTTCCAATGCTACATTTTCCAAGGGTGCAAATTCCAACTTTTACACTGGCTCAATGTTCACTTTCCATCAGGAAAATAAGGTTCTGAGCTGAATGTGTGAAAAGAGAAACCTGGAGAAATAATGAGTCAAGATATTGGAAAGCAGTATGTAGGACACTTCAAGCTTCTGATAACTGATAAAGGAGTAGCTATTGACTCCAGGTCTTTGTCATTGGATGGCTATTTCCTTCCTTTATGGCAAAGTGATACAAGTATTTCAATGTCAGATTCTCCTGTATAGATGTTTACATCACGAAGAACTCACGCACTTGGTTTTGGCAATGCTTTCAGAGGGGACATCATTAAGCAAGGTGCTCTCTTCTATAAATGTGTTTGCCTTAGGCAGTGATCAGACACATGGTCAACGTGGAAATTGCAATGCCATTGCTACTGTTTTGTCTTGGGGATCTAGTGAAGATACAGACTCAGTGGAGGTTTGATTTGTACCTGAGGGCAGATTCATTTTACGTGGCCATCACTTCAACAATTGCTAAGAAATTATATGATTCATTCAGTTCCTCTCTATTTTGAGAGATATATTCTGGAAGTATTAGTGCTTGTTAAGCCCTTGGTATGCTGAAGTGCTCATTGTGTTTAATGAAGTGCCAGGCGCAGAATGATTTGGAGACAAATTCTGAAGGTACTTCAAATTCTATAAGCCATAGAAGTGCTCAGTAATATTATGCATCCTGCCACATAGGAAATATTTACTGGTTGGCAGAAAATAGAAGGAATAGGAATACTTAATGGCGCTAGTTAAATCTAAAGGTAAATAACAATAATTCCTAACTTGATCTTAAATTGTGGTCCAATAGTGCTTTTCAGGTCAACAGATACCCTTTCCAGCCTGTTCTTTTGCTAACCCAAATCTTTTTGAGGTCATGTTTTGCTCTTTCAGTGTTTTTTCAAAAGCCCCTATATGGATGGTATTCCTGCTGCAATAGCAATTAAACTTGGGGGAGGTGTCCAGAGTCGAAGTTGTATATCATTGCCTCTTATGAATTTGAACAATGAAGTACTAGACTTGAATCCAATATCCGCTTAGAGATCATATTCTAAGGTAAAGCTTTGCGTCTATGACACTGTATTTCTTAGGTATCAGAGCCTGGACTAGCCACTGAATCAGAGAATCACAGAATGTACTTCAGTATGTGCAAATTGCCTCTATTCTTGTCACTGTATATTACTGTAAAGTGTGTGGACTGGTTTTCTTTATTTTGTGCCATTGGGTATTTTTGCACATGGGTAAGTTAAGATCTGCAGTGAGCCTTCTCTTCTCCCGGCTGAACAATCCCAGCTCTCTCAGATGCTCCTCCTATTTCAGATGTTCCAGTCCCTTATAAATCTTTGTGGCCCTTTGCTGGACTTCTGTCAGCATGTCCATATCTGTCTTGTACTAGGGAGCCTAGAACTAGACACAATATCTCACTAGGGCAAACTAGGGAAGAAGGATCATCTCCCTCCGTGTGCTGGTGATGCTCTTCCTAATGCAGCTCAGGATGCTGTTGGCTTTCTTTGCTGCAAAGGCACATTGCTCAGTCATGGTCAACTTGGTGTTCTCCAGGACACCCACATCCTTTTCTAGAAAGCAGCTTTTCACTTTTTTATCTCCCAACAAGTACTGGTGGATAGGGTTATTCCTCCTCAGCAGCAGGACTTGTTTGCCGTTGTTGAACTTCATGAGATTCCTCTCAACCCAATTCTCCAGCCTGTCCGGGTCCCTCTGAATGGCAGCACAATCACCTGATGTATTATCCACTCCTCCCAGTTTTGTATCATCTACAGACTTGCCAAGGGTGTGCTCTGTCTCATCATCCACATTATTAATGAAATTCTTACACAGTATTGCCCCAAGGTTGGCCCTGGGGTACACCACTACTGACTGGCTTTCAGCTGGACTTCATGCCTCTGATCACAACCCTTTCAGCCCAGCAGTTCTGACAGTTTTCAATCTACCTCACTTTCTGTGTATCTAGCCCATACTTCATCAGCTTACCTGTTAGGATATTATAGGAGAGGGTCAAGACCCCTACTAAAGTCAAGATAACATTCACTATTCTCACCTTACCCATCAAACCATACACCTGATCATCATTAGATGATCAGACCTGATTTTGACTTTGGGAATCCATGCTGACTACTCCCAAACATCTTCTTAATCTTCATGTACCTGAAAATTGTTTCCAGGATTATTTGCTCTATCTCCTTCTCAGGTTAGGAATATCTCAGAAATATTCAAAAGCCAATGTGAGGCTGACTGACCTGTAGTTCCCTAGATCTTCACTCCTGCCGTTCTTGAAGATAGATGTGACATCTGGTTTTTTCCAGTCCTCAGGAACCTCTCCCAGTTGCCATAACCTTTTAAAGATAATCAAGAGTGACCTTGCAATGACACAAAACAGCTCCCTCAGCACTTGTGGGTGCAGCCCATCAAGTCCCATTGACGTGCATATTCATTTTTTAAAAAATGTTCCCTAACCTCCTCCCCTTAGGGTATTTCTTGCTCCAGACTTTCACATAGGTCTCATGGATCTAAGAATCCCAAAGCCTGATCTTACCAGAAAAGACTGAGGTAAAGAGGTAGTGAATATGTTGGGGTTTTGTCTATGCTTTATCACCAGATTCCTCACCCAATTTAGTAGTGAAATCACATTTTTCCTAGTCTTCCTTTTGCTAGTGATACACCTGTAGAAGGCTTTCTTGTTGCCCTTCATGTCCTTTACCAGATTCAGCTTCAAGTAGGCTATGGCTTTCCCAGCTTAATCCCTTCATACCTGGACAGTGTCTCTATATTCCTCCTGGTATACCTGTCCCTGCTTCCACCTCTTACATTATTCCTTTTTATATTTGGATTTAGTCAGGAGCTCACTGTTCATCCATGCAGACTCCTGCATCTTTGTCTTCCTGTTCATTGAGATGGGCTGTTCTTGAGTTTGAAGGAGATAATCTTTAAAAACTAATCGGTTCTCCTGGATCTCTCTTCTCTGCATGTCTATTTCCCATGGGATTCTTCCAAGATGTTTCTTGAACAGACCAAACTGTGCCCTCCTGAAGTTCAGGTCTGTGATCTTGTTATTTGCTCTACTCCTCAGCAGATCTTGAATTCTACCATCTCATGGTGGCTGTCATTCAAACCTACCCAGTGCTATGGGGACAGGAAGGTTCTTTTAAGGATCCTTGAAAAAATGAGAACTGGCTACAGGGTTATAGTTATACTTAGAGTTTTATTGTGATATAACGATTTTAGCAATCAACATAGCTTATCATTGTGCAGAGTATCTAGCTGTTGCATATATATCTATATCTATATCTATATATTTATAAATAGGAAAGTGTAGCTTTTCTATTACCTAAAATTTCAGTTACCTAGACTTTTCAGTTAGCTGGACCCTCTACAGATTAGGACAAATTCTTAATAATCAGTTCACAATACAATAATCATAATCTAGACCCTGACTTTAAAAAGTACAAGTCACTCAGTCTTCAGAGGAAGAACAGCAGAGGTGGTGCAAAGTTATTCTAGCCAACAGTGAAGGTGGTCCTCCTTCCCTCTCCATCATGGTGTAGGCCTCCCCTTTACCACACTGGGAATCATGCAGTCCTTAGCAGTCCAGCTGCTGTTGGATCAGCTTCAAAAACCTTTTGGATAAGCAGATGTATTTATATCTCTCAGTATGGCAGTTCGGTCTTTACCACTTCCATAAGCTGGTGGATTCTGAAGAGGCTGCCGGACAATCAATATGCAAGAATTTTGATTACAAGAGACAGCAAGCTGCAGGTGGTGATGGCTGCATAATGACCCTTATCTCTTCCATTGCTGCGCCAGGTCCTGCTTACCTGTTTCGATTTGACCTAATGGCGCTGCTCCCAGGATACGTCAGGCCTTAGCATGGGCTGTGTGTTTGTCAGATCTGAGCAAGACTTGAGTGAACAGTCACAGGAGGCACCCCAGACCACCAGGGCATCACAGATTTTGCCAACCGGAATATCTCACGTGCTGCTACTCTTTCCTGTTTCATAACATATCATATCCCAGCAGCACTGTGTACCGGGTGTCAGGAGCAGGGGGTACTGGTCAGGTTGCTGCAGCCAAAGGTGCCTTCAGCCTTCAGATTCCTGTCAAGTGCTTCCTTGTTTGTGTCATGTCCAGCAGACTGTATCTCCTTACTTGTCTGTGCTAGGAACTTATCATCAATGCTCTCCAGAAACCTTGTGCTCTCTTGTGCTGCCCCTATTGATCTATCTTCCTGGTATTTCTTCAAGTCTGCTTACTTGGTTGTATGTCATGAGTCCTCTGACTTTCTTTCGTGCCTGTGTGTTTCCTCATATTTGTAAAGGTTTTTATACTACTGACAAAATCAATGCTCTTAACTACTTTATCAACTTTTGTTTTTTTCCCCAAGCTTTCCCCTCTTAAAAGACTGTGTTGCCTTCTTTTCCAGCTTGCTCAGCTGCCAACCTCTAGTTGTGACTTTTGTGCTCTAATCCTGTCTTTCTAATGGTTTTAGTCTATTTTTTTTTAATGTCCTGAAGATAGGATGAAGTATAGATTCCACTTGAGAGAGTTCTAGGTCAATGAAGATGAAGAGAATACAGTTTTTCTCCCTAGAAGATTCATCACAAGTGCCTTTAAACTGGTGCATCCTTCTAGCTTTCTGCATATTGTGTTAAGGAAATAATGCAACATGTCCTGGTATGCTTGTGTAATCATCAGGAAAAGCTGTACCTTGCAAGACCTGTGCCACTTCTGAAAAATTAGGCAGGGGATCAGAATTCAGGCAGTGCAAACCATAATGGACACGTTATTATAGAATCCGTTCATAAAACAGGTTAAGAAATGTTAAACACTTATTTTTGCCTCAGCTTAATGTATTTTTTCGGTAACAAATCATCAGATAATATCTTTCTCTGTCAAATCACTTAAGAATTGTTTTGCTGAAAACGTGGTGCTTTTAAATAGCACAGTCCAAATTACTTATTTTACGTAAAGGTTTTTGTTTAAATATCACTCTTATACACATATATTTTAAATATACTCATCTTAAATTAGAGAAATGACATTTAAAAAGCTTTAATTATGTACTAATATTCGGGTAAAAAATTGCTAAATCACTGAATTTTTTGTCTTAACATCAGTTAAAGTTAACAACTTTAACTTTTCTCCAGAGCAAAAATGTTGAAATGTCTTAAATTTCATATAATTCTTATTAGCTTTTAAATTATTTTAGAAGAAATGTAATACATAACTGCATAACCTGGTAATACAGCATGCATACCTTTCTAGGAAGCTGCACTGTGTAATACTGTAAACTACTGTTTGTGAATAACAGAATAAATCTATATTTAAAGTTATTTAAGTGATGTCTAAATAACATTAAAAAATATTACTGTTAGAGAAATATTAAGGAAATTGTCCAGAAACTTCGTTTATTAGTAGCTTCCAGAAAATAAAAAATATTTTAGAAGGCAACTAGAAAAGCTAAAACCTACTTTCTTTCTTTCTCTCCTCTGGATGTTAAATGACTTGTATTTCCTCCTTTCAGACTTACAAGTTTATTGGTCACCTAGTTTTCCTCTTCTGCATATGTCCAAAATTGCTGTGTGAACAGCCAAGCATCTGTCTCTTAGCCTGAACCTCAGTTTTATTTATAAGCCAGACAAAGTACATGCACATTAAAGGAGGACCTGAATGTATAGGTAACCTGGCAGCATGCCTAATAAATCTTAATAAGATTGAGTCTTTCACGAGAGGTAGTTGTAGTTGCAATATGTAAGAATGTATAATGAACACTCACAGGAAGACCTTTTCAGTTTCAAAAATTTGTACTGTCAATGGGCCTGAACGCTGAACTGGAATAGGAGCCTCCCTGCCACCAGTTCTTCCAGTTACTCAGCAACAAATTTCATAGGTCTGTGACGGGAATATGCAAGCCACAGCCTAATTTAACAGCGTAGTCTACTCTGCTTGGAAAGGGCAAGCGTGCATTGCAGGCACTGTATGCATTTTCTATTATACACTCACTGGATGAAAACCAGAACTAAACCTGATTCACAGGTCTACAATTCAGCTCTTAGGTAGCAGAGCATTTCTTAAGTGAAAGGTGATAAAATCGTAAAAGTATTTTATGAAAGCTAAATAATCTATTTCCCTAATACATTATTTTGTGCCATTGGAAAAAATGCTACTCAGGCATTATTATGTATTTCAGAAAAATGTGGGCAGTAAGTTCTATTCTGCATAATCATTTCCACTTGTCCTCGCATAATTGTGCGGAAAGATGGGCCAAAACCCCTTCGCAGTAGCCTGTCATTCTGAAGAGAGATGTGCACAGATTTGAAAGGGAGGGAAAAGGACTTTTCTTATGCCAGGAAATTGTTCTTAAGACTTAAAATGGGCTTTAGAAATGTCATTTTAAGAACACGACTGGAAGTGAGATTGCAGTGCCAGATATCACTAAGCATAAAAGCATATTATGTAACTTTTATAGCTCTCTTTTGTGCAACGCCTTTCTATGCTGATTAACTGGAAAATTCTATCATTGTCATTTTGTGGCCCAGAGTGCAATGTGATGTTATTTAGTAAGATGTATAACCTTACTGCCTGCCTATTCTTGTTGGCGCTGCTAAATAGGGTGTACATACATCATCACGACCGTGGCAGTGTTTTTTGTTGGTCTAGTTATGGTTTCCAAAATACTTCATTGCAAGACATGTTGACGTTATTTTAAAAAAATTCTGAGAGAGGAAGAAGAGAAATGTATTTAACATTAGTTTCATAACCTCTCTTTCCATAACTTTACAGCACATTTACTAAGTCAGAAAAGAGAAAGATAGCTTTCAAAACTGCCTGGGAATTAAAATCAGAGAAGCCACTCACCAGCTATAGCATTCTCCAATTAAATTTCAGAGAAAAAAATCCTTGTGTTATGTCTTCTACTCACTGCTCTATTGCTCATTTGTAAAAACAAACATTTGCCATGAAGATATAACTGCCAATTTAGACTAACTAAGACAAATGAGATAATGAGGCCAGTGGCAGCTTTGAGTTGACAGACCCAGCTGAGTGCCCAGCTCCAAGCAGAAAGCTTTCTTTCCCTGCCAGAAGGTCTATATGCTAATACTAACTAATTTGCCAACCTTGGCCCTAAAGTGTTTGACAATAGGAGAGCATACCATTTTGTTAGAGATATGACATTAATTTGGATGTAAACTAAAGCTGGAATAGGTAATCTATGCAATCTTCTAACCGAGGAGGCGGTCACCAAAAATGTAAAAACTTGCCTGGTAAAAATAACTGCAGAAATACCTAAGTGTGAAGGATGGATTATTTAAATGCAAATGATGATGAACGAATGACAAAGTCTATAGCAAATAATGAAAGAATTAAAGCCACTGTAGCCTGCAGCTTCTTATACCCCTTTGGTTTAATGTCCTTACTTTAGTATTAAAAGAAGAACCAAAGGATTTGCCCAAATTCCAGACCCAACACAAAAAGACGACTTTTGACCTGATATTGATCTGAAGAGCTGTACACAGAGAAAACTTTTCAGGTATTTTGAAACACCTTGCTTATTTAATTTCTGTCAGTATTATTTTTGAGGGAGTTTTTTCCTAAAGAAACCTTCTCCCTCCCATACCTCCCCCAGGCTTCATAAAGAAAATAAGAGAGAGTGAGCAAGTAAGGAATATTGTTAGAAATTTCAGTTAGGAATATTGTTTGGTTTTTTTGTAACTGTTTTAATGTGCAAAACTACATTTATAAGTTCATTCCAGATACAAGATTTAAATAGGGGTGAGAGATGAGAAATGTATTTCGTAGATATCCAGTACGTGAAATAACAACAACAACAAAAACCCACATAAATTTATGCATTTTTACTCTTTGGGGCTGTGAGAAGAATGTGCGATTTTAGAGGTATATTATCAACATTTTTCCCCCCTTATGAAGTACAACATGGCTGATGTGTAACATTACTTATAATGTTGCAAACAAAGGTATATATTGTTCCTAGCCACAATGGAAATGCTGGTGATTTCAATGGCAGTTGTGTACATTGACCAAGGACATTATATGGCCTTGCTAAGACACTTCACAGAAAAAGTATTGTTTACGTAGTTGTTCAGACTCCATCCTAAAAATTATCCACACTCAGATAAATGAAATAGCTAGAACTATAATGTCATTTTCCTCCTATTTATAATGTGGCCATTATAAAACTCTTCTAATATGGATCAGTATAATTAATCATTATCTGTAACTAATGCACTTGAAACATATATATAGTTTTATGCTGGTTTGCTAAATGATCCACGAATAAAATATAGGCTTTCTTTTATGAAAAACAAAAAGCTTTATATCAGTTAATTATATATCTGACCAGATACTTAAAAAGAACTTTAATTTTTTGAGAGTTTTATAGTTTTGCTTAATCTTCTATAATTTTGCCCTGATCTACTGTATTTTAAAAGCTATATAAACTATATAATGAAAAAAATATCGATGCATGTCCCAATGAACAAAAGGAAGAATATATTCTAAATTTAAAATAACCAAATTCACGAATGTAACGTGGATTCTGAGGTATTTCCTGTAACATCTTAACTTCTCATATGTTAAAACAATTATTTAGGATTATAGAGTGAGAATCAGTATGCCTTACTCAGCTTTCTAAGCGAGAGTCATGCAATATTCTTCTGTAAACCTTTCAATACCCGTGCCCTTTCCCATGACAAACAGGGGGAACTCAGTTGTTTACCGTAGGAGAACTGGTTTACTAGGTGCCCACAATTTATATGCAGCTTTGATTCCAACACTAGTCGTTACGGGAATAATTGCGAGCTCTACTGATTTCTGTTTTGTTGCTGTCGTTGTGAAAGTTGCTAAATCTTTACAGTTTTAAACAATTGCAATTCTAGCTTGTAACTGTTAAGTGCATGTCGTTGTCATCATTATAGCTCATATCAATACTATTACTGTCAAATGCTGGGTATTGAATACTGGGACAAGCATAGGTCAATCAGAAGATCTCCAACTACCTTTTAAGAACGAAGAAAGCTCTCATTACAGTATGAAGGACTGGATAGAAAAGGCTTATCAAGCTGTATTTCATGTTGCATAGTGATTTATCTCAGGAGCTCGTGATCGGGATTAATCTGGCATAGTTGTTTCCTAGTAACTTCCAAGGAAGATGTATATATGTATAAAAAATTTTGCTAAATCCAGCAGTCTGACAGCTCAAGATGTGTAAATAAGTCTTTATGTATCAAATACGAAAATCTTTAAGAAAACAATCACCCAAAGACTTACAGCTTTTGAAATGAAATGGTACGGTGATTCTTTTAGTGATCAGAAAAGAACACATCACAAATTAAATAATACAACTGGTTTGAAAGCAATGACCATTAATGCCATGTTGCATTCTTTGGCCTGGTGGAGAGAAGCAGGCTATTCAAGAATGACTACACAGCATACGACAATGACACGGGCAGTTGGATGATTTGTAATTCAGTGTAATGATTTGGAAGACATTATACTCCAGCTTTGAAAAGCTAGGCAGAATTCTACCAGTTTAACTATGTATTTTATATTTCCCATTCTTCCAAATCTATGAAATTTTTTGTCAATTTTACGCATCTCTTGTGATATTTTGATCATGCGTTTTCTCAGTACAATTGATAAAAAGTAGGCTAGCACTGGGAAAAGCACAGATTACTACAAGATTCCGGTACAAACAATTGATTTGATGGCAATTTTCTGTTTAGGTATGTTTTAAAGTCTATCAGTCAGGGAATTGTAATCCATTTAAAATACAGTACATGAATTCTGTATATATTTTTAATTGTAACATCGTGATCACTTATGTCTAGCATTATCATAGTTTAAGTAAATTCTATCAACATATTGGATCTCAATTTACTCATGATCACATAAAAAATGGATCAGGTTTATCTGGCATTTCTGATTTTTTAGTATCCTGTTGACCGCCATTAAATGTAGAAACCATAATTAAGTCTTCAATGAAGAACTTGTCTCCTGTTTTTGTTTTATGCTTTACTTGTGGACAATGGAGTATTAATTTAAATCTTTTTTTTTTTTTTTTTTTACAGGAAAACCAAAACTGAAATAAAAAGTCTCAAAATGCTGACACATTTCTAACTTAATGTACTTTTTAAAGTACCTAAAACTTTGGATTCCCTAAATGAAAACTGACAACAAAAGCCTCTGATATTCTCAGTCAAATAACACTTTGTGACAAGTATCTGTCTTTCCTCTGTTCTTGAAAGAAGTACAGTGCAGAGAAGACAGAAAGCATCTTTTACCTTCCCTGTAGCAGTTCTATTTTGTACAGGCAAGGAACTGGGATAACAGTCACGAAATCCTAAGATATTTCTTTCTCCATGAAAGCAGAGATTAGCATTCAGTTTGGACTAATTTGTTTATAGGCTGCTTTTTGTGGTAAAGGGTAGTAGTTGTATAAGATTCAGAAACTATCTAATTAAGATTAGCTGATCTGGGTGATCAGTTGGCAAACAGCTGGTTGTGTTAAGTTTCTACATGTGGATGAATAATCACTTGACGGTAAATTCATCTTCAACTCAGAATGAACTTGAAGAAACAAAATAAATATTGGGTGGAAGTGATAAGCAAAAGGAGCAGAAGATCTCCCTTAGAAAAGAAAAGCGCAAACTAGTGATATATGACCTGGAAAAAGAAGGTGGGAAAGAAGGTTAAAATATCATGGTGCCTTTTGAATGAGTAGTATTTTATTAAAAATAAAAACAATGCAAAATACTTTTGGAGAGACTTCAATCTAATATAATGAGAAGTGCAGTGGCTGTGCATAGAGTGAAGGACAACTTGTTATTTCACTAAGGGGCAAAAAGAAAACAATCTCAATTTAGAGAACAATTTATTACAAACTCTTTTATAAACCTACTATACAGATATTGTAATTTGTGCAAATGAACTGAGATCTCTATCATTTGTGAAGAGAAACAGAATTCCCCAGGAGTCAGTTCAGAGAAGTTATTTTGCATGCCTATTTTAAAAGTAAATGTGTTACTGCCTCTAACTGCACCTTCTTCTGCATTGACCATAATGGAAATCTAGAAAATGAGCTCAGATGTAGACATCAGATATCCTCTAGAGTCTGGCTGTCTGAAGTCAAGGGGTATCCCTGCCCAGTTCACATTACTCATTTGGAGTATCAGAAATGATACAGGTCTGCTCTTGGAATCGGCAAAATTATTGGAAAAGAGAAGCTGATTCTAACCACAAGCCTCATTTACTTCAGACAACATACTTTGCTGATTCCACGTGCACATGTGCAGAACTGAGTAGAAATGTCAGAATCAAAAGAAACTAAATTAAATATATGATTACCAAATTATATATTTTTTTTTTACTTTATTAGAAAAGCGTAGCGTGAAATTCTTATGAAGCAGAAGAGTTTGGATGTACACATACCTGTGAACATTTCATTTATATGTGAGGATGGTAGTACTGCCATTTTTTTAGACTGCCTACTCCTATTTTTGCAAGTCACTCTTCTCAACTGCTGATAGCTCTACCGAATTTCTGCTGTTCAGTTGGACTTTTTCAAGCTGAGTGTAAGACTAGGTGATATTAGTGGCCTCAGAAGAAGGGTACCTCTGATGATTTGCCAGAGAACATCTGTTGGAGAATCCACAGGGATGATCACCGTCTACGCATTGCTGTCAGGGTTTGATTTAAGCTCCCGCTGCTCTCATGATTGCCACTACTATTGTTTGATGGGTTCTGACCAGGGGATATCACCATGCCAGACGTGGTCTTGTGTTCCCTCTGCCTTTACCTGGCTGACCATGTCTGCAAAAAGTCAGTCTCCAGCTAGTGATCCATTGACATTAACCAACTGACCAGCAAAAATCATGGCCTTTTTCTTATTTCAGCATTGTACCTTTGTATTTGTAATAAAAATCGTGTTAAGTGATGTGGAAGTGACAGCCTTTTGCACTTTTGCTTTTTTTTTTTTTTTTTTTTTTTTAATTTTCATGACTAGAGGGGTGCTTTTACTCAGTACTCTACTTCCTAAGCAATTAACTCCAGCAACTGGTAGACACTGAGCTTGAATAAAGGTGTGCAGAAATGGGTAAAAAGACATTACCTGAGAATGATGCCTACAGAATCTTCAACACCTAGGACAAACTTATATTAAAAAACCCTGTTGTTCTGAAGTTGTTTTCATAGGGAGTTATATATGTAATCTTGAAAAATCATTCTTCAACATTTTTTTTCTTGGCATTTCAAAATGAAATAAGGTATGCCACCTCACACAGCACTCTGAGGTTTCATGCTGGGGTGGCGGTGCAGGCAGGCTAATGCTGTACCATTCTTAATTTGGCCAGGCTGCCTTTAATAATTTTACATTGCCTTCAGTTGAAAACTGTTGCAGTCTAGAATATAAATCTACTAATTACATATATTGATTATGGTTACTTCCTTTTCAATTAATTATAACCATGGCCTTCATAAATGGATATGTAAAATTTAAAAGGAATTTTTGGTTTGTTTGACCAAATCTAAGCAATTTCAAACTCAGGCTATGATTTTATGTGCTCATTTCCTTTGGTTAATAAGCTATGTTTAAAACTTTTGTTCTGAGATACGCTTTTTCTTAAATAAAGGGAGTGTTCAAGACCAAGTGTAAAATAAGTGTTTGACTTACTTTTAGTACTGTGTAATGGCACAGCAGCGTCGCTGTTCCTGCTGATGAAGACTGATCTTATTTTGTTCATGTTCATGCATTTGCTTGTACTTGAACAATTGCACGGAACTATGAAAAAGCAGAATTTCAACACTCATAATACTAAACAATTTAGAAAACGGCAACTGGAGAATAAAGAAGGTCCTAATGCGTCAAGCCCATGACTCATGAGATTTAGCTTTTCATGTATTCCTACTTAAAACTCGGAAAAATTGTTTTGATTGGTGGTTATGAAACAGACATGACTTTGCTATGAAAAAGAATGGTTAATTTTCTTTGACCCATTCCCAGTGAATAGGGATAAAAGCATATCCTTTTCAGGGTTGTGGTTTGGTTTTTTGTGTTTTTTTTTTTTTATTAATTGTTAGTTAGACAATGAACTATTCAGAGCAAAGATAGACTTTCAGAAGTGTTTAGTAGAATTTTTGCTCCATCACATTATGCCATCATTACTGTAGTGATTTCACAAATATAGTAGTCACACCAAACAGTCTGTGTACTTTCCACAGAGCATCAGTGTTTCACTGCATGCAGTGTTTTCTTTTGGAATTTGCATCTAACAGAAAAAGCAACTATCTTTTGGCATTATACACTTTCTAGAATGTGGTGTTTCTTTCTTCCCCACCCTGAATAAACAAGTATACTGTTAATAGAAATTATATGGGTTAATGGTTTCTATCTCTGTTACAAAGCACTAGAAGCAGTTCTTCATAGCAAATTGAGTTCTCTCTGTAAAAAATATCAATTCACGGTATTCAAAACATTAATTCAAAACACCAGGGCAGATAATTGTAATCTAGAGCCCTGTTTCCAAATCTTTTGGAAGTGTATGGAGCAATTATTCAGCATTCTGTCACCAACCCAGACTTCTTCATGTAACATTATAAAACTGGCTGAAAACAATGAGAACAGAAATGTTAGGAATTTTAACAGTATTCAACAAAACCACCATTGTATCATTTTTTGACCTCTAAAAAACCATACTGCATCCCAAAGACGTGGCATCTCTGACTACCATACAATATATAATTTCTGTTTGTATATCAACCAACTATATACTTCTATACAGAGGGGCTAGTTAGCTACTCCAGTGTATCAGGACTAAATGTTCTAAACTGTTTATACATGGATCAGTTTCAGATGTTGCTTTATTAAAACCTAGTTTTTATATGAATTTATATAATAGCACATAAAGTAGAATTCATGTAATGTAATATAAGCATACTAGAATTAAGCATAAGGTCTTAAGCTAGTTTAAATATCTACATTCTCTCTATGGTCCTGAAAGAGAGCTAGGCACAGCTGAACAGTGACTTTGGTAAAATAATCTGTTGGTGAGTTGAATTGCTAATTGTCACTCTGTCTCCATTAACCGTAGAGGTAGCAGGAGATCCTGTCTTGGTGAAGTAAATATTGTTTTTGTGACAAATAATCTGTCAGGGAAAGAAAGCGGACCTAGAGATGCATTTTTAATTCTTCAGACTTATGGGAAAATGGACATAGAAAATAAAAACAAGTCTCAGAATTGTGCTAGGGAAATGAAAGACAGGACCCACACCTACATACAACTGTTTGGGTCCCAGAATAAAATTTGCAATTTCTCATCAGTTGCTTAACTTTCATCTACATTTTAAGGGAAAGATTCAACACTAAGAAACAAGATATCCATTACCTAGCACGGTAAGCAGGGAAACACACAAATTAGCCAATTAAGAACAGCAGGGGGTACTCGGGCATCTCCTTCACTGCCCAAAAATCACTGGTTATTTGAGATGGTGATTAAACGGGTGACAATTTCTGCTTTTAGGCTAACAGTTTTTCTCTGTGTGGAGAACTGGATCTTTTCCCCCTCTGCCTCCTTTGAAACACACCTGGAAGTGTCAGTGTTGTCCACCTTTCATATGGTAGCCTACAGCACACGTTCGAGATGTAACAGATCTCATTTCTGTGGCTTCCTCAGCCTGAGGCAGTTCAAACCTGCATTTCCCAGGAGGGTGACTCAACCAGTGGAAAGGGAGGGAGCTTTCTCTCCTCTTCTGACAGAGCTTTGACACTGCAGCTGAGAATTTAAGATTTATGGGATGAGAGAGAATAAGCATAAGAAGTTCCTTAACTCTTAACCCACTGATGGGACTGTTCATCTGAGAAAGCGTCCTTTTTTGCATTTTATTTGTATATTATGAAATGGAAAACACATAAGCAGTTGTAGGAGCAGAAATGAGATATAAGGACTTTCTTGATCCCAAATCAGTAGTCCACTTACAGGCTACCAGGTCATGCCCCCTCTTCTGCTTTCCTTATGTTCCTAAGAGTCTTTCATATTTCTCTGCATAGCTCTACAGATTCAGCAAATGTGGAGAACATACATTCTTTCTTTCCCAGACTGGTGGTTAGGTTCTTCCCTTGGGAAAGGAGAAATTAAGATTTTAATCCAGAGGAAGTATTTGGAGACTTAAGAGGACACAGAATCTAGTGGTTTTCCATCTTGAACAGAAACTCTAACCACTAATCTGTTATGCAAAATTGAGAAAAAAACCCCAGACCTACATCACTATCACTACACCTATGTATTAACAGAGATTTTAGACAAATATTGATGTTACTGTTGCTCTGAGCTTAATTAACTTACAGTGTGGGTTAGCTGTGCTCGAAAACTGGTTCAAATACTTCTCAACACATAGATATAGAACCAATTACTTTGTGTGAGGTAGTCATAAGCAGAAGAGAGTCTTGACAACTCTAGTCATAACCAGACACAGAACTCTGGGCATGTAGCACATTTTATTAGTACTTCTTTTTCAAATTCCTACAAAATTAGACAAGATTTTAACTCACCTTGAACTTCACCACTAAATTGGTCTTCTGGGCTCAGCTGCTTATCAGGTCCACATTCAATGCTAATGCTTTAAAAAGAAAAGAATGGTTTAAAGTCACACCAAAATAATTTTGGAAGGTATCTGAAATATTTTTCTAGTATCTGATAGCTCTTGTATGTGTGCATACCACTGCACTATATTGTAGATTATTTTTGTTAAAGAAGTCAGTATGTCTATTCCTCTGTTGGTTTTTGGCTTCTGCATTTGTATTTTTGATTATATCAGGATAAATTATATAGGTATTATATATTTATTATATTATATATATAAAATATAAATTATACATTTATTATACCAGGATAAATATTAGTGTTCTGTCAGTAACAGGTCTATAAAAGTACATTTTATTTGGACAAAACAGAAAAAACAAAGTAATACTTTAACATTATGCTCATCTCAAGCTAAATAAATCTATTCCTTTGTCTGCATATGAAATGTCTTTTTATTTTCAAATTTATTCCAATAATTTTCCTTCAAAATTGAAATATTTTTCATAATGACACAGCTCCAATTAACAGGTATTTTTCAGATTTCATATTGAAGTGATTGGTCACAATAGAACCTTTTGTCCCTATCCTTTAGAAACTTTTAACAAACAAACAAAAAAACCCCAAAAAACCCCACAACCAAAAAAACCCCCGAAACAAAGAATCTTAACATGTTTGATTTCACAACCACACACAGAGTCATCACTAATTAAGATTCCTTGTCCGCCTCATTATATTCATGATTCCCCTGTAAGAAGTGTAAAGCTCTGAGACACATGCAGCGGTCCCTGTTACTGCAACGGAACTTAGTTCTTGTTGAACCAAGGCCATGAGGATGATCACAATGTTAGTTCAGACATATTTCTTGAAACAGTTCATTTCCTCTTTCACTTTTTAATTATTAATGGATTTGTAGCAAGCTTATTTGATACGTTTTCAGGCCTTTTGAAGCTTCTTTGTTCTGTACTGCAGTTTATCTGCAGAAGGCTCTATCAGGGACAAGAGCTGGAGACAACAGTGTGCTAATTAAAAGGAACGCAACAGAGAGATGAATACAAAACGTTATGGTGAGGGGAAAAGAAGGTAAAGTGAGCTCCCTCCGTATCAAGAATCCATCCATGGGAAGGTAATGTTCTAAAGGAGAAAGGAAGCAAGACTTTTGCCGTGCTCCAACAGGAATCCCTCAGACGTGATAATCATCCAGATTGAGTCTCTTTTACTCTCTTAATGGCAGTGTTCACATTGTGTATACTTCTGAGAAGTCTCTGTCTTTTTGTTCCAGCTATCAGATGTTCCTCGAAGAGGGGATGTTACAAGCCAAATGGAGATCTGAAAAGCAAGTACTAGAATTTTGGGGGTTGAGGCAAACTGTGGAATTGGCCTTCCAAGAAGGAATACTAGGTGGTGAAAACTGCCCAGAATGTGAAACTGGACGCGAAAAGAAAAAGGATGTGTCTCTTGGGTACGTGCTGGTGGGAAAGCAGCAGAGTTATTAAAACCACATGGATCATATCTTGATCCATAGCCAGATGCCCAGCCCTTTGTGATAAACCCATGCAGAACAAATGCTATCTGAGATCTCTGTGTCTCAAGTGATACATGGTCAATGTGGATTGCAGAAAATCTAACTGAGCTTTATATAAGAATCATACTATATGAAGATTTATTTTAATCTTGCAGATAAAAGCATTCTTACTTTATCACTACAAATACAAAAGTAAGAGTATTTTCTATAAATGAGAATATTTGGTTCACTTTATTACAGTCAGTTTATTTGGTCTGCATTATCAGTAACTTTTAATTATATCCTCTCATACAAGAACTTCTTTAGAAGTACATAATTTAGATTTATATATTGACATGTTTTTTATTCATAGTTCTAACATAAGCAAAAATATCCTATGGTAATCTAACAGTTAAACCACCTAGGTGGTGAAAAAAGATAAGGACAAAAATGCTTAAATATCAACATTGTCTTTTTCAATTATATTTCTTTAGGGATTTTATTATAAGCAGATTCTGGATGACTCCTTACTTACACACAAAGATAACATGAAAATTGGTGTATAAGTTTTACACAAAATTAAAAATTAATATTTTAAGACAGCTTACATTGTGCACATTTTCTAATTGGCTGTTCATATTCTTAAAGCATAAATTAATTTCAGTAAATTTCTTCCCTAAAGCACTCTAAATTCCGAGCTTATGGTGATCCAAGTTACTTGCTCTAAATAATTTATCTCTACATAAAGCTAACATAAAATTTGTTCTAGCAATTAGCATGACAGGGTTGTTGTTGTCAGATACTCCTACTATATAGGCTAGGACTGATATACTCACTGAAGATGTGATGGACTGTTTAACAACAAGTCTATCTGCCACTGACAGAAGTCTGCTCTGGTACCATTCTGTGAATTATATAGGTCAATGACTTGTACAGCTTGGTTAATACCTCAAAAACTGTCTTTATGTACTTGCTTAAATAAGAGATGGAAGTATGCTTAAGCTGAGTTTGCATCCCCTTTGTGCTGGATGTCTGTAAATATTTCATTGAATAAGCTTATTGGCAGTATGTTCATGGAAGCAGGTTTTAAGCCTGCATTAAGGAATATGAATGTTGGACCTTAAAATACGAGCATTTGTCCCATACATTCAATTCTCAGAATTATGCATCTAATTAGGAAACAGATGTCATCTGACGAGAGTAGACATAAAAATGAGCAAATTACTTTATGAGAAAATTCCATTTTTTACACTTTAAAAAAATGCCTATGTATTTAGTACTTTTTCAGCACTCATCATCAAGTCAGAAAAAGTAAGAAAAACTAACTACAATAAAAACAGAATGAAAAAATATGTTAGTAAACATGTTAAAGACTTTTCATTTTGATTAATTTGAATCTGACATAATTTATCTTTTAATTTTAAATGCTGAAAGTCAAAACACAGGAATTTTCTGCTAACTCCTGCATATTATGGAACGGAATCACCAGAAATATCCAGCCTTTACTATGAAGCACAGAGTAAGCATGACATTGCCTAGAAAACAAGACTCCTGAACCAAAAGAAGTTTCAGGTCACTCTTGCAAGTAAGTGTATCATGTGACAAGATGCAAACACTACATTCCTTGAGTATTGTTTGTGCTACCAGAAGTGAAAATATGATTTTTTTTTTGGTGTGTGTATGCAGTTACATGGGTCAGTTGTAACTGTGTATTAGTAATATCTTGGCATAGGTCGTAATTAGATAAGTTTAAAACACCAGTACTTTTAAGATTGGAAGATACAATGATAGCAAGTTAGTAAGAATTCTTATATGCCATTGAGCATCTTAGAGACATACTCAGCTCCAAAAAGTGCATGATCATTTTAAAGTGCTAGCAGTTAACATTTCCATGAATATTCACATACTTTTCAGGTATACTCCAGAGACTATATCTATGCTAGTGAAAACAGAGCAAAAACATGGCCCTGGAGTGTTGGTTTGTAACGATCCATAGATATGCCCTTTGAAGCACAATACACAGGGATGATTAGAGGGACAACATGGGCTAGCGACCTTACCCGGGAGTGTTATCAGTAAGGCTATCGCTCTCTGGGAGAGGGAGACACTTTAATCATATGGAAAAGAGCTATGTTTCTCCCTCCAGGGTCAGAGAACGGCCTATGGCCTTTCCTATTTATTTGCATAGACATTACTAAAGACTAATGTTTGTCGGTAAACTGGGGAAACCCCGATGTCATAGTTTTACTACAAAAAGTAACGGAAACTGAATTTTCTTCCTGAAAAACATAAGTGTCTAATAACACATAAAAAGAAAAAAAAAAATGTTTTCTGGAAGATCTGCTCTGCTAATGCAGAGCAGCAGTAGAAAATACAGAAAATCCATGAAGGACATGAGTTTTGGCAAAATAAAAAAAAAAGCGGCAACTGCGCTAAGTAATTTTGTTACTATATTTCTTCATGTTTTCGAGCAAACACGTGTCTCTTGCTGCTTAGTGGTAGTATTGGTAGTGTGCCTGTTTTGACAAGAACTATATTGTAGGAAGACATTTACAACCTGAGACAAGAAAAGCTCTGGATTTAAAAAAAAAATAAAATATGTTAAAATCTAACTGAGAAGAAACACAGAAAATGATGCCTTTTAGGAAAAGACCATCCTTCAGCCTTCCAGGACTTAATTCTGCATATCCTTTCTTCAAGCTGAAACACCAAATTGGCAAAATGTGATGCAATATATAAATATTTATATTTTGTTATCCTTTTAAGTATAAGAAATTATGCTCATTGATGTTTATGAGGCGACTTGTATTTTATAAATATAGAAGCCACGTGCATATAAGAGCGTCACAGCCTACTAGAAGAATGTTAACTGCAACCACAGAAAGAAGAACGTAATTAAGAGATGCCTACATTCTGCCTTAACAGCTGGCTTTGCATATTTCTCCTGATTACAGCAGGGGACTTACAGGAGGAAAGCTGTGCAGAATGAATTTGAAAATTTTTGTTTGAAGACAACACATTGCCACTATGATTCAGACTACTTTTATTACCATGTCTGGAACTTGTCATTAGAGCTTTGATTAAGTTCCTATTTCTAGGAGAATAAGACAACTGTGGCATGACAGTAATTTGAGATTTCTAGATAGCTTTTTTTCACTTCAGTTAGTGAGGTTGCATACCAAGACATGAAGTACAGAATGCATTGACTCCATTCGTTAGTGATTTTTTTTTCCTGCCAAAGAAAAAACAAAAAAAACCTCTCTTGGTATATAACTTCACTAACCAAAGAGACAACATGCAGCCGATTTTTTAGATCTGTTGACAAACTTTCATACTCCTATTTGTAAGCTTGAATTGTTTCTGCAGTCATCTCAAGCAATAATAAAAGATATTTTTCTTGTAAGATTTTACTTCATTTTCAAAGAAATACAGTGAAAGGAAGGCATTTAAAAATTTCAAGAAATATGGTTTCTATTCTGATCTCTAGTATATTAAATTTAAACTAATTTTAATCCCTCAAAGTCAGTATAATTATTGATGATTTATTTTTCTGAAAAAAAGGTCTAAATCTGAGGCCAAACTTCAAGCAGTTCCAACTTGTGAAAGCCTATTAATCAGAAGATTACAGCTATTCCCTGAAGATAATTATGGTTTTCAGTCAGGTCATGACATGTCATAAAACAACATCCAGGGAGATATTACCCTTTATACAAATTACCTTTTTGTTCCTTCCAGAGGGATCCCTGATGACATTTAACAGTTGCAAGTTAATTTGATATTGTTTTTCTGCCTG
Organism: Ibycter americanus; assembly: GCA_035590275.1. Taxonomy (NCBI): domain Eukaryota; kingdom Metazoa; phylum Chordata; class Aves; order Falconiformes; family Falconidae; genus Ibycter; species Ibycter americanus. The sequence goes on from JAVJGI010000014.1 coordinate 41,000,320, forward strand.
AAAATATGTAAAAGTTGCTAACATTTTGCTTGTAAATGGAAAAGGATGAAAAAGAACACATGGCAAGCCTAACACAACATGAGCATAGAGTTATGTCATGTTTTAAATGAGATCTATTCAGATTTAAATATCTGCAATAGATCATAAATGCTTTTGTAGTTAATTTAGTTAACAGAATTTCCTAGCACAAAATGTTTAACTAGCTTTGTTTGTAGAACATTCTTCCCTGTGTACAAAGTAATCGTTTTGCGTATGGCTGTAGGTACTTGGTCGCTGTTGAAAATTCAATCTGCATTTGAAGTCCATTCTCAGTCTTCCCTGTTGCTGTGATCCCTGTCACATCAATGCCACTATAGAGAACTTCCTGTAAGCTTCGTGATGTTAAGGACTACTCTAAAAAAAAAGAGGGGGAACTTCCTTTTTGGATACTTTTAATCTCAATATAGCAACTGCTTATGTGGAATTTTATTACATGAATTATTTTGAAAAAATCACTACTATTTATTACACATGTTGATATTCCAAGATAAAAGATACTATAAAAATTAAAAGCATTGTTATTATCATTATGCAATTTAAAAACATGGAGTCCTTCACGCTTTAACTGACTCATATGTAAATTCCACATTCTTTGTTGTTTAGCAATTATGCTATAAAAAATAAAGGCTTGAAACTATTTTTTTTCATTAGCATAAGTGTTCTGATATGAATATTTTGCCAATACAATTAAGTTTAATACAAGAAATTGCAAACTAGAAATTATTAAGCCATTTATTCTATCCATCCATTGTGGCATTTGCAATAGAGTTTGCCTGACACATTGGTTTCACATTAACGTTATATGAGTTTAAAGAAAGGTCATGATTAGTTTTGGACTATTACTGTTCTAGTTCTCAAAATCTTTTGGAAAGTGGATGGATGTATCTTTTAAGGTGTCACAAAAAGATAAAAAATGGAAATTAAATGTAACGTAGATACTAGCTAACCCCAAAGCACACTGAAAAAGTAGTACAATTCATTGTGTGCCCCAAGTTGTATGTTTCTGAATAGTCTTGATGAGGTTGAGTACCTCAGTGCTTTTGTGGTACCTAAATGTGAAGAGGATCTTGGAGTAGGCATTTCAATCATCTAGATGTCTTGGAGATCTTATCTGATGAGTAGATTCTGAGTATTCTCAGTATACAATGGCAAGTCTATATAACAGAAGAATACATAATTTCAATGAAAAATTAATTATTAACCAATTCATTATATACTAATGTAGTCATCGCAGCACAGGCAGGTTAGTGGGCTGTAACAAGGCTTTTACCATCGGTCAGCTTCTACTGTCCATGCTGTGTCTCTTTCCTCCAGAGACCAGACCAGACCAGACCAGACCAGACCAGACCAGACCAGACCAGACCAGACCAGACCAGACC
>JAVJGI010000014.1:41001837-41023876 GCA_035590275.1 Ibycter americanus
CAGACCAGACCAGACCAGACCAGACCAGACCAGACCAGACCAGACCAGACCAGACCAGACCAGACCAGACCACTCCTCCTCTGTCCAGCCCCTTTCCCACCATCCCCAGTGCTATTTAACTACTTAGTGGCAACGAGCTACAGCTGCACATCATCCATGTCAATCAACTCACTGCCTTGGAGGCAAGACCACAGCTGCATATTTTCAATGCTAATCAACCTACTGCCTTCATTCCTCTACATGTAGTTATGTGGGAGAGAATTTCAGGGGTTCATCTACCTCTTCCATGTCCTAGGACCCTTTTCTGGTTATCAAACAGAGAAAGGACACATGATTATACAACTCAGTGACTAATCGTATAGGGTACTTGATTTCATGTCCAAGATATGTGTTTGGCATTTTAGGCAGTGATAATTTAAGGGTAAGTACAGAATATTTCTGAGACAAAAATCCAAATCTTTCTTCCTGAACATCTCTTGACTCTTTCCATTGGTTTGGAAACTCTTTATTCACCATAAAAAAAATATTGTAATTCTAAATTTATTGTAAAAGAAATGTAGGCACCTTAGGACACTGGCAGAACTCCCTGTTTGAATATGCTCCCAAAGAACATTATCTCAACAACCCAAAAAACATTATCTCAACAAAAGGACTGTAAATTACAGACTACGGAACTGAGCAAAACATTTCTTCCGCCTACCTAGCTTCTCTCTGCATCAAAACTGCACAAACAAAGCTTATGATAACTGCGTTAAAACAAAATTAAACAAAACAAACCCAACCAAACAAAAAAACAAATCCCACAAACCAAAAACCCAGTGATGAAGATATAGTTCAGTACTGCAAAAAGGAGAAAATATAAATTCCCAAAGGGATGATTAATCTCACAGAAAGCCAAAGAAGACTCCAAGACTAGAAGTTAAATTTCAGGAAAATACGTGTCCCACATAGACTTAAGAGCTGTTATCAGTTATAAACAAACTGCAAAAGGAAACATTACGTATTTTATTTCTTTTAGTATTTCTTTCAGATCAAGCAACATTTTGAAATTTATCCTTTGCCAAGGTTATATGACCTGTTTATTTAATAAATCATATTAAAGACCAGCTGTTTCTGTCATGTCTCTAAAATATATACATACATAAGCATTGCCGGCTGTAAGAAATTGCCAAAGTGCTCAAGGAAAGAGGTTGTGACTATGCATAGATTAATAGTATGTCTTGACCCACTGTAACAGAATTTGTTAGTGATTACTGTGGTGGAAACTACTGAAACAATTTTCCTTTGAGGCTGGATACAGATTTTGTTGAGTTTCTTCGAAGGAATTTCTTATTCTCTGGGGAATGCACAAATGTCTTTCCTAGCATCGTTAAAATAATTTTTGCTCTCTTCAGAACAAATAACCCGCTGTATGAACAATGTTTCTTGTTGTCCTGAAGACAATAATGTGAACATTCCATAGTTTAAAGTAGTCAAAAATAATTTAAACATATTCAGATCCTACAGGAATGTTATAAACTTGATCTTTTAAATATAACTGCTGCTTGAACTACAACCACATTCCAAAGCTCAGCTGTATACCTCAAACATACCTCCCTGCCAAGAAGGTGGAATCCAAGATTTGCACCAACCGTACATCATGCACACGTCCAGGTTTCCATAAACACAAGCTCATGGACCAGACATCTCACAACAGACAACCTAAAAATAGTGCCCTTCTCAGCTGTTCTCAGGCATGTACTTGTTATGACTGCAGATTCATAGCAGTAACAGTTTTGTCATTTATACTGATAAAAAAGCAGTTAAGAGTTGTTAACAAGTGATTGGTGATCCATGTTGTCAAAACCAAGATGTATGTAGCTTGACTGATTTTACTAAATTTAACTAAATCTAACTACTTCTCTATTATAAGTATTTATAGCAAAACACAGGTCTTAAAATGGTCAGGTGAACTGGACCTTTAGAGAGCCTGTTTGTCTCTCTCAGCTGCAAAAGGATGCCGGACTGCCACTTCGTGCACAAGTCTCGATAATAGTAGACATCTAAAGTTAAGCCCTCCCCAGTTGGAGGGGAGATTTCAGGGTATTTCAGAAGATGAAAAATATATCTTACACAGAGATCTGAGAATCTTATTTATCTTATCAAAAAAAAGGTCAGGAAAGGACCTAATATACCTTTACAAGTCACCTAGAGAGAGGAATTATGACATGAAAGATCACCTAAAAATATGAAAGCATATCAAGAGCCCCTAGTTGAAGGCTGAATGCATACTGCAATTATTTTTTAATTTTTTTTTAAAATAAGAGCAATTTTCAACAAAAGAGGTTACCTGGGACTGAGGTGTGCATTCTCCTCATCCTTGAAGATTTTTAATTTAATGTGAAAATGTAAAAAAACCCAAACAACTGTGGCACAGAGAAAGAGAATCTCTGTAAACTGTATCACATGCGAGGCCAGTTGATGCTACAAGCCCATTTTAACTTTAGAAACTGTTAACATGTAATTAGTGTTACAGCCACTGCTGGGGTTTAATCCCTTGGAACGTACTTGTTTCTGTACTTGGATCCTTTCTGTGTTTTCTAATCTGACAGGTTTTCAAGCCTTAAGAAAGATCTGTTTTAAAATGTTGTTTTAAAGCCATCTTACAAGCTTTTAGTTACATAGTTTTACTGCTATTAATAAAAATCAAAACATTTTAATGGTATTTTATATGCTACTGACAAGATAATTTTATCTGAAGAATTTGCTTGGCCTTTTCTTTGTGTTAGCCACTCATGACATAAAAGAAGACAGATGTTTCACAGATGTCGGAGAATAAGAGCTCATTAATAATTAAGATACTCAGTTTCATAGTTGCATAAACTGTATAGATAAGTACCACATAAGGAATTTGTTCTACCACATCAGGACGTAGAGAAACATGACATTAAAAACTGGTTTTTTTCCCTCTGCTATGTTCTGCATATGCAAATTCTGACTGCCGACCTCTCTGTATGTGTGCATTTATTTTTTCTGTTTATTTTCTTTTAACAGAAGTCCCTGAAATCTCTAGCTACTTTGATCATGCATTTTTGACAAGCAGCTTTTGTTTGTTCCCCCTCCAGGCTCACATTCTCTGCTGTGTTATGTCACTACTGGTTCTGTCAATCATGTACCTCTACAACAAGTGCTGTTAAAGAAAAGCAGAGAGTGATAGTTAAAATGTCTAATCAATTTAAAAACATATGTTGTTATACTATAACGTTAAACTGCACATAATTCTTGTAGAAGTATAGATGTGTTTAAGACCAGCACGTGCATTCTAATCACATTGCATGCATAATGGTGATTTATACAAATGATATATATTAATGAAGTTTTTTACAAAAGCTCTGTCTATTTCTTTTTTTATAAGTTTTGAAATTAGAATGTGGCAGATTTTCTAAAGCTCAAAAGTTTTCAGTAATGCCTTGTGGAGGGAAAGGAAGAGAGGAAAAGTAATATTCTGGGAAAGTCAAATAAACAGGGATGCAGAAGGTTGTGCTCACATAAAAAGTGCAACCATAGATTGTTTTGTATTATGTTGCTGCAAGAAAGTTCCATTAGGATTAGAAATTTAGGTTAAGACAGACAAGCGCCATATTAACATCCATGAATTAAGAAAAACTTGTTGTCTGTCTCTTTTTTTGAACTGGCTGTGCTGGTTTTGGCTGGCATAGAGTTAATTTTCTTCATAGTAGCTAGTATGTTTTGGAGTTGTGCTGAAAACAGTGTTGATGATAGAGGGATGTTTTGGTTATTGCTGAGCAGGGCTCACCCAGAGCCAAGGCCTTTGCTGCTCCTCACACATCCCCACCAGCGAGTTGGCTGGGGGTGCAGAAGAAGCTGGGAAGGGGCACAGCCAGGACAGCTGACCCCAGCTGGCCAAAGGGATGTTCCGTACCATACGATGTCACATTCAGCAATAAAAGCTGGGGGAAGAAGAAGGAAGGGGGGATTTTCTGTGTTATGCTGTTCATCTTCCCAAGTAACTGCAACGTGTGCTGGAGCCCTGCTTTCCTGGGGATGGCTGAACGCCTGCCTGCCCATGGGCAGTGGTGAATGAATTCCTTGCCTTGCTTTGCTTGTGTATGCAGCTTTTGCTTTACCTGTTTCACTGTCTTTATCTCAACTGACAAGTTTTCTCACTTCTGCTTTTCTGACTCTCTTCTCCATCCCCCTGCGGGGAGCGAGCGAGTGGCTGCGTGGGGCTTAGTTGTGGGCTTGGGTTAAACCACGACACCGGCAAACTTAACTAGCTACTTACAAAATCCTAATATTGGCACTAGAAATGCATATTACATTGATTTACTGTAAAGCACTGCAAGGTAACACTAAACTTTTGAGTGGTCTCCGCAGTATATTTTCTTGTTTTGGGTGAATGGAATGTGTACAGTGGCTGTTGTAGTACATCACTAGAATTAGTTTCCTGGGATTAGCATAATGCTATTCTATGAATCCTCCTTTCCATTTTACTGCTTCTGTGTGGCTGTTTGTTTATAGAAAATCCTATCAATCACCTGGATTCATTAAAAGTCTGCCTAAAGAGCACAGTTCTGTATAATTTTCTTTACCATTATTTTTAGAACTGTGCATGGGAAACCAGAATCTATGCAATTTTTTATTCAGTATAACACTCTCCTTTGAGAGGTAGACTAGATTTACACCAAGGCTGATTACACCAAGATATGAATAAACCGCTAAAAAAGTATGCAAAAACATCTACACTTTTCATTAAAAAGGATCATTTTGATATAGAAAAGTAGCTAGGTCTGGGAAAGCAAGGAAAATCTTTTGCAAATGCTTTTCCATAATAATGATATTCAGACACTGCCTAAGAACCTATCTCAGCATAAAGGTTTGGAAACACTCTAGAGAAACCTCCTTCTGTAGACACAGATTTAAAAACGGCTTTGAAGCTTTTTTCCAGCAAAGCCGGGTCTACTGGAGGGAAAGCTCACCTTTCTCTCATCTTTGTTGCTTTCCTCTGCCCCTCATCCAAGTGGTAATAGCAATGTATTTAGCTGAATACAGCTCCTATCTGCAGCATTATGTATGTCTTTTAGTGACTTGCATGTAAAGTTACGTGGTTGTAGGATTTCAACTAATGTAGAAGAGCCTTTAAATATTCAATACATAATAATTATTTTTTTACATTTAAACAGAAAGGGTGTTGCCCTTATGAGTTTGTGGGGGAAGTATTCCATGTCCTTTTAAAAGTGTGTGAGAGGGTAAAGCTGTGACTTCACTGGATCCAGTGGAAAAAATATTATTGAAGGGGGGCAAAATCACATCTTGAGTGTTTCACAGAATCATAGAGTGGTTTCTTGGAATAATCTTTCTGTAAGCTTTTTAATTTTCACAGCTATTTATGAGTTAGCTGTGTTTACCTTGGTATCATAGTTACATGCTTTTCTCATATTTTCCAGTCCTTGCTGTCTTTCCCACTTTACTTCTTTAGTTTTGCTGTCTGAATATGGATTTAGTCATGTTTTCCTACATATTATAAAAAGAAAGGCACCGAAGATATAAAACATGCATTTCCTCTGCATTGGGCAAGTATTTAATTCCTTTGACATAAATAAAGTCTCAATAAAATCTCAACTCTGTAGACAAAATTCAGAGATTTCCCCCCTCAGAAAACAATTATTTGATGGAACTTTACTAGTAGCATTGAGAACTAGAAAAGGTAAATGAAACTATGTGAATTGACCACTGAGGATCAATATGAGGATATGAGATGAGTACTCATAAATTGTCTTTTCTTGAAGGATTAGTGGAAAAAAATGTCTATCAGTAATGGAGACTGAATATAAAAAACAAAGTTTCTTCTTTTTCATGTTTTAGTCAACAATATATTTTAGTTTGTTTGTTATATTTATGTGTTTAATAAAACCTTCAGTTGGTGTACGTTAGTATGTCAGGTGTGTAGCACATTGGGGCATTTTGGTACATCTCCATTGAACCTGTAGATGGCATCACCACTACATTTAGAAACAGAACTATTCAAAACAGGGGTAATACCCTGAAAAGATGATGTTTCTTAAAAAACTTCAGTACTGATCATAATGGATGAAATACATCAGAAACAGTGATTTCCCTTAGTATTTCAGTGTGCACATTTTTTGAGCCATATACTGAGACATCTTTTGGAGTCATTTCATTAGGGAAGGGACATGGTGTTAGATAAATAACATAATGCTTAGTTTTCTTGGCTCTTGAACGTGCTGTCCCAGTTTCTTTGCCCTTCTTATCATTCTTTACTTACACTGAGATAGCATCCCTGAGGCATAGGCACCCTTTTATGTGTTGTACAAGCATAGGAAAGACAAGTTTCCCTCTGCCTAGTTTTATTCTTCAGGAAGTATTCAAGTGGAGACTGAAGAAGCAATTAAGCAATTAATGAAGGGGTTTTACCCCGTCTGCCTGTTTTCTGTGTGATCACGGCGCAGGGTCACACTCTTTTTGTGCCTCAGTTTCCAACCCTTACAAGTATTTCAGCCTGAAATTTTACAAACTGGCCAGTGCTTTGCACCTGAAGCTTGTGTTCCTGATTTCATAATCAAAACAATTTATTGAAATGGCAGAAAAATACATACTAGATCTTAAGGCCTGAGGTCATAATTTTGGTTATTGTCATGGGATAGTGTCAGAACTCACTCTAAAGAGCGTTGGGTGGAATTGTGGTCAGAATAAAAGAAGCAGTAACAGTTCTACCAGAATGCTAGTGTAATACATGGTTTCTGTCAACCTCTCTAATATACAGTTTCGAGTAGAACTGGTCATCCACAGCTTTTAAATATTTCCCATATTAACTGCATTAATCTGCTAACCTTGCATGCAGGAACAGCAGCTAAAAAGTCCTGTGATAATAAAACCTATTTAAGATTTCATCAGCAAATCTTGCCATGATTTGTTGAGTTTCTATCAATCAAATGCATATAAATTCCAGGGAACTTTATTAAAATTGTAAATAGCTCAGTGATATTGTTTCTTACAGCTGTGATTATTAATACTGTCCACATGGGGTCAAACATCTAATCAACACATTATTGCAGATATAACTGAAATTTCGTTGTCATCTTGGAAAGTTTTGCTTGACTTTGGATAAGAAGAAAAAAAAAATGCAAGAAAAAACTGAAAACCAGAAAGTATTCTGGAATACCAGTCATCCACTGATTTCCTTTGTGTTTGATGCACAAGAAACAAAAATTGTATGAATTATTGCAGCTTCCTTTTTCATCCCCTCCCCTCTCCTCCTCTCCCTTCCTCTCCTCTCCTCCCCGCCTCATTCCCCCCCTCTCCTCTCTCTCTTTTTGTTCTGTGGTGGCTTTTTTTCCCTTCATTCTGCACAGTCATTCCTTCTTTGGCATTTCTTGAGCGCAAATATTGCTGGTGAACTGAAAGGACTAACTGGTGAACTTGAGCTCCACTTCCCATTTTACTGATTGTAAAGAAAAGATCAAATAACTGTTCAGCTACCAAAAACAGCAACGAAATCTCTTTTGTTGACTACAACTTGCTAGCACAATAAATTATAAATCATGTGAGCTTGCAAATCCTGTACAAGTATTAAATGCTACTGAAGGTGAATTTAGTGTGAAAATACATTGCATTTTTAATTGGAGAAAATACCCTTTTGAAATGAAGCTGAGGGAAAGATAGTGAAGTGAGATGATGACTGTTGTTTCCAGTGGTTCACTGTTCTGCAAGAGGACATGCACTTAAATTAGGATACAATTTTTTTTTACTTATCTGGCAGTCATTTGGCAAAATAAAGATTTTGCAGGTCGTCATTTGTTGTTTTCTTCTTTCTACCTAGTGGATGGCTGTTATTACCTTTTGTGATCCATTGCAGCAGGTGCCTAGCTTTGCTTGGACCTCATTGCCTTTCCCTCCTGTCAGGGTTAGAAGTAGAGTGAAGAAGCTAGTCAGTTCGCTGTAACCATCAATACTAAGTTGCCAGATTCTTTGGTGTGACAGTGTTCCTCCCCTGATACACCAGACACAAAGAGTATGTCTTCTGGCACAAGTTGGCCTTAGTGACCAGCTCGACTTGCAAGTTTCCCTTGCATGGGTTCGTATGTAAAACCAGTGACCTTCCTAACACAAGTCTGAAAACTGTACCAACTCTCAGGTGAGGAAACGTGTCCATCTTACCTAAAATTTGATGTAAACAATAGTTTTGATGAGCAACTACCAATCTTTATTGGAGAGATTTGGGGTTGTTCAGCCTACAGAAGGGAAGGCTCTGGGGAGACCTTACTGCAACACTTCAATGTATAAAGGGGACTTACAAGACAGATGGAGAGAGAGTTTTTGCGAGGGCCTGTAGCAATAGAATGAGGGCCAACAGTTTTAAACTGAAAGAAGGTAGGTTTAGATTGGACACGAGGAAGAAATTTTTTATGAGGAAGGTGGTAAGACATTGGAATAGTGTGGATGCCCATCGTTGGGAGTGTTCAAGGTCAGATTGGACAGGACTTTGAGCCCCCCGATCTAGTGAAAGATGTCCCTGCCTATAGCAGGGATGATTGGACTAGGTGACCTTCAAAGAACCCTTCCAACCCAAACCATTCCACGATTCTGTGGTTCTATCACAAGTCTTTTGGCTTGCCACTGCCTTCAATCATGGCCAGTTCTGCTTCTGCATAATTTCAACCAGCTCACAGTTCTCTTCAGTGACTTAAGTGAACTTATGCCTTAATAGTTGAATTTCTTCTTTTTATGAAACTCCAGACAGTAATTTTTTTTTCTTTCTTGTCATGCCAACCCATATTTAACGTGATACTAAGTGCCAGTTCTGACTCACTGGGCTCTGTACACAATTCTCATTCAAATGGACTTTCCAGCGAGAGCTTTACCTGTACCTTGCATGCATTTAAATGACAGTGACTGATGAACTGCAAGCCCTTGGTCTAATTAGGTTTTTGACTCTCAGTCTTTCCTGTTCATTTAATTCAGGTACCCACAGATTTACTTATCCCATGGATTTGCCCAGCTGAAGGGGCCTCATAGTTTTCCTGAAGGCAATTCCACTTTGTATGTCTTACTCTACTCTTTTAAGAAGTTGCCTACATTAAAATATCTGTGACTATCTTGACATGACTAGGTAATGTTTGACCTGCTTCTTTTATGAGTGAAGTGACTTTATTTAAACTTGAATGTAATTTACTGAAACTACATATATTTAAACTAAGGAAACAAATTTATTTCTCCAAAATAATTACCTATTACTGTCTATGTGTTTTGGGAAGATTAGAATCTAAGAAAAAAATGTTGTTTTGCATCAAATCAGGCACTCTTGAAAATTACATCAGTATAATCTCAGTTATCCACAGACCAGTTTAAACTGTGAGGGCTTTTATGCTTCTGAGCGGCAGGTTTTCTTTATGGCAAGTTATTATAGAGTAAGTGCGCAAAAGACAACATGATATGATTTCAGAAACTAATCTTGGCAGATCCTCAGCATTCAGATTATTTGTTCTGAATGCAACAGAATACACAGTTTGTTATGTAATAATTTTGTTGGTGAATTGCCTTTCATTTTATTGAAAATATGCATATACATACACTCAAATATTTGTGAAAATGAACACATACAAAAAATGGACTCTTGCACTAATTGAATCATAGAGTAAGCTAAAATTAATAAAAAATAGTTGGTTCAGATCAATGACAATAGCAGCCTTGCTAGACGTAACACTTCTAACTTATCTAATTCTGTATATAAATGAAATATTTTAAACATTCAATTATTTCAAATGATATGTCATTATATCAAAATACAACAGACGTACAAATGTGATACATATATAGATGAACTACAGTGCATACTACAGCAATGTAGACATAGCAATAAGGGCTGCATTATTGGTTATTGTATTGAGGATAATAAAACTTATCATTCCATTATAATCTACACAAGACATACCTTCAAGAACATATTATCACAGGTGTTTTAAAATTATGCATCTTAGGGTGATGCTTAATTATTGCATAACTAAATTTGATTAGGAAATATCTCAGCCATCAGAACAGGTAGCCAATCAATTTTTACTTTTCTGTTTTATGGTTAAATACTTGTTTTGACTGTACATGCTGTTGGAGATTTTAAAAAAGCAGGATTCAAAAGCTACAGACTACTCTTTGTTAAAGTAAATGGTGCTAGATTGTTGCTTATATCTTTAGCTATTTCATACCTATAAGACATAAAAGTTTTTAAACAGAGAAAGTTTATTTTAAGTGATGTCAGTAGTTTTATTTCTTTTTATTAACCCACCACTGCCTATATTGTGTTAAAATAATCCTACTCAGCCAAAAATATTTAACATTAAATCAAGTAATAGAACTGGTATACCTGTATTTCTATTGTAGCCATACTTGATCAGGTAACAACACAGATAGTGTGTGTTACCATGAGCTCAAATTTAATTCATTCTGCAGAGCATACATATCAAATAAATAACAATTCATCTAGATTGTCAGATGGTTCAATTAGTAGTATTTAAAATATTTATAGTTTTTAAATACCATGTCAATTATATAGGGCAGTTTACATGAATGAAATCATAAATCTTCTTATAATTTCAAAGAAGAATTTCCTTAGACTACTTGTAGTAGTCTAAATGAAAATTAAAAAAAACCACAACTAAATGAAAATAACAAAATCTGATACTATTTTGCTAAATTCTCTACAAAGGATTTAAACCTCAACGGCTGAACTGGGTCTCTTGAGCCACATCACTAAAAATGGGATAATGGCTCAGTTAGATAGCTTTCTTGTAATTATTTTCAAAAGTTTATAACAATCTGGAAGACAATTAGAAATGTCTAACAGGATTCCATAAATCTTCTGCCTCACAGCACATTCTTTTCTGAAAATAGCTTAAGATTATGATAATTACAGTGCCTTATGTACAGGTAACGTATTTTCTACCCAGCAATTCTCTAAGTAATTTACTGAAATAATAATGGAATAATAAACACCCTCTGTACCCACCTCTTAGCCCTTGGCTTATAGTGTGGAGCCCCTCAAATTATTTTGGTGTCCAATCACAACACATTGCTGTACTGTATTTAATATTTTAGAGCTATTCAAATCTGTCTTAATTTCATCTTGATTTTTAATTATAACAAACTAACTTTTTTCCCATGTGTTCTATAGCAGTTTCTAATTTGTTTGTCTTCAGGAAATATATCCAATTTAATTTTCATGCTTTAAATAAGCTGATATATAGTACTTAATGTCACAATTTCTTCTCCAGCTGCCAAAGAAACCAGACTGGTGAAGAGATAGGATACAGACAGGAAAATGGCATAAATGACCTGAAAGATGAGGACATATTTAAAAGATTTTGTACTTTCTTTGCTTACTTTACTTGCTAGAACATGAGCAAAATAGTTCTGTGAAAAATAGGAAAACTCATTTTTCAAAGACATTAATGGAATTTTAGAGACAGAATATGCCAGAAGAAGCAATATCTTCCATTAGATCTTTATTAAATGAAAAAAAAAAGACAAGAATTTGGTTTCAAATTGCTTCATCAGCCAATGCAGTGTAGCTCCTGTAGAAAAACAGAACAAAACAAAACAAAACTCCAACCCATTTTTTAAAATGAGCAAGTTAAGCCAGCTCTACTGCATTATTTATTCATAAGTTAACAAATGCTGTGGAGTTATTGTGAATGTTACGGGATCCCTGCCTTTTTATTGCCACCTCTAGATCAAAGAAACTTCCTTCCTCATGATCACAATAATACAAAGGAAAGAAGTAAGATGTGTGAGCACACCTGCAGAGCAATTGGTAACCAAGCTTTAGCCATCTGAAATGGCTAAAAGATGGCTGAACTTCTTTCAGCGTGGGAAGAGGCAAAGCAGATGCAAGGCAAGAAGAGGATTTGTGGAGGAGGGGTTAGAAACAAGGGCTAAAATGAAGATGAAGCTTTTTTAAATTTATTTTCAAAGTAATGTTGAGGTGTTGAAGTATGTAAAGGTGAAGTTAAAGTGTTACAGTATGTAAAGGATGTAAAGGTGAAGAACATTTGAGGTTTACTGATTAGACGGAAGAAACTACATAGTCAAAGCAACAATGGAAGACATATAACACCATAAGATTTAAAGTTTCTGAAAGCTCAATTAAAGGAGCCCAACGTTTCTCAAGGACAAATAGGCAGTATTCCAGGTACAGGTACATGTAAACCACAAAGATAACCTTCTGTTTTCCAGAGAAAAACCCCAAAGGTGAGCCAATGTCTTTCTGTTTTTTCAGAAAGTCCCAACAAAGTCCCAAAGTAAATTAAAGACCAGATTATTTTTCTTCCCTTCCATTTTTCCTTAAAATATAAATTGAGAACTTTTAACTCTCTACAAGTTCTAGACATTTCTCTGGAATATAAACATGTATTTCTGCCAGAATATTTAAAAATGTAACTTGGATAAGGTGGAAAATAGAACTAAATGATATACATCACATTTCTTCCAAGGTCACATTAGTAGTAAAGAGATTCTGGGAAATTCCGGAACTCACTCTGCAGAAACCTGAGATGGGAACATAAGGATTCAAATAGTAACTCCTGAGAAGGCCACTGTGACCTGAAAACAGGATCTCGTTCCTGGGTTCTTCTCAAACAGAACTTTTGGATTTCTGCAGAAAGTCTAACATTTTAGGAGAACCAAGGTCCTACTGATGGTTCCTTTGAAATGGTGAGAGAGCACAGATCCCATTGGAATCTTAATTTCTAAAATGCTGGGAAATATTCATCATGTCTCTTCAGGCTCTACATATTTTGTCCAATGCTTGACTTCAAAAGCAAATATTATCTGGATATAGACTAAGAGCTGCAGGATATGACATATAGTGAAAGCTTAATGATGCATTTAAAGTGAAGAGTATATCAAATACATATTTCCTTGAATTTCTGTCTGAGATTAAAATTGTGAAAATTTCAGATATGCTTCATTTGTGTCACACTGTCCACAAATCTGTTTGACAGAGTATAGCCCAAGGACAGAACTGAGCAGTTAAGAAATGATGAACAAGCCTTTTCCTTCTCATAGTATGTATGTTTACTGTTACAGAAAATGCCAGATCTCACCCATCTTTGCGAATAAGTCAGTGTTCTTACTCCTCAACAAGTTGTGCCATTCTTCTGCCCCAGGTTGGGGCATATAAAGCTCACTTCTATACCTCAGCCAGTTATCCTTTTGGAGATAGAGTGAAACAAGCTAAGGATGATTCTTTCACCTCTTTTAAAGGTCTAAGGGGAGATGATTTGGTTTTGTAGATACTGATCATTCACATACTATGAAAAAGCCTGGAGTGATTAGCTCAAACATACATGCCGAGTCAGATAACTAGAAGAAACCAGGGCAGATTAATCCTACCCTTATTTGATGGCAGCTGCCAGAAGTCTTAACATCTATATAGTTCAGTGAATAATTTCAGATAGGGAATGCATTCAATTAACTTCACCTGCCTCTTCTTTCTAATCATAAGCAGTCTTTTATGTTTTACTCTTTTTTTCAAAAAGGGTAATTTATAAAGTACTCCTTAGCCTCTATATCAGCAATATAACATTCCAGTGTATAAAGCTGAGATGTATGTGTTAATTTTCACTGGACATTAAGATTTAAGTCAGTTTGTGGTACTGACTAATTTCCTCCCAAAATTCAGGTGGTTTTTCCCCATTTATTTTCTGGATGTAAAGTAATTCTGCAGAATACCCTTTGAAGGCAAACACAAATAAGGGAAAGTCATCTGAAACACACTCAGAGTCCTTAGCTGTTGATGAGCGTACGGAATATTTTGTCATTTGCACTAGAAAGGAGGAAGCGAGCCATTCCATTTCAAAGAATGTGACAACTGTAATTATTTTTACCATTTCACAATTATTCAATAGTTTGATTTTGTCATTACCAGCACTAGTGTCCAAGGTAGCCTGTGTAAATTATTTTTCAGTTAATTATTTTGCTTTTTGTTTGTCTCATAAGTATTATGTTAGTACACTGTTTGGAGGTATATATATATATGTGTATGTATTGGGTATATGTAGCAAAGTTTTGGTAGTGGGGAGGCCACAGGGGTGGCTTCCATGAGAAGCTGCTAAAACCTTCCCCTGTGTTCAGTAGAGTCAATGCCAGCCGGCTCCAAGATGGACACGCCGCTGGCCAAAGTCAAGCCCATCAGTAATGGTGGCAGGGCTTCTGTAAGAACATATTTAAGAAGGGGGGAAAAACACTGGACAAGAACAGCCAGGGAGACGAGTAAGTATATGTGAGAGAAACAGCCCTGCAGACACCAAGGTCAGTGCAGAAGGAGGGGCAGGAGGTGCTCCAGGCTCCAGAACAGACGTTCCTCTGCAGCCTGTGGTGAAGACCATGGCGAAGCAGGCTGTCCTCCTGCATCCCATGGAGGTCCACAGTGAGCAGACACCCACCTGCAGCCCATGGACAACCCCATGCTGGAGCAGGTGGATGCCTAAACAAGGCTGTGACCCTGTGGGAAGTCTGCGCTAGAGTAGGGTCCTTGCAGCACCTGTGGCCCTCTGGAGAGAGGAGCCCAGGTTGCAGCAGGTTTGCTGGCAGGGCTTGTGACCCTGTGAGGGACCCACACTGGAGCAGTCTGTGCCTGAAGGATGGCACCCCATGGGAGGGACCCACACTGAAGCGGTTCCTGAACTGCAGTCGGTGGGAAGGACTCATGTTGAAGAAGTTTGTGAAGGACTGTCTCCTGTGGGAGGGACCCCACGCTGGAGCAGAAGAAAAGTGTGAGGAGTCCTTCCCTTGAGGAGGAAGGAGTGGCAGAGGCACAACGTATGATAAACTGACCGTAACCCCCATTCCCTGTCCCCCTGTGCTGCTGGAGGGGAAGACGTAGAGAAAACTGAGAGTAAAGTTAAGCCTAAGGGAAGTGGGGTGGGAAGGTGTTTGAAGTTTGAAGTTTTGCTTTTATTTCTCATTATCGTACTCTACTCTGGTTGATAACAAATTACATGAATTTCCCTGAGTCAAGTTTGTTTTGCATGTGATGGTAACTGGTGAGCACTGTCGCTCTGTCCTTATCTTGACCAAAGAGCTTTTAGGTGTATTTTCTCTCCCCTGTCCAGTTGAGGAGGGGAGTGATAGAGTGGCTTTGGTGGGTACCAGGCATCCAGCCAGGGTCAATCTACCATTATATATATATATATTTTATATTTATATATTTTATATATACAATTTTTTTTTCCTCCCTTGTTCCCATTTTCTCATGCTTCTCGATGTTTCACTCACTTTTGCTGCCTGTTCAAATATTAGAGAAACTCCTCCAAACAATTCCACAGCTTGATTGAACCCATTTTCACAAAACTGAGGTCTTTCACACCAGATGAGAATGTGGCCACTTGCCATGTAATTTAGTAGAACAATTTTGATTGATGTCCATTTTAGATCTTGCCCCAGATATTTTCTTGTACATAATTTTTTTAGTAGATAAATCATTTTCACTGGGGTAATAAAATATACTTAGGAATACTATTAAGTAAATGAATTAATGCTGCACAACCTAAAGTAAGAGGTCAAATAAGCGGCACTATTTATCTTGGCAAAATATATAACAATCTCAAAATTAAATTAGAAATAAGTAATATTTTATGCACAGATAACCATTTATGCTATACTACATTGGTTTCATTCATTTTTGAAGGAAAATACACATTTTATTGCCCAAAATTCTTTGTGTAGAATTTATCTCAAGAGTCTATTTGACTGCTTTTATTTTCTAATGAAATATTAGTATTGAACTCTTGTGTATTTTAAGTGACTTATGTGGTTAATGTTGTTAGCATCAACTTTACTCCTGAGAGCTGATGCTGTGATATTGTGTTCCCTATTTCCTCTGATGTTCTGGTACATGTTAAGGGAGTACTTCAGAAATAAAGTGCAGTTATTGCTTAGGAAGAAAAAGCGACTATGTAGACAGTCAATATACTTATACTGTGCTGTAAGTCAGCAGTATTTCTGGGTCAAAGATCAACTCAGTGACATACCTGTGTGGAACTGCTTGAAAGCCTGTGCAATTATACTTTGTGTCATTTCAGGCTTTTACCATTTGAAACACTTGAAGACTAGCGGCATTTATTTATTTATTTGTTTATTATTATTTGTACTATTACTTACACTTTCCATGGATAGAGGCAACTTTAAATAAAGTACTTAATGAGCACTTCTAATCAGCTCTAAAAGTGAGGCTAAGACAAATGAAGGGCTTGAAAGGACATGAGAAACCACTCATTATTGAGTCCAATCCTGTATTGAAATAGGATCAGTTGTACTCATGTTGTCTCTGACAAGTCTGTCTAACTTGTTCTGAAAAGCCTTCAATGAAAGGGATTCTACATTGTCCCTAAGAACATTGTACCAGTGCTTTACAATACCCATATGACAGTAAAAATTTTATTAGAAAAATGTCATCAATGAAAAGGATGTAGAACATGAAAGCTCTTTCAAGGGGCAAAGTAACTTTGCCCAGCGGATACTCGATAGTTTAAGCCATAAAGTGAAAGCAGGGAAAAAAAAAAAAAGAAAGCAAAAAAGACCACCACCCTTATTGAAATGAAACATAAAAAGAAGTATACAACAAAATGTAACTCTGCAGGAGACGACTTGGCAAGGAAGACAAGATTAATATATGCAATTGTACTTTATTTGACCAGAAATAGCGAAGTCAAGTTCTTAGAACTAGTTTTTCATCTGAAATATCATCCTTACAACTGCACAGTGGCCCTTGAAAGCAGAGGCACTGATTCAGTGTTGAATCAGAGGGGAAAATATTGCCTACTAAATCACTAGTACTATTTCTTGTACCATCTAGCTTTTTCTTGGAAGCTTTCCACTTGAGCTGACCTCAGCCTTTCTAAGCAACCAAGAACAGCCAGGATCACAGAAAAAGCCGATGTAAGTAGAGGCCTTGTGAATATAAATTCACAGAAATTGCAGTAATTAACTGCAATTAACTATTTGTTAGCAATTACCAATATTATATTCTGTTAACAACAGAAATATTTGGAGATGATTGTATGTCATTCACTTACTGCTGTGAATTTCAGGTAAAATTCAAAATCAATGTAGAAAAACTTTCCTTCTCACATCTTTCTTAGACAGGCATGATACACATAATTGAAGACAATGACAGATGACTTGCTAGCTGGCCTAATGATTTTGTAACAGATCTAGAAAGACTATGGTGATGTCTAAAATAAGCAACGCTAAAATTTTGATGCTTAAATGTAAGGAGATAATCCAAACTATCTAAGTTACAGCATCTTCAGGAAATGTTAAATGCTTGGAAAAATGACCTGAATTTGAAGATATAAAGTAGATCTCCCCATTGCTTCCATGCCTCTTGTATCTGGGACTGTAAATGCTCCCAGATTCAACAAAGGGTATTGAAGGCCATATAATTAGAATATTTCCTGAAAAGTGGGAACTTGGGGTTGGGGTCAAATCCTATCAAATTCAAGAGTTGTATCTGGGCTAGAATTCAGGTCAGCTATTTCCTTGTTGTGGAATCTGGTCAGTATTCGTAAGCAGATAGATGCCAATTCTCATTTCTTGCCTTGCCTTGGTGTTTTCTCCCCATTTAGGTTCTACTTGGGCTTACAATTTTCTGGAAGAAAATTACAACATTAAGGAAGGTGCCTGTTGTTCAGAAAACACCGGGAGTTTATAGTAGAATTTCTTTGTGACTAGTAGAGCTCTCCAGCAGTCAGATCTATTCAGCAGGTTTGACTTTGTGGATGTCTGAAGTCTGTAACTTTGCCATGCACTATAGACAGATTTTAAGAACATATTTGCAACTCTTTGAATGTTTGATCGGACACAGAACTTTTAGAAACTGTGAAGCCAAAAGTTGGAATTGTCTTCAGATGTGATTCCAATTGGATTGAAAGGAATGGAAAGGATCCATACTTACTGTATAATTGAAACTGGGTGATATAGAGTCCCTGCACGTAATTTCATACCCATGACAAACCTGCTTCCTTTTCCAGATTCTTATTAGTGCCCAAGTGACACAAAAATAATCAGTCTTAGCAAATTTTCCTATTTTTTCTAATATTCATACAGCTACTTTAATATGGAAATCATCCATAAGAACTGAATAATGATAAAATTTGTTTATGGGACTTACAAATCTACTCATTTTGATGAGTTATTAATGATAGTTTAACATTTAAAATATTGAATCAAACTTTTAAAATACCTTATAGGAGACAATATCGTTTGTATATTAAAGTATTTAAAATTTTTCTTTACTTTGGAATATTGAAAGTAAGTCCTGATACTGAGGAAGACTATAAATTTCTTGTAAAAATTGTGTTATGGTATGTGCTTTGTAAGAACATAAATATCCAGAGCATTCTTCACTTTCCTTGACATTGCATAGTTCATATGTCTTTTCAACAGGCACAAAAGTATAAATAAACATATTGTAAATTTGAATGCACTTTGGCTTGAAATGTTGTTATATTTAAACACAAATTTCTGATTTATCACATTTTCAGTTTATATATTTGTCATCCCCTGTCACTATGAAACTGATCTACTGATGTAATAATAAATTATGGACAAAATTTACTGTAGGGTGTTAAAGGAGATTAAAATTCCCTTTTGAGTCAACACAAAGACAGTTTTCAGTTTCACAATATTTAGACAAGAGTACCAATATTTGTCTGACTATTTTTATATATTGCAGAGGCTACAGAGTCTGAAACATATACAAGAAGAATTGAGTCAGATTTTCTAGCTTAAAGATTAGCACCCACACTGCAGCTTTTCAATACTGGCCTTACAGCACTAGTGGGATTGGTGGACACCCACAAAGCTGTTCGTTTTAGATCTCAAACAGTAAATCTCTGTTCTTTTTCACCTTTTTAGCAGAGTAGGCCCCAGTTTTGCCTTTCCCTTCAATTCTTTCACTGTTATCCCTTCATGTGTGGAAGTCTGCTGGCTGAGATGCTTCAGAGTCCAAACCTCAGTTACCATAGATACCTCCATGGCTTAACCACATGTATTCTTTCCAACAGTTTCCATTCTGAGTGCTCTATTTTATAATTTGCCTGTTCAGGACCTCGTGGAATAAGACAGAATCTGCTCTGCTAGGCCTGCTGACCTAGTCACACTTCATTTAACAGGAACAGAGGAACCCAGTGTTACGAAAGTGTGCTGTGTTGCCTGCCTGCCATAGCTTTTCTAATGTCAGTAATTTACTCTGAGGCATCCTGGCACACCTTTTTTTTTTTTTTGTTTATTCTACAGAGATGAAACTGGTTTTCTAGAACAAGACACAGAGTTCATGAAATCAGAGCAAAGTTTACAGTATGGACATGGATTTTTCTAGCATTTTTCTCAGATTCACGTTTCTCCTACTGATACAATTATTCTGTTTACTGATGCTTTGTTCATAAAAAATGACCTGTACTACCAGAGTGTGACAATACAGTTATGATGTTGTTTCCCCCATTTTCACATACAGCAGCTGTGCGTCGAAAAAGTCTTCACAAGATCAGTCCTATGATGTATGACGTTTCTCCTCCACTATGACTATTAATACAGTTTTGGCAGCTTTAAACTTAATGAATACAATTTCATATTTATTATGCTTTGATAGTAGAGTTGATATCGGAAAAAACTCAACAGAATGAATTTTCTGTCTGGGTATCATACTAGAAATGAAGATAATTTCAAAGAAATGAAAAAAGAT
This sequence comes from Ibycter americanus, assembly GCA_035590275.1. Lineage (NCBI taxonomy): Eukaryota > Metazoa > Chordata > Aves > Falconiformes > Falconidae > Ibycter > Ibycter americanus. The sequence goes on from JAVJGI010000014.1 coordinate 41,021,594, forward strand.
GCAATTTTCCTTCGATGTCCCATAAGTAAATTAATCAGTTCATAGTACCCTGTCTTTGTTGTTGATATATTGTAATTTCAGTTTTCATTTTTATACTGTCAATTTAGATCTATTTTGTTGAAAACCAAATCATAATCTGATCTATACTGCTTAGTTTATAGCTTATTTTTACCTACACTAACCATATTTTAAGGATTTTCTATTCTAATTCCATTTGATAATTTTATCTGGACTTCAAATTCTGGAGCACTTGGACTATTCCCTCTGAGGGTGAGCAATTATTCATTGTTCTGCCTTCTATATTCCTTTGAAGATGAAATATCTTACAAAGCCTGGAGGAAAGCAGGTCAGCTCAATGAGATTTCAGGCTTCTTTTTGTTTTGTTTCCTTCATTAAGACAGGACAAGTGAGGTTTAAAGTCTGTAGAGGCCATTCTTTCGATTCAGAGTATTGTAAAATCTCTTGTATATATTCATATAGTATAAATTATTTACCTTTAATTTTTTTTTGAGACTGTTTTAAAATTACTTGCTTGTACCTTGAACTGTGATTTACACTGCCAAGATAATGCACCAAAAGTACATTCATGATTAAAGCAGAAATACCACCCCAGAAAGCCTCCGGAAAGAACAAATGAAGGAACAAACCTCTTCCTAATCTTACTAGGGAAAATAGATGCTTCTGCAAGAATTTTTAGATAAGATTAATACTGAGCAGGAAGCTCAAGACCATGTCACAATTTAGGACCTTACACCTGACAGCTCAGGATTAATGGAGGGATGGAAGACGTTCTTGCACTGCTTTCAATCACAAGGACCATACAGGCCATATGTCTTGTGTGTCTTATGTAATCTGGAAATAATGTGTGTCTCCATGGAAGAAGGAAAGGAATACATTCCTGACATCTTGAGGCCTTTCTTCACCAAAAAAGAAGGTACACAGTTAGCTTAGGAGACAACTCTCTGGAAAGACCAAAGGATGTGTGTTCTTTTTGTGCTTAACCCTTGTTATTGTGTCCGCTTTTCTCTCCACCTTTGCTCTGAAAGCACCAGAACACACTTAGCTATTTCCCGCTGGCAAAAATGTAGTACATTCAGGTACATGTGCCCACACCGTTTTCCTCTTTCATTTAGTATCTTTCCCCTCCCATAAGCACTTGTACTCGCTTTAGTCTTCATTGAGCTTCCCCCTTCTTTTCTCTGATCCACCCATGCCGTGTTCATCTTGCCAGAAAAGGAAGACAGTGGGTTCTCCATCAAAAGGAAGGAGCACACTTCTCACCAAGACTTACAAGATTGCAGAAAATGTCATCATGCTGTAACCTGAGTCTGTATTGATAGCTATGACTATGATATTTAATCCTCCTTTTTGTTTTTCAGGTGTTTTGTAAGATAGGTATTTGCCAGATCATGTATCTGAAGAGTGTTTTAACCTAGCCTCACTTTTTTGTTTCCTCTAAACATATATGGTTGGAAGCATACTGTGTCAGTCAACTTGGTCCTGACAATACTTGTCACTTTTCATCACAGAATTTATCAGGGCTATGAATTCAGATTCTCTAAGTGAGACCTTTCCTTGTCAGGGACAGTAAGGTTGGTTTTAAGCAAGTTAGTACTTTAGTTTGTGTTCTGTTTAGGACTCTAAATGTAAGACAACTAACACTTTTAGAAGGTGATTAATCTGACAAAATATGGATGTCAGATCTAGGATGAAATCAACGGCTTTCTAAAAGTTTCTCCTCTTCCCATTGACTGTACAAAGAACTGTAGGTAACTAGTTCAGATGTACATATTTCTCTTTTAAAAATCCACATGTAGCCAAATGAATTCACAGTAGTGGAGACTGTCTACATTTGAGAAAGTGATTTAGTTTTTGTACTGTCAAATGCCATTTGAATCCTGTAGGCATGTGAAATCAGTAGGCATTTCTCCTTTGGAGTGCTACAGATTATTTCTTTACTAAAATAATTCATAAACTGTAGCAGAAATTCCAGGAAACCTGTCTTTGCCAAAAGCAATTGTTAATTGTGAGAAATGGAACCAGTCACCTTCCTGTTTTACACCTTTCCATCTCCATGAATCTTGCATTTATTTCAGCACTGACTCATCCCTTCCTGACTACAATATCGTCCAGCTTCAATGTGATGGCCAGAGAACCTTACAACAGCAGCAAGCTTAAAATAAACAAACAAAAAGTACTTCTTCACCCAACACGTAATTAGGCAGTCAGATTTATTACCACAGAATGCCGTGAAGACCAAAAATATAAACCTGTTCACACGCC
>JAVJGI010000014.1:41023889-41038868 GCA_035590275.1 Ibycter americanus
CCCCAAATATTTTATCGGTTCAAGCAACCATTAGACACATTCACAGAAGAAAGGTTCATTAAAGGCTATTAGACATAGTGATGTGAACATTATGTTGGTGATGTGGAACAGCTGGGGCTCAGAAATCACAGAGCTGTAATTTGTTAAAAGTTGGGAGAACTATCAATTACACTGGTCTTGTTTGTTTTTTGGTTTTTTTTTTTGTTTTTGTTTTTTTTGGTTTTTTTGTTTTAACTATTTTTGCTCCGGCCATTGTTTCTACTCAGTTTCTCAGGAGAGTGTGCCACCTGAGAATATAGTCAAATTCAAAGTCTTCCCCAAATGAGGGTGACGTGGAAGTGAGATCCATGTAAATCCAGGTGTAATAAATAGGAAGAAAAAGAAAAGAGGTCAAGACAAGGTCAGGTGTTAAAAACCCATCAGGGACTTGAAGCAGAGTACTCTGATAGTTCAAATGCTATTGAAAGGCATTTAAAGGACAACGTAATCGTCAGGCACAGTCAACAGGTTCACCAAGAGCAAGTCTCGTTGAACTGATTTGATATCCTTCTTGATAATGTCACCTGCCTAGTGGATGACAGGACAAGAAGATGGTTGTTGTAGTGTTTCTGGATTTTAGTAAGGCTTTTGGTACTGTTTCTCACAGTAGCCTTCTGGACAAGTTGTCCAGCTGTGGGATGAGCACAGTGCACTGGGCGAAGGACTGGATGAACAGCAGGGCTCAAAGTGTTGCGGTGAATGGGTCTACATCTGGCTGGAGACCGGCAGTGTTCCTCAGGGCTCAGTTCTAGGGCCAGTTCTCTTCAATATATTTATCAATGATCTGCACGCACACATGGAATACATCCTTAGTAAGTTTGCTGGTGATACCAAACTGGGAGGTGCTGTTGACTCTCTTGAGGGACAAGATGACTTGCAGAGGGATCTAGATAGGTTGGAGCATCGGGCTATGACTATTGGTGTGGAATATAAGAAGTCAAAATGCTGGATTCCGCACCTAGGATGGAGTAATGCCAGGCACAACTATAAATTAGGAGAGAAGTGGCTGGAGAGCAGCCCTGCAGAAATGGATGTGGGGGTGCTGGCTGACAGCAGGCTCAGTGTGAGTCAGCAGTGTGCCCTGGCAGCCAAGGGGGCAAACCGCCTCATGGGGTGCATCAAACATAGCACAACCAGCCGGTCAAAAGAGGTGATTGTCCTTCTGTATTCAGCATTGGTGCAGCCTCACCTTGAGTGCTGTCTGCAGTTTTGGGCCCCACAGTTTAAAAAGGATGTTGAGGTATGTAAATGGATCTAGAGAAGGGCAACAAAACTGATGAAAGGCTGGAAGGCATGTCCTATGATGAGCAGTTAATGACTTTGGGCTTGGCAAGTTTGGAGAAGTGGCTGAGGGGCAACCTCACTGCTCTCTGCAGCTTCCTGAGGAGGGGAGGCGGAGAGGGAGGTGCTAATGTCTTCTCCCAGGTATCCAGTGACTGGACACATGGGATGGCTCAAAGCTGTGTCAGAGGAGGTTCAGATTGGACATCTGGAAGCATTTATTTACTGAGAGGGTGGCCAAACACTGGAACAGGCTTCCTAGAGAGGTGGTCGATGCCCCAAGCCTGTCAGTGCTTAAGAGGCATTTGGACAATGCCATTAATAACATGTTTTAACCGTTGGTCATCTCTGAATTGGCCAGGTAGTTGGACTAGATGACTGTTGTAGGTACCTTCTAACTGGAATTAAACTATTCTATTCTATTCTACATGACTCCATGGAGATGTACAAGGTGCCATAAATACTCTGCTTGGAGGCATGAGAATACCTTTTCTGGGAAATAGACCTGAAAGTTCTGTTCTGTCCTCTGCTGCTGTTGATGGCCAGCTTGACCACAGTCAGAAGCAGACTAACGAAAAAGTCTCTTAGATTTGTGAGGTCTCAGATAAGAATTGTATAAGCAAAAATGTAAAAGCAAAAGTAGCAGAATCTGGAAGAGCCAGAGGAACCTGATATACTCAGCATGTACGTGAAACAAGAGTTCCCTTGTGGCCTAGATATCATATGTGCAGATGACCTCTTCAAGTGCATGAGTGTCTGGAATTTTGTGAAAAAGCCTCTAGATTCTCTGATTTCATTAGCATCACCACCAGTTTTCAGCAATGCCTGTGTGGAATGCATTGAGTATATGGAACAGTGGTGCTTAATGACGATTTTTAATTTCTGAGTTGGAAGTGGAGAACTTAGATGTTCTTTACATGAAGGCAACCTGAGGAATTCCTGGGACAAATTTCAAAAGTTGAACACTAGAAAATAGGAAAGGACTGTTCTTCCTTGGGGTTTAATGTACCACACTCTTATAATAAACTTCAGTGTAAAACTCTTGGATGCATACCAAATTGCTTATGACCATATCAGAGCTTTTGGAAGTAGGAGAGGGCAGTATGGGCCAACATATTCCAGGCTAGGTTGCCTGTACTGCACATAATTCTCTGCAGGACCTGAGGGTTGTGACCTGACTGCTACAGTAAAACAGGCTCTTCCTCTTCCAGTCAGTAGTGAAGACCTCCTTCAGACTATTATTCTGAGGATTTACAGAATTTTTAGTCTAGAGTTTGCGTTGCCTTGGGAAATGCTTTCGTGTCCCATCCGTAAGTTTAGTCCACCTGGCTGAAAGAGAAGAATAAGTGACAGAAAACTAGATATCAAGAGTGGTGTATTGGTACCACAAACACGTGGTACATTGGGCAAAACACAGAGGCAGGGATCTGCCTTGTCACCTGTTTACAGATCTTATATCAATGATCTAAACATAAGAGTTAGGAGAAGCTTAAAATGGGAAGGAAGATTCTGAAAAGAAAAAAAAATATGGATACAGGTGCCTACCATATAAGTAGGATATTAAAGGAAGGTGGTTGAGTAGGACTTTGTGTCTAATATAGGGGGTGAACAATGTAATTTCATGTTGTCATAGTTCTGTCATTCCAAACTGAATTTTGTGACCTAATCCTAAAGCTAAAATGATTAGGTTGGCCTGAGTGGTTTATTCATTCAATATGTTTTCTCTGTCTTAGCTTCCTGCTCTCTAATTTTTGCTGACTGTTTACCACGATGAAGATAAAAATTGGCAAAGCTCGAAATTGTCTATTAACTTAATTTATGTAGTACTGTAAAAATTTCCTATAGATGCCTAGTTTGCCACCTTCACAAAAAAACATAGCAGTGCTATTGGCAAGAGGCTTTGCATTTTTTTTGTATTACGTGAAAAATATTCCCCTCTCTAAGTATTGGAGGGCGTAATAGTGTAAGTGTTGCCAAATGCTACTGGAGAAGGAAGTAGAGCAAATATAATTTTCCACAAGGGTAATGAGACCTGATTAACAATGTTGCAAAGCTGCCACTAGCAAGCCAAAAAAAAAAAAAATTCTAGAGAAATTGATTTAGTGCTTGTGCTCCTACCTGCTGTTGACTGGGTTAGACTATGGTCTTCTCATTGACTTCTGTGCCATAATTTAATTTCAGAGGTTCATTCTTTCTCGATAGCACCATCCTTGGAGCAACAGACTAATACATTATTGGCTGTTGATGATCACTAATGATGAATCACACTAATATATCATTATCTCTGTCACACAGGTGGCTTTGCAGATTAATTTCATCAGAGCAATGACCTGTGATGATGATGCATTACTCAAAGGATAATGTTGATAAGAACGGGTCTTACATCATTTTACATTCAAAAGTTATTTAATTTTTCTAAAGCTTAATTAATATACCTTCAAATAATATAACTGACTGACCAAAACCACTGTGTTCCTGTTAAATCTGAACAACCGTGTAATACATTGGGGCTAGATGACATAGTTAGGATGAAAAACAGTCTCAAACCATGGAGAAGCTATAACTATGAAAGTAGAGAAAGCAAGGTTTCTTACAAGTATTGTGTCATTGAAGAAAAAGTCTTGGAACTATGCAAAACCTGTTTAAAAATATTAACTAAAACTTGATTTTCATTAACTGAAAATACAAAGGAAGGTAAAAACCTGTAATATATGTATATAAAAATTGCAGTAAAATAGAGTATTTACCATTAAAATTTCCTTTAGGTTTTGTAACTCAAATAACTGTGATTGCTTGAGGAAATTTCTGAAAGTAGAGAAAACTGCTTACTTTATGCTTCCTATATATCTTATGAAAGAACGGTATTTCAAACTTTGGAGAAATATATTATTTTATGGATTCATTTTCTATTAGCTTCTTTTTCCATGCATCTATCCTTTGATCTTCATCAAGAGGGACTCATTAACTTTCATCTCTCCAGTAAAAATACATCTTTTCCACACAGGTGTTAGTTTTTCTGAACTCCATTATCACAGTACAAAGCATCCATGATACTTCCACATTATAAATGTTGTGTGCAGTTATGGTCATCCTCTCTTCAAAGAGAAGAATAGAAAAAGAATGGCAAAAGAACGTCAGCTTTATGATAACTTCTGTATGGGGAGAAACCTGAGAGGCTGGGATTTGGACATCTAGAAAGGAAGGAATGTTTTAAAAGCTGCACCAGAAACAAAATTGTCTACTACTTTTCCCCAAAGAAGAAGAGAAGACAAGCAATAAAATTCTCAAACATTATGTTTAAAACAAAGAGAAAGAAGTATACTTTTCCTTATGGCACAGTTAAGTCATGGAACCGAACACCACAGAATGCTGTGGAGGCCCAAAGCATAAATATGTTCACAAAAGATTTGAAACTGAATTCAGCTTTTGGTCCAGGAAGTCTCTAATCCACAATTTTTTTTTTGATAAAAAGAAGAATGTATTGTATCCATACTTCTTCCCTTAAGTATCTGCTACATTAATGTTGCTCAATAGAGGTTACTGGACTTTTGTTCAGACTTTGTAGTAACATTCTGAATAGCACAAGATTTCTAAGTGATCAGCCTTTGCCTTATACTGGCACTTCAGGAATCAGGCAAAAAGTGCCTGGGAGCAAGTCCAACAAAAATTAGATTCTGTTTTACGTAGTCCCATTAATAAATATCAGGACACAAATTGTCAGGAGTTGATCGCAGCTTTTGTCTATGCTTTGTCATTAGTTCTACATTATTTCATTGGCATCATCTCTGTGGTGCATTACAGTATGCTTGCTGTAGTAACCACTTAGATTGCTTTCAGAAACAACCAAGAACTGAATTCAATGTGGTGTCAGCTATTGAAAATAGATTGAATAATTGGCTTCAGACTGAGAATGTAGGAACATTGTATGTGGGTTAATGATTTCTCTGTAACAAAAAGGCCTTTGTGAGGAACTATCCTTTTAGGGAAATAACTATCAGTATTGTTTCAAAATTCATTAAATATGTGTAAATGCAACAGAATTCAGAGATGATATACAAAATTTTATTTTCTCTAAAATCTTCATACAGAAGGAAAAGGTTCTAGTACAGTAAAAGAAAATGACTGACAAAATGACATCATGGGGTTCCTTTTCTCATCTTTCAGTGGCTGAAGATTTAACTTAGTTCTCAGACAAGAAGCTGTCTTTTCTGCTACTGCCAGCTGTCATGATCTGACACAGTATGTAAGAGACAGTATGTCAGAGAGTCGGTAGTACAACCTCATGTTCAGATTACAATCAGAGTGGCATGAGTTCAGCTGTTCTCATTGTTCCAGCGTCTTTCCTGAAGCGTCTGTTTGGCTCTAAAACAAGTTAAGGTCACGCCCCTCCCCTCTTCCCCCTTTCTTATTAAACTCAGTATCTGGGCTGGGTTACGTGAGTTTACAAGTGAATCCATGGAAAAAACAGCTCTTTGAAAGGAAGGTGTTATTTAGTCACTTTTCCAGGGAGAATCAAAGCTGAAAGAAAGAAATACTGCAAAAGGAGCTGCATCGTTGGGATGCTAAAAATTCAAAGGTTTGGTTTTGTGGTTCCCTCCCTGCTCCCCAAACAATTTCGTGCAGCCATTCTGTTATCTTCTACTGGTATATACAAGAATATGTTAGTGGGTGAAATTTTCTGTATACAAATCATATTATCTTTCAGTAGTGGGAATATGTAATCATCCTCTGCTATAGTGTTATTCCAATACTGCTTTAGGTTTATTAATTCCAATAGTAAGGAAGAAGATCATGACTTTATCTCAGAGAAGACATTTGTTTCCAAATGTAATATCTGTGAGAGAATGAATCGGGGAACAAAATACCTATGATATTTAAATGTCCAAATTAGTCTTTCTGTAAAAGTTCCAGTCCTTTGGCAGTCAGAGTTTGAAATAGCTTGTATATAATCCAGAAGTCATTTAGAAGTTGTAATATATGGTAATTGATGTCAGTTATGATATCTAACAGGAGAAAACTTGAATTGTTATCACTGATAGTAAAAATTTTAAAAATCTTATTTTTTTTAGTATCATCTGACAAATGATTGAAGAAAAATAAATAGAATTCATACCCGATGCATAAAAGTGCACTAATAATGAAGCTGTAGCAGCAGAGAAAGAAACACACGTCACTGGCCTCATCTCACCTGTATCTCCTGAAGTTTAACTTAATTGTGCCTAATTAGTCTAACCTAATTATGTGTGTTATGCAACGAGTGACAACTATTCATTCCAGGAACCACTATTTTTGCCTTAAGACAAGTAGTATAATTGATTCTTTGAAGGCTGGAATGTCTGTTAATATGGAAAGAACTAGGCTACCGGTCTAGACAGATAAACTAGTTTTTTCACGGCTAAAATTAGGTAAAACAGATCATGCTGCTGGGGTGGTAATCTCTTCCACATTGTTGGTATCTAACTGTAGGGGTCCAAAGGCAGGTGTCTGTTTAGGAATTAAATGCCAAAACCCAGAAGGTCCTGTCAATACAGGAAATATAACAGAGAGGACATCTGATTTAACATAGATGTCTCTTTTTAGAGTGAACCTACTAGCTCTTCAGAATGCCAGTAGGTTCATTGATCAGAGGTTTCCTTTCAAGCCCCCAAACGGCAGCTTAGAGCTCTAGGTTACATGCAAATATCTGTACATAAACATCTGTTTTAAGATGTATGCAATCTGAGTTAAATTTTACTCATGGGGCTGATTCAGTTGCTGAAATGCAGGCATCTACTGCCATTGGAGACATCACAAGAGACATGTGGAGACATTCACGTAGGTCTATCATATATATACAGAGTAGGACCTAGAGAAGCTCCTTGCCCTTCTGGAGCAACAGCTGAATGTTAAGTGAGAATGACAGATCATTTAATCTCAAAAGAAACAGTGCAAATTATGAGAAAGATGACACTATTATCACCTGTTTCTAATTTTTCAATGTGAGATATCTTAGAGACACAAGACCTGTTTTCATGGAGCCTAACTAAAGCACGCTAACTTAGACAGTAAACTGCAGACTGACGTTTAACATTTGAAAAATGTGAAACTAAATGATTTTAGTCAGGTATTTACCTTCTTATTCAAATACTCTCCTGCTGACTCTGTACATTCTGAGTGAAAAATAAAATATAAAATGAACTGCATGAAAATGAAATTCAGTTCTTGCTGGAGATTTGATAGTCTAAAAAAGTAGAAAATTCTGATATCAAATTAAGCCTTGTTAAATCTTCAGAACAGCTTTCCATTTTCAGCTGGAATGCATTGGTATGATTATAGGTCAGGAAAAGTCGTCTTGACTGCATGTCAGTAACCAGCTGTAGCATATGACTTTAGCTAAACTAAATAAAATAAAAAGGGATATTGCAGAGAAATTTGGAATAATCTCAAGAAGCATTACCCATGAGATAAAAACACATGTGCTAAAAAACTTAACACGTACTGTACATATATCAAAGTTCCTCTTTTGTCAGGGAACTGACGTTTTTGGAATAAAAGCAAAATTAACTTCTTCATCCCTTTTGTCCCCTCATTTTGTAGAAGATTTTATATTTTTATCACTAATAACCGCATAAGATTAGAAAAAGCCTTCATGCCTGAAAGTAAATTTTATTGAGACTCAGCAGACACTTCTTGGGTGGCTCCTTTCCATCCTGTAGCATATTGTTAAAGATTTTCTAATGAAATCTAACATCATTTTTGACACAGGTAACAAACAATGGTTGAAAATATATTTGTAAAAGCGTTACAACTACAGTAATCCTCAAAGTCAATAAAAGGCACAAAATAAGGTTAGGACTTTACCTGCTTGCTTTATCAGGAAGATCAAAATCTATTTAAACCTATTTCCAAGGCAGATGGTTCTCTTTGCAGAAAGACTTGAGAGGTTACAGAGAAGAAAACAGTCAGGGACTCTCAGTGAATTTGATCAAGAAGAGCTCTGTCTACCTTTCACAACTGATAATACATATTCCCTGTAATTCTTAGAGGATACATTTTTCATTAGAACTATCACTGATGGTCCTATACTCCCTTCTGATTTCCTTGCACCTTGGCTCCAAACTATTCTGTAATTCTATTTGAGTTAAGAAGGGTGTCCATAGAATTGACACAGTCAGAATGAAAGTGGATTTTTTTTTGCAAGCTGTAATAAAGGTCTAAAATACACTCTGTTTTTCCATGGCTTGCATTTGATGCTCTGTGTTCCCAAACAAAAAACTCAGAACTATTCTAAGCAATATGTAGAAATGGTAAGTTAACCCTTTTTTGTTGGAGATTGCAAAGGAGGCACCTCTACAAAAATATCTAGAATCATAGAATTATTTATGTTGGAAAAGACCTTTGAAGATCATCCAGTCCAACTGTTAACCTAGCTCTGCCAAGTCCATATCTAATATAGAAAACAGTTTCATTCTGAGTATTTTAACATGTCACTGTGGTATATGAGCATCCTAACCTAGCAATGCACAGTCTCCTTCATTTTTAAGAATACTGAAAGGAGTGAAATCGTGTGTGGTAGGAGGTCATCAGCAGAATCCTGCCAAATTTTAGACATCTATAGTGCAGACACTATATCTGAACAAGAGGTCTAGGAATTCCCTTAAAGGCAGAGACACTTGCATTGCAGAGTAAATTTCATCCTAAAATACTCCTGAAAACCGATTAAAAAAAACCCCAAAATATTATCCCCTTTTTATTTCTTTATTTTTATTTCTTTATATTTATTTAATATTATTTATTTTATATTATTATTAATATAATTTCTTTAATATTATTTCTTTAGTTGAATGCCTAGTGGCATACTGACATATCTAAGTTTTAGTGTGCTGGTATAGTTTGTGCACAGTACTTTCCCATCCCATGCAAGGCACATTGCTTCAGTTTTTGGTTTATTTTTTAAAAATGGAAATTCTTCTAGCTATGACCAACTCTGAATACGGTATTCACATTTTGGTGTTGTTCTGATTATAGACTATAGCTCTGAATAGACTTCTGTCCTAATTAAATGGTGGGAATAGAAGTCCTTGAGGAACATCCTATCACAGAAGTCTCCATAGAGTTAAAGTGACTAAATTAAACAACATTCTCATTAAAACTTAATGAGAAGGGTTGTCTCATTTGTAAATGTAAAGCATAGTAACTGTTTCTGTCACTTGAAACAAATAATCCTTTAACATATAGATGTTGTTCATTGAAGGAGGTTAATTATTTAGTGTAGCTCAACATGAAATATTTGTCAGTTGGTGAATTTTGTTTATGCCGGAGCTAGGCTTTCTGGGATCCTACTGTAACTGTGACAATGTTGATTTTTTTTCCTAATATTGATTAAAAAGATGGTTAAGGATATTTTCAGCAAAGGGAAATAAAAGAGCACAGACATTAGATTCTTCATAAATCAAGATTAATCATGCAATGCATTTCAATTAAAAATACTACAATTTTTCAGAGTTTTAAGCTTCACTGCATGGTATAGGGGTACATGGTTTTAAGGGGTATTTTTTGTTTCTTTCTGTTTGAATTAATTGAGTATGGGGCACTGTAGTTCTGAATATATTTCTAATGTGGTTACATTTTTTTTTCTCAGTGCTTACTAAATTGATCAATGGAAATGCCACAGAATTATATATTAATTTTCCTGCCTGATTATTTGTTTTAATGGCAAAACCTTATTCAGATAGAGTTAGAAGTACTAGGTGTACTGAAATGACTGTGGTCTTATATTTTTGGAGATACCTGACACTTAGCTTTTATAGCTGCTATGACTGCATCAGTAATGCACACAGGAATAATTGCTAACTGTCAAGAACACAATGTATTTATAATCATATTCCATCAATGACATGTGTTTTACATTGTTAAATCATTTTGGCTGAAAAACAGAGGCTGAGAATAGAATATAAAAAGCCTGTTCTTTCAGTTTCTTTGCATTATTCATAAATGCAGTACCTTGTCAGCACTTAGAGTGTAATCAAAACATAAATGATGTATGGATATTTTGTGTTCAAACTGCATGTAGGGTGTTCCTAAGTTACACAATACATTGCATTGTCTTTTTTATAGTGAGTATAAAATTTTAACTATGTATGTCATAAGTTCTGTAAAAGCAAGACTGTCTACTATTTCCTTTTTGTTCTCTGATTCAAAAGGATGAGTTGAAATTAAAGAAAAAAACCACAAAAAACCTCACAAAAAATCAACAAGCTGCTTTTATCGTTTCCCATTATATCTCATTCACACTCACCATGCTGTTGCATGGTATAACTTGATACCACTTCCAAATTGACTTCCTTGAGCACTGTTTTGAGTGTTTCAGAGATAAATAACATCATGAATAAATACAAAAATGTCATGACAGCCTTTTTTTTTTTTTTTGTGTGTGCAGGGAAGTAAAGGATTATGAAACATGACTTCTGGATTCTAACACCTCTGAGTCTCTGAGTATGTATTGAAAGCTGAAGAAAAAAGAAATCTAAATTCTGGAGAAATTGTGAAGTAGCAATGATAAAACAAAATTTAACATACTTTAATTCTACAAAAAGAAAAAGAAGAAAAAATGGGATGTAATGATTTATGATTGAAAATGTGGGAAGATAAGTTGAAAGTATTTTTTATTGTCCCCTTTGATGGACAGAATACAGAAAAATATTCCTCTTACAAGAAAGCCTCCAGGCTTCCTTATTACCTGCTGAGTTTTCAGCAGCAACATGTAACTAATACCTGGTTTTCAGTATTTTATTTAATTTTGTCTGGGGATGCTAGTCAGTCATGATTTGTGCTTAGTAAAGCCATGTTGGCTGTCTCTAATTACCTCCCTATCTTCCACATCTTTTGACATGTCTTCCAGGAGAATCTGCTCCATGATCTTATTGGGTATGGAGGTGACCTGAGTGCTGAAAGGCTGAAAGTATTACCTGACAGAGGTGAGATGAGCGCTGGAGTAGTTTGTGAAAGTGCTCCGACGACTGTAATAGCAAAAGGCTGTTTGGCATCATGATCACAGCCACATTTTAAAGAAAAGAAGCCAGCTCTACTTCATCAGGTTCCCATCTTCAGAGAAAGGCTAGACAGACTAGCTCCCAAGAACATATAGGTGCCTAGCTTCTACCATTTCTCTGCTTAGCCAGTGAAGAATGATAACAATCTAAGGTAATAACTCCAAGTAATAAGACCTTGTGATTGATTTTCTAAAATCTTGTATTAGAAGAATTCAATCATTGCACTAAGGCTAGATGACCAACATCTGTGCTTAACTGAGGTGTTCAGATTGTGGATTTCAGCCAAAATTCCAAAGGTAGTCAATATACCTAATGGAGTCACTTTTCAGTACCATATAGTGAGCTTCACAGCGCTTTCTACAATGCTTTCCCTGGAGTATCCTAGCCATTCAAGAAAGTCTGGGACATACGAAACAGAAACTATGGAAAAGCCACATCTCTCTAGGCTAGCACATGGAAGCTAGGTAAGACACTCAAGTCATCTCAAATATTATTAAACACACACATCTTTGAGTACTTAAATGAGTACTATTTCTTCTAAAAGCTGTAGCCATCCTATAGCCACACTGATCATATGCACTTGTTCTTTTTTTTTTTTTAATTTCCTTTATCTGCCGTTGTTTGGCCCTATACAATACCAGATATGTTAGTGGGCTGAACCTGCACAGAATACTGATTGCAATAATCTGGGGAATCTTGTATCTCTGTGATCTATCTACACATCTTCTGCTCAACAGAAATGTAGCAGTACAACTTTCTTGGCACCCCTTGTTGAAGTGGAAGTCAGACTGTCATTTTACCATGTCTGTATACACTGTGTGGTATATACCCACATATATATTTACAAACTTACATATACATGTACTGAAGCTGGCTAAAACCTGCAATTTTCAGAAAATAAATATCAACAATTCTATTCTTTAACAAATTGGGAAAAAATATTTGAAAAATCTTGCCTGGGTTATGAGTATTCAGTCATAAAAGTCATATGTTCAGCCTTCTGTACTATGAATGACTAATTGCTAAAGGCAAAATAGGAAAAGAGCTAAGACTGCAGGGTCAATATTTTTCTAAGAGAAACAGATGAAACCTAGAGTTTCCACGTAATAGACTTAACTTAAATATCTGGAGTAAAATAAAGCTTGGAACAAACAATGCCTGTCTAAAGAAAATAACCCTCAAATTGTATTTAAAAGCAGATATAAAATGGGTAAGTTATTTAAAATGAGAAAAAGTTGAATCAAAACCACATTGTAAAGAGTTTTAAATATAAATAAAATATCAATATATTTAATTATATGCAATTAAAGTATATTTTAACCCTCAAGCAACATTTGCTTTAAAAGACTATTTACAGAGAAATAAAAAATGATAATGAATCTTAAAGACTCTAGTGGCATCATTTAAAAACGACGTAGTGAATTTGTGAAATTTGACATGGAGGATAAATATAATTAAAGAGGAAAATGCTTATTTTGGTTTGAGACCTTTCAGAAGCCATGTATCATTGGTGTAGGGCAATTTTCTCTTTAGCATGTTTACAGTAAAAGTACAAATACATTTAGTGGTAATGGCATCAGTTTCACTTAAACAGTGTCAACAAACACATATTTAGTGTTATCTAATGAAAGTAGGCTAAATTATATTGTTCCCACTCTGTTGGAAATGCAATAAGGAACAGCAAAGAAAAGACGTACAATAGGTAGAAACAGATTCAAAATAGCCCTGGCCCCAGTAGTGCCCATTTGAAGTACTTAAATGAAATATACTAGTATAGTGCATAATTAGAAATCTGTTTCCTATGTAGAACATAGGAAGAATTTTGAAATCATAGTGAATCACAGAACAGTAGAATAGCCCTGGTTGTAAGAGACCTTGAAAGATAATCTGGTCCAAAATTTCATGGGAAAGAGAGCCTTGGTGAGATGTCTAGCAGCCTGTCTAGCTGCATGTTGAAACCTTCAGTGATAGGCACTCTTCCATGTCCTTGGGAAGGTTGTGTCAGTGACTGATCATTCTTACTGTAAAAATTTTTTTTCTTATTTCGAGAAGAGGCATCTCCCAGAGCAACTGGTACTCATTGCCCCTTGTCTTCATGTGCCTTCTTGTGAAGGCAGAGCCTCCATCTTCTTCACTGCCCTTGAAGTACTGGAATACTGTGATGAGGTACCCTTGAGCCTTTTCTTCTGCAGGGAGAAGAGACCTAACTCCTTCAGTCTTTTCTTATAAGGCAGGTTTTTCAGCCCATTGATTATCTTTGTGGAGTTCCTTTGAAGCCTCTCCAGTCTGTCTGTGCCTTTTTTAAATTGTATGGCCAGAACTGAACACAGTACTCCAGGTATGGCCTGACAAGTGCTGAGTAGAGTGGGATGATCACATCTCGATCTCTGCTAGTGAACCTGATAAGTTGGCTGCATTTTTTGGAGTGCAAGAAGACTGAAAAGAGAATAGAAGAAAAGGTTTTTGTGTATCTCTGATATGTTAGGAGTCGAAGGGAAGAATATAAAAAAATCAAAGGAACCTGAAAATGTAGATTTTATTTTAATAAAGTTATAGTATTTACCTTTTGATTTACTAATATACGGAGTCAATGCTCTTCTTGTATATTGAACTGTTCAACCTTGCTTGCTATGAAAAAAGTTGCCAGTGTTACAGTGCACCCTGAAGCAATTTCTTTAAGTCTATGGAGTAACACAAAATACAAATGAAAAGTTACATAGTTCAGTAGGATATGCTACAATTCTCTTGCTGTGCTTTAGAAACAATGCAAATAAATGTTTATGTCTTTGAAACAATATTCATTGTTTGAACTGTGTGTCTGTTTCTTTGAATGATTTCTATTTAATAGAATCAAATAAAATTTTCTCAGTTCAGTAGTTTGCCACCTTGTATTTAATATTTAATGATAACAGTAAACAAATGCTTATAATTTATACTTCACATCTAGACATATATATGTATCTCTGTAGATTTACACAGACAGACATAGCTACCTGAGACTTCTGAAGTACTCTATATCAAATATTGGCTTTCTTGAACTTTAAAGGCCTGTGCACTTGTGTTCTTTCAGGAAAAAAATAGCTCAAATTAACTTTCAGAGTAAATTAATTAAACCACCATGAATAACGTTGTTAATATTTTTTATAGTGGATCTCCTACCTAGGGTACTGCGTTCAACTTTGGAGCTCCCACATAAGACCTGTTGGAGCGAATCCAGAGGAGGACCATGAAGATGATCAGAGGGCTGGAGCACCTCTCCTATGAAGGCAGACTGAGCGAGCTGGGGTTGTTCAGCCTGGAGAAGAGAAGGCTCTGAGGAGACCTTATAGCAGCCTTCCAGTACCTCAAGGGGGCCTATGCGAGAGCTGGAGAGGGGCTTTTTACAAGGGCATGTAGTAATAGGATGAAGGGGAATGGCTTTAAACTGAAAGAAGGTAGATTCAGATTAAATATTGGGAAGAAATCCTTTACTGTGAGGGTGGTGAGACACCATACCTAGTTGCCCAGAGAAACTGTGGATGCCCCATCTCTGGAAGTGTTCACGGCCAGTTTGGATGGGGCTTTGAGCAACCTGGTCTAGTGGAAGGTGTCCCTGCCCATGGCAGGGAGGTTGGAACTAGATGATCTT
>JAVJGI010000014.1:41047569-41077698 GCA_035590275.1 Ibycter americanus
AGATTCGTCACGGTACCCTCCCCCCGCCCCCCCCCCAACTTAGTGATTAATATACTGACGTATTCATTTTAGCTGCAGACGTAAATTTGTATGGATGCCATAAGACCTAGGCTTTTTATGCAGAATGATATTGGGGTTTAAGAAATTTTAGATGGGGACCCCAGTAATATTGGGAGTGGAGACAGAAGATAGAGGGACTGAGTAAGACAGAGGGAGAGAGGAAGAAGGAAAGGAGGAGAGGCAGAGACTAGAGACGAGACATTAATGTTCCTGAGCCTTCAGCAGCTGGAGGCATGTTCAAGGCTCTGCCTCTGTCACTGGTCGTTACTGACACCTTGGGAACTTGGACGTACTTTCAGGACTCCCCACTACTGAGGCTGCCTGCTCCAGAAGCTCTCTTGACTTCTAGCTCTTCAAGGAACCAGATTAACTCAGTGTCGCCTCACCATAAGGCTTGACTTGACAGTGGCTGTCATGTTATTTTATTGCACCATACAGCAGGAAACAGTTATAACAATGAAACTGTGGACCAAAAGACACAGAAAGGTGTTCAGATATAAGTAAAAGGGGAAATAATAAACAAAACCACATGAAGACACACACCTGGTAGATAACGGATAATGAAGACAATGCTAAAAATCCAGTGTCCAATTATTAATTGGTGGGCCATTGAGAAACTGCAGGCACAGCTTTGGAGAGGGCCAGCCTGGTCTTTGCAGCTAAGAGGGGGGAAATGAGGAATATGAGGATTTGGGATACTTGAGGAAGGCCTGTGGGTCTGTACAAAGTTTATGAAGGAATGGGGAAGGGGCCTGGGGAGGAACAAAGGAGGATCAGGCAGAAGGGGTATGAAAGGGGCCACTTGTGTGTAAACCTATGCCAGTCAGTATGCTTGTCTGACTGAGCCCAGTGCCTGACCATCCCAGCCTGTCCTGTCTTCTTATTAAATAATTTCTTAGTGATGTGCCTGTGTAACCTCACTCTCTATCCCATGGGTGTCAGTGCTGCAAGGAATCAATGCCAGCTACTGGGGGGACCTGTCATGAGGGGACTGGGTGCCAGATCCTGGGGTGAGACCAGGGCTGTGGGCACCCCTGGCCTGTGGTGTCAGTGACTGGAGCCAGTGGGGTCTTTAACGTGCAGGCACTGGGGCGTAAGCGGTGTGTGTCCAGAAAAGAGCTATTAGAGGGAACCAGGGTGAGTGAGGGGCTCAGTGCTGAATCAGGATCGTGGGGTGGGTAAGGGGGCACAGGGGTGCCGGGCAGGCAGAGGGGCTGTGCTGGTTCTCAGGGGATCCGTGGATGTGCATGTGCTTGTGACCCTGGAGAGTGTGGTGTGTGCGCTGCACGGGTGACCTTCTGCCTCTGCCAGCCCCAGAGGAGGAGGGGACGTGGCTGCCTGTGCCTGTGCCTGGTGTGAGACCTGAACGTGGGGGCTGCTGGGGGCAGCGCCTTGGCTGTAGCTGTGTAGCCACAGCTATGGACACGTCAGTGTCCTGCATGCGTGTATCCGGGATACACAGCCTATTTTGGTCCATTTGGCCTTCTTTTTGGGTAGCTCAGCCACCTCCCAGCACAGCACACAGAACTGTGTGAATCCTATGCTTCAGCACATAAGTTTCCCATTTCTGTCTTCTGGGAACAGGAAATGCCCAGATGAAAATTCAACTTCTGGAGCTAAACTCCTAAACTGTAGGTACTGCAGCACTGGGCTTGACTGCTTTACTCATTGAAGCTTCTGCTATCTAAAGACCAAATTTTTAAAGGGTCATCTCAAAAGGATGTGGTCATCTGAAGACGCACACAGGTAACACAGACTTCTCTTTGTTCCTCACACATTACTACCTAGCGCCATCAGAGTGCCCCTGCACCAGCTTAAGTGTTACTCAGAGCTGCCAGCTGCCACCCGAAAATGGCCTTAGGTCCCAAAGTGGCTGAGTGACATCTCTCAGCTCCCTGGGGGTGTCTTAGATGCCCTGCAGCCTCATTAAGGATGACATGCTTGTGAATAAGCAAGTGAAGTGAGTGTCTAGCAGGTATGCCATTTCAGGCTGAAGAAACCTAAATATAGGTAAGTGCTGACCAAACATATTGGTGTAACTTGTTAATCGATAGATGACTAATACTATACGAGATGTGCCATGTTGGCTGGTCTGTCTGAGGGCTAGCCACCACTTAAGTAAAAGATAGGTCTCCCAAAGATACTGCATCACATCTTACAGCCCTGAGTAGATGTCTGTCATAATCTAGGGTGTCCAAAAGGGCAGTAATGCTTATTTTTGGCCAACTCCATTCAGCCAGACTTGTATAATTTTAGGTGATAAGGATAGTGGTACAGACTTCGCTGACCAGACCTCGTTGTGTAAGAATCTTAGATTCTTATCTCATATGTATGTCATATGGAGACATGAGAGTAGTTATTTAATATTAAGTGTGTACAGTCTATAGTTGAATTCTACCTCTGGGAGGATTTTCAAAATATCTACATACCTAAAGCTTCCAGAACAGCTGCTTGAATACTTCTGAAAATTCCATTTGGCATGTAAATACAGTTAAATAAAAATGAAATAAAAAATATTACAAAAATCCCACTGAATGAAAAACAGAGTGCCATCATTTTAATTTTTTTTGGTTTTAATTTTAACTTTTTATTGTAATTTTAGCAAATTGTTGGAGAAACAATCCTTATTTAGAAAACCAAAACCAAAACCAAACCAAAACCCAAACTGGAAAGTTCATTATCTGTAACTGCACTTTAGTGCTTCTTGTTGAGAAGCTTTTCCATTTCTCATTCTGAGCTATATCACGTTTCTCTTGTTTGCTTTTCTTATCTCAGGTGAAGGGTTGAAAATGGCATATTACATTAAAAATATGTTCAAACACAACAAATGTGATAATGAATAGTCTGTGGGAACTATTGAAGAAACGGTTTTCTGTAGATAAAAGTCTTTGTTTGAGTTGCTTTATTGCCACCAGCTTTACTGATGTTCAGTTTGTAGTATTTGCATTGACTATAAAATGATACTGTAGACAATAACAGTTAACTATGCCTTAAATTAATTGGATGTTTTTTTTAAAAAAATAAACATCTAAATTATATTTCTTTCAAGCTAAATTATTAATATATGTTTATTAGATAGTAATTTCTCCTTTCCTTTTTTGTTCTTAGAAATACTGCTGACTGGCAATGCAACTGTCCTTTTTTCCTTTTCCTTTTCCTTTCCTTTTTCCTTTCCTTTTTCCTTTCCTTTTCTCTTCCCCTCCCCTTTCCCATTTCTCTTCCCCTTCCCCTTCCCATTTTTCTCCTTCTCCTTCTTCTTCCCCTTCCCCCTTCCCCTTTCCCTTCCCCCTATTCCTTTTCTCTTTTAATTTTTATCTCCCCTTTGCTTTTTTCCCTTTTTTTCCTTTTTCCCTTTCCCCCTTCTTCTTTCCTTCCTTCCTTCCTGCCTGCCTCACTGCCTGCCTCTCTTTCTTCCTCTCTTTTTCCCTCCCTTCCAACCTTCTTTCCTCCCTTCTACCTTCTTTCCTTCCACGCTCCTTCCCACTTTATCTCCTGCATATTTGGTAGATACACACCCATTTTTGTTTGTTGATGGTTACTCCATGCAAACATGAACAGTATAATTTTTTGGCTATGTCTTAGCTGCTAAATAAAAAGAAACTATTTATTACAGTCTGTCTATGTTGCCTTTAGGGAGGGGTCCTGCTGTGAACTCTGCTTTGAATTGTGACTTGGCAGTGTCTCGTAGAGAGCTAGGGTGATGCAAAATGGGCTGAGAGAGCAAGTTATCAATTAACCAGTATGAATTAATTGAGAATCCAAGTCTTGATCTTGCTCCCTGACCTTGTTTCACCTACAGATAGATGCACCCTGTACAACACAAAATTAAACAATGAAGCTATCTCATGGATCTTTAATAATGTGCTTGGTTTACTCTTGCTTAACCAAAACACCTATTAATATCTAGTATCATTTCTCCAAATAGAATAAAGTCTCCAAATGACTGAACAGCTTGATTGCATAATAAATATGAGACTGTATCTTAAATGACTTGTAGTGTGCTATCTGTCCTTGTTCCTTCATTGAATAAATTGGGGATTAAGTCAGCCTTTAAGGAGGACAGGAATGGTCCACACACAGAGCCAAGTCTGATTTGGGAGATACATAATCTTGAGGGATAACTCTGGAATGAGCGGCCAGGTTCTCCAGTTTAGATGGTGTCATCGGGACCTCTGCAACCACTGGAATGTGTTTAGAAAATCAGTTTCCACTTTTATGCCAGATGATAAGTGTATTTTGCAAACTATTCACCTCTTTTAACCCAGAGAAATCCAAAGACTTGTTGCATAGATGTTTCGTTGTCTCTGTGCTGCAAAATGGAAAAAAAATAAATGCTGTGAACTGATACTCTTTTTCAAGAATATATGTTTATCCCATTGTTTTAGTTTCACAAGTTAGGGTGATTGTAATTTGCAGGCAGGCTAAGAATGGCTGAGAATTAAATGAAAAGACCTAAAATGTAAAGAATCCATTAATGCAAATACGGATCCAGGATCTATTTTCTTTCAGATTCTTCTGATGGCAAAGATCTAGGGTTACTTTTTGTGCTCTGAGTAGTTAATTATTCTTTCATGGGAAAGTCTTATTAAATCCTCATATACACTATCTCATAAACCCTTAAATATTTCTATTTTTATCTATAGTGTGCAGTTTACTAATGTGGACTGGTTACAGTACCTGTTTATATTTTTAGTAGTGCCACTTCATTGAGTGCAAGGTGTCACTATGGCATAACTGTTTTAACACAGTGGAAATTTAAGCCATACGTGAGCCTCTGAAATGATTGTATTAGTTTTTTGCAATTTAAAATCAATTTTCTTTGTAAAACCAGTTCCATTGTTTCCTAAAGGCTTATAAGCTTGGTAATCTCTTTTTGTGTGAACTGGACATAACATTTAATGTCTTTCCAAATGTGAACTGTTATGAAGGCTTGATATTTTATAGTACATACTCACTGATATCTTGGATAAGGAAGAATTCAGTTCAGCTCATAATGTCTCCTGTCTTCCACAGTATCATGCCACCCTGGCCACAGCAAGGGTCAGAGTACTGTCCAAAGAAGAATTTCCTTTCTGTAGCTTGTGTTAAGCATAGGGAGCTAAATACATGGGTTCAGCTAGGTTGAATGTATTTATGTTTTAGTACTCTGTATATGTTTCAGTGGTGATACAGAGTCATATTTTTGATTGTCAGCATTAACAAGCAGGAGAAACTTGCCCGGGCTTACCCCATACATCTTATTTAAGTCTTTGGCAAGGAAGCATTTGTTACATGCCATCCTGCTTTCTTCAGTAGTGCACCCCAAAATGCAGATGAGGTGGTTTGTATCAGTGTAGATAAATGTTAAACAGATTCGCTGGGGAAATGTATTAGGAGTATATGAAATTGTACATAGTTTTTGCATATATATTTATAACTTCATACATAACGTTTTATATATAACAAATTTTTATGTATATAGTTTAATAACTGTATATATATCCCATGGTTGTATATGTATAGCCCTTTTGATATAAATTTACTGCCTCTTGCTCGTAGTTCCCCAGATACAGACAGCGAACATGACTTGACATGCACATGAGGCATAGCAAATTTCAAGATACTCTAAGGATGCAGATTTTTAGAGTACCTAGGTTATTTTTTAAACTTCAAGCCCTCCCCACTCATAACTATAATGAAACTGGTGCTCTGCTATAATATCCCATTGGTTGTGTGAGGCTTAAAGTGTTCGTATAATCCCTGATTTTAGAATTTGTCGACTCTGTGTCTGCTGGCTCTAAGCAAACTAAAGGATGCTGAGTTGTGTTTCTGATTTTAGTCTTACTCTGAAATTGAATTTGCTCTTCATCCTGAGTTTTATTAATGCACTGCAAACCACATATATTTCCAGCAAGGATGTGCAAAGCAAGGTATGGATGTGTGGTGGGTAGCTGGGGGTGGGTAAAGAAATGGAGGAAATTATTTCTATAATGGTTTCTGAATGTCAGGATGCTTCTGCTAATATAGCTATATTTCAGTTTCTGCTGAAGTTCACTAGGAAGGAATTTACCTGAAACATTTTTGTCCAATGCTTGCCACATTACTATAATGTAAAACTGAGTGTGAGTCTTTTACAAATTGTGGGGTTAACTGAAATTCTAGCAGTAGAAAGGAGAGTAGAGTGCTTACTAAGAAACTGCTCATCCACCAGTATCTGTCAAGCCTGAATCCTTGATAATATTGTCAAGTTCAAAACCTTCTGTCATGTGTCTAGACACTTCGTGTTTCGGTGCCGCTATATAACATTACACACAGCACAGCACTGATCGTTCACTACACTATCTGTTGAACGATATGCCAGATTGAGACTGTCCCTCTTATTAACATCAACCTACTGCTCAATCAAAATAGTGCAATTCTTTTGTTCTTTGAAAGTAAAGACCGGTCTGGTTTTCCTGTCATGGGCAGCTTTCCCCAAATATCTTTGCCTTCTAAACTCCAAATCCCTTGAATTTACTTTTTCACATAAATATTTAAGCCCTTTTCACCTTTACCTTGTAAAAAGACAAGATGAAGTTTCTTATATTGCAAGGATTACAAACTGAAATCAAATATACTGCTTGAAGCCGGTGAGGTTTTTTGCCACCAGATTTTCTCCCTCAAAATTTTACTGCTGGCCAAAGACGGAAATCATCAGGTTGGCAATTCAGGCTCTGGATAGAACAGCTGCTGAGAAAGGAGATGAGAAAAAAAAAATTATTAAATCCTTACATCTTTTTTTTCTGGACACAAAGAATACTGAACACCAAAGTTTTTTTCCTTGCTTAAGTATTTTTTGTTTTATTGTTCATAAAAGGACTCTAAAACTCCGTTTGAAAAATAATGTGAAATAATTTGTTTCAATATATGTCTTGAAAATGCAAGACACATTACAATAATACTTAACCTCAGTTTTATTCTTTTTTCACACTTTGTCTCAAATTGTTTCTTTTCAAGAAAGATTTGTTTCTTGCTGGAACAAATTTCATCTTTCAGTTCCTTCTACTGGAAAGCTGCTTTTCAAAGAAGTTACTTTGAATCAATAAAAAATAGTAAATATCATAAAAGGGGAAATTCATCTGAACTGTCAAGCCTAATTTTGTTCAATCTTTGTAGTAGTTATTGTTTCTGAAAAATGAAAACCAAGGAAGCTTTTTTATCAAACAGATATAGGTACTTGATTAGCTTCATAATCCAAGGTTTTGCTTTTCCATGAAACTAATCAAACAAACTTTTAAAACATATTTTTATAATCACGCATGTGAAGTTAATTTTAAGTCCAATCAGGTAAATCTTTTTGCAGGTTATTTTCACCATGTGTATAATAGATGCGCCATCTGCCCAACATGTCTAGTTTGGACCCTTTGACATTATAAAATATATAATAGGTCATTTCCTATTGCTTTGGGCACCATTTTATCTTCCAAAATCAACCACTGGACAGGTAAGTGTGCATTTCAAGGCAATTCCCTGTCTTTCAGAGGTCAGTGTGGTTCAATGGCATTAGACTTCACTTTTTCTGAAGTGCTTTGAAATACCTCAGGAAAGAAGTAGAAAATATCACTGTGGTTTTTTTTTTTTTTATTTCCCCTGAACTGAAATCATTAGAAAAGAAAGGGAGTCTTTGGTGTCTTTCTGAGAGATTTAGCTGTTGCCTTAGTAGCACAATATGAACCACAGTCCAATCATGTATCTATTTAGAAATCTCAGACATATATATGTATATATACCCACAAAAATATGTATAAACTGGTTTAGGAAGACTAATCAAAACCATACAATTTTACTAATGAACAAATGGTGTAGGATTTACTTTTTGTGGTGGAACAGCTATTATAGATGTTTGGAGAAAACTTTATATAAAAAATTTCTGAGTGTCACACTGGATTTGACACGTATTTAAACCATTTTAATTGATCCATGATGAAACCTCTTCAAAAGAATGCACCTACACATTTTCAAGTCAAACTTTTGTTGATGTCTATGAACTGCAGTTAATTCAATGTGCATAGTAACAGAGATTCCAATTTTCAGTTCTTATGTAAGTGGGAAGTAGAAATAGAAAGTAAGACAACAAATCCTTGTTTCCTATATTTTATATTCTTTCATTAACTGAATTTGTATATACTTAAAATAGTTGGAACTTTACTACACTGTATTCAATGGCCCAATTAATTTTTAAAATTAATATAAAAAGTCTTAGTTTTTATTATGTTAAACACTTTAAAACTATACTTCAGCCTTTTATTTGTTTTGTCTCTACAAATGTAAATAAACAAACCTACAGAATATAACATGTGAAAACAATATCTAGTGATAATTCTATTTGAGAAAAGTATTCCTGTTATCCATAGCCAAGTAAAGTGACTCCATTATGGACAATAACATATTACTTATTTTCTGTTTTTTCTCTTGCTAAGTCAAACAATGCTATAGCAGAATGAATGGAGTATGACACTAAGTTGCCTTTTTTTTTTTTTACAACAGTTCTAAAGGAAAAATAACAGAACATATAATTTTCTCTAAAACAAAGATCCTAAATTCTGTTTCTCCTGCTTACTCATTCATTGCTTCTCTTAGGAAGTTTAGGAAATCAGGTTGGAATGTCCCTATCTGAGATTTAAACAGATCCGAGTTGCATTATCCATCTCGTTTCTTTGCTTCCTTTTATAACAAAATTTACCAGTCTTATGTTTATTAACCTTATATGTGGGCATAACTGAGATAGGTGGATGGAACATGACACCTGCTTGAACCTTCCTGTATTTTCAATGGTGATGCAGCTGAAGATAGCAGCAAGAAATCTGATTTCTTTTTGTTAGCCTCTGGCAGATTTAATAAGTATCCTCTTTACCTGAACCAAGATGACCTTTGTTTCCATCATTTAAGGAACTAACTACCAATGATAATCCCAGGACTCTAGCTCATTAAAGACGACAAGTAACGTGAGATGCTTGATTAAGTTATTACTCTAATGTCAGTGTGGACTTGTCATTAAACATCATACTACAGATTTGGGTAATAATGCAGCTCACCAGCTGCCTGTTGACCAGAAGATGGGCTAATAAGTGTGGAGGTAACTTCGGTACACCATCACAAAATTTAAATTCCGAGTCATGATTTGAGGACTTTTTGGTTGCAGATAAATACAGTAAGCAATCACATAGAACTCAGCAACCAAAGCATTAATTTTACTCATAGTTTCTGGGAAATTATTAATTGTGCTGAATTTAAATCCTCAGTGAATTATTTAAGGCAATTAGGACATCACAGTTTTTTCAGTCTGGCTGTTAGCAACAAATGAAGGCTGCAGCAGGTTTATGCAAAATTAGAACTTGCTAAGATTTATTATAGTCTTCAGCATTCATAAAACCCTTCCTGTTAAGCCCTCCAACAACATGCTGTATCCTGGCAAGAAACCAGCAAGTTATGATAGCTGCCTGATATTAAGTAATAATTTAGCCTTTACAATTGTTCTGGCCTTTATCCTAGAAGTGCTTTTTGTGAGCCCTGGCAGTTTATTAGCAGATGCACTGCAGGCAATTAGAAGATGTCATCTTCATACAGCTTTGTTGCCCATTCACCTATTTAATAAAACATTTTCATTGCTTTCATTTGGCTTGTGTTGGAAATGGTACAAAAATACTTTCACCTCAAGTAAGATATAAAGGCCTTACAATGACTCAGTTGTCATAAGAAGTACATGTAGTGAAATAACTATGTAATGGGAATACTAAACACGAAGGAAGAGATTGAATCTTGATTTGATTTCTCTAACAGGACATTAAGATTTAAAGTCAAAAGAGGTTGTACGTGATAGTCTGGTCATGTATTTATGACTTTAGACAAGGCAATTTGGAAGTTATTTTGTTAAAAATAGCTTCAGTAGTTTTAGGTTTCAGTACACAGTGGTGTTCTGGATATTTCCTCCTCCCTTCTATTTCTCTTTGTTTGTCTAATATCTGAATGATGAGAGAACAAGCCACAACACAGTGAATAAACGGAGATTTATTTGGCATACATGAAAAACTCACAGAAGTATTTGAGGATTCCTAGTACAAATATTTGGGCTTAGTTTAATCATGTTTTGAAAATTCTTATTTTAAATTACTTCAATATACTTATTGTTTAAATTAGAATGTATGTTATTTTTCCCATAGAGGATATTTCCCTGCCATGTTTGGAAAGACATTTTGGGCATAAGCTAGTTGCCATGAGTTGTGGTGTGGTGTATTGTACAGAGAAAAAGCAGATTTTCAGTTCTTGATATGAAAGTTAATGATTTCCAGCTACTTAATATATATTACAATGCACAGTAATGATTTGTAACTATTATTCTAAAACTTTCTGTTAAAGTTTGAAAATATGACACTATTTATACATAAATATAAAATATAACAATTATTTAACACTTTATAAACTGCATGTAAATTCAGTTCTAACAAAATATACTGCCAGCACCTGTAAAAGTAACACTTTTAAAATAAAAACAACAACAAAAAAATTCCTCATACTCTTATGATCTTATTTAATGAATGTAAAGAAAAATATCAAGATGTACTGAATGATGAACACGGAAGATGACAGTGAACATTTGCTGTAAACTACTTGGCCAATATAAATAATACACAAATAAATTCTAAAAGCAATATATTCTTGGTCTGCAGAATTCATTTTATAGAATGAAATCTGAAATTCTTAAACATTTGCTGAATAACTAGCTCAGGCAGTGCCAAAATCCTCAAAGATTTTCTTAATTTGCATATAAGAATGCTTTAAAATTTAAGAATTGCAAACTCTTACTAAAGCAAGCCTTGGTTTAGCTTTTACAGAGAATATGAAAATTATAGGTTAATGTATGCCGGTGACATCACAGTGAAAACAGGTTAGGCAGAGAGCAATAGCCTGGAAATATCAAAGAAAATTTTAGTGGCAATTAAAGTTCAGGATGAGCATAAACCTCACAAAGACAAGATATATGCTGATATTTAAATGTTTAATACAGGAAAAATGATGAAATATGTTACCCAGGAATTTTTAGAGTTCTACCTGGAGAGCACGCAGTAAGACCTAAACTTGACCTACTTCTAATCCAATAACATTAACTGTTTTCAGAAGTAACAGTTAACAGGTGCCTTCCAGTACACATTGGAATCACATTTTTGTGCTTTTTATTTTTTAAAGTAACAAAAATCTCTTCAATTCTTGTAATATTCTATGTCAGCATTTTCACTAATTAAGAAAAGAGATTGAATGAAAACATATAGAATTAACTACCAATATTTTGAATATTTTGATTACAGTGTATTAATCTCTACTAATAAATTTGTCACTGTCACATCATTATTTTGATTACTTCTGTTCTTCTGTGATGAATGACATCTGTTCCTGACGGACACAGTATGCAGAAATAAAAGACCATATGTTTAGTTTACTGAACTTTTTGCAAGATATACTAAATCATACGAACAAAAAATACTAAACCCGTCCCCATTATTCTTTGGTTTAAAGACTAACAAACAATCCATCCAAGCACACACATAGCTGAATCGATCCTCTGGCTGTTGCAATCTAAAAATTAGGTATCTAGGGTAATCTAGTTATAGGATTGCATGTAAACAAAACTTTCAGTGAGAATTACTCCGAATTAAATGCAGTCATTGAGTTTTTCTTGAATATTAAAAAATATTGCATATAATGAAAAACATGCAGTGGAAGCAGAAGTGACAGTGACAAACCTGAAGAAATCCAGCTGTAAGTCAATAAATGTGATTTAAAAAACATATACAATACTAATGTCACATTTGCTTGATGGCTCCTTCCTACCTATAAGCAGTAATTGTTCCACACAGTTGATAGGCAGAACATAAAACTTCAGACATGAGTTCACTAACTGATATTTAAGAGTGATCCTTAAATGATGAGTCCAGCAGTGAAATGAAGTAATAATTGGAAAGAAATTATTCTGTAACGCTTCAGTTCCCTTATTCAAAATCAAGGAATGGAAACACATGACAAACAAAGAAATCTTCCGATTGTTACTTCAGAATCTTTGCTTGGATTAATTAAATTCCTGTGTTGAAGATGTAGCTAAGAAAATTTTACTTGGTAGTTCAGTACAGAATTGTTTCTTTCTCTGTGTGTGTGTATGCATATAAAAACTATAGTGCATATGGCAGAACAAAGTTGTTTATTACATCTTTGTTTATCTCACAAAAGCTCTTCACAGAGTCAGTGTAAAGGGCTTTTGGAATTTATTACTAATAGCATATGGAATAACATAGTTATAAAAAATTCATCCAGTTGATCTGCTTGTCCATCCATTACAGCCTAACTAGAATCACAGGAAAAGGTGAAACAGGTAATCCCTTTCTTCCAATACATTGTTTAGTGCACTGTTTAACTCTGTTTTCATGTATGTCTCTAGGAATACAGATATATACGTGAAAATACACTTTATAATAGATAGCCTACTGTATGGCATTTGCTCATTTGCTACCACCTAAACCTCACACACTGAATTTCCATTTTGGGAGTTCTTATTCATCCATTCAAGATCTTCAAAATCACAATAATCAGGGGAACTGATCTGATTTATTGTGGGTTTCAGCAATATGGAAAGAGCTATCAACCTCCTTCTGATATACTGTTTATGTTACTTAACATAATCACTGGCAGTTATTTGCCTGTAGCCATATCTACACAGGAATTATCAATATGATTCTGGATAATCAAATCGGTTTCATGCTGTCTCAAGCAGCAGGTTTGGAAAGGCTTGCTGAAACTTGTTTAAAGGCTTCAAATAAAAAAACAGGGAAAATGTGAACAATCATAATTCCACTTTATGCAGAAACTAGCTAAAATATGGAATCATATCACATGAAGAAATTCTGTCACATCCTTTCAAATTGTCTTGGCAGATAGTCTTTCTGTGACATGAGGAAAGGTTTAATAAACTTGAAATGGATTCATCTAAACCAATGAAGAAAGCCCAAGATAAATCTGTAAAAGGACAACTCTTAGGTGAACCGGTATGTTGTCTTCTATGTGGGAAAATAGTCCTTGTAAAATTATGTATTTAGAAACATATGAAAGCTAATAATAAAGATTAAAGTTGAGAAGAAGTTGTGGATTGTCATCCTTGATAGCAATGGATAACAACAAGCTTTGTCAGTGATGTATGTGTAGAATATACCTTTACGTATAATGGCACATGCTCTGATCAACTTTAACACGGAAGGAAATATAAGTAAGCGTCTGCTTTGGAAACAATGACAGCCACGGCCAATCTTTCAAACTCCAAATACAGAAAAAAAAAATTGTTATAGTAAGATCAGCAGGAACTATAATGACAAAAAATACGAATCACTTCTATTAATTTGCCTAGAGGTTTGCTGCACATAACATAACCAAAAGGAAAAAAAAAAAAAAAGACATTCAACTTACTGTCATAAGGAAAATTGGGAATTGTTTAATAAGACATTCATTATGTAGAGACTATTATATAACTCAAACAGTAAGGTCACAAGGGCAAGCCTACTAATTAGCTATCAGTTTTCCTGCAGTACTTTAAGTGAATGTTATCTTTTCCTTCAGTTTTCATCAGGAGCAGACACGAACTAGAGATGTTTTATTTTGATGAAGGCAAGATGCTCAACATTCTCTGTCAGGAAGCCTGTTTTATTCTTGATTGCTGCAATGAGCTATATTGCTGAGGAAATGTTCTGTCCTTGCATGTTTATAGATAGATGGCTTTAGATAACAACAAGCTCTCTGGGTGAAAGGTTAACAGAATTGTACTTTCTGTGTAATAGGTGGTGAGATTCTCATTTGCTTAGTAAACAGTTCAGAAAGATGTCTGTCTATCGAGATAGACTCATCTGGTCTCTTAGGAGTAAGAGAAATTTCGAGGAGTTATGTGGATTAATTATCAGGAAAACACTCCTTTGGCTGATAAAAAATGAAGATGAGAAAAGGAAGAAAGCTGAAAAAAATCAAGCATGTCATTTATATTCATTATGCTTCAGTCACTTTAAGTTAGGTGAGGCATTTGAATACTTCTGCTCAGCTGTATTGGCTGGATTTCAGAAAACACTGAAGAAGTTTGAGCATGTGCTGTCGGTCTTTTATTTTGAAGGGAAGGTAAAAGCCGCAGATTTTCCTGCTGCTGCTGTCTTAGATGGGAGAAGGAGGAGATCTTTACCCTGACAGTATGTACACTTTGCTTGACACATTTCTGGTAGAATCAGTGGCTGCTTCTCACCAAATAGAATTGTCCAAGAAGGACAAAACAAAGCAGAAATCCCTCTGCAATGGGGAAAGCAACATGAGAAAGAAAAAATAAATTCATTCAAGCTGTGATACCTACAAACTCCCCTCTCTTCTGTGAAACCTACAACTCTTTCCTTCCAAAATACGTTGCTTCTCCTGAGACTTAAAGGAGTACATTATGTTAGTTTTCATAGTGCAGACAGCTCACTGAATCTTGGTGGGTCAAACTCAGATCGAAGTTAAAACATGTCACACATCTAAGGTAGGGGGTCAATGAAGTTACCCACAGGCAGGTGCCCAGCAGCTTTTGAGACACCTGAGGGTAGCAGAGACATCCCTGTGGAACAAACAGGTGTGATACACAGCTGGACAGGTGTAGTTTGTGAGGACAAGCATCTCAGATGGTATTAGACAACTACGCTGGGCAAACGAGCTATAACCACAGGTATCTGAACTCCTTTTACAGGGAGTGGCTGCCAAAGGCTTGATACAGTTGCATCGCGCCATCTGAGATGTTCTGTGGTATTGTGTCTGGCCTTCAGGTGCGGCTTCAGAAAACCATACATCTCCTAATGGATTTACTTACAAAAAGAGCAGCACAATGGACGTTCTGGTAAAATGTGATCAACATGTTTCATAACCATGCAATTAACTAAAGAGTTTCACGTGGTGCCTATGGCCTTCTAAAGCAGCAACTGAAGGTTGCTCCCTGTTTAAAATCAATGTGGTTATGTGATATAAAGATTATGTAGGCATCATGCTCATTTTTTGTGTTATGTACATAGATGCTTATACATATGCATGACAGTTACAGTCATACGAAAGAGCAAGAAAATACATCTTCAAGTAATTAATACCTTCCCAGGAGAATAAAACCAAATACACAGTATCTCTCATAGATTCAGAAAACTTAGTCTTTTCTACAATAAACTGTTCCTCAGACACTGACTTTGGAAATAAAAAAATAACACCAATACTGTAATCAGAAAATTAAAGCCTGAAGCATGATAAGGAAATTTAATTGATGCTTCTTATTTCTTTTTACACTGTGTTAATAATGCCTTCTATTTTCTGCTAAAAGTGCTAAGTTATTAGTACTTTACTAATAGAGTTCATTGAATAAATCTTTAAAATATTTTATGATTAAGTCAGTAAAGAATTACAGTTAGCTAAAATACCATTGGTTAACTCCCTGGTAAAAAATTAATATTTGGGGAAGCTATACAAATATATTCTAGGATATTTTACAAACAGCCTGCAACTAGGTCACTGTTTTCTAGAAAGGTTGCTGAAAAGTAAGGAATTAACAAGGGATTTGAGGAAAGATTTTACTGCTGTGACTATTTAGATGATCTTGGACAATATTTTCACTTTAATAGAAAGCTGAGTGGACTTTAACTTTTTTTTCTATGTGATCAGATAGGGTGCATATTGAGTGACAAGGATTTTACCCATTGTCTGTGTTTCCAACCTTAAAAAAATACTTTAAAACACACTGAGCTGAATTTATTCTCTGGGGACATACCTGCCCGCATCTTATTAAAATATACTGGATGTATTTGTAAAGAAATGTTAAGGCTCCATTATCTTAGACTGATACAGTGAATGGTATTAGTGGCCATTTTAGGCAATTGATTAGTCTTCCACTTTTACAGGACTTTCCCCTCTCCCCACTCCTAATGCACACATACCTGCCCCTACCTAAGGTAACAGAAAAAGATACTAGGCTACTTGTTTCAGCTCTGTAGTTCACTCTAAGCTTCTCACAAACAGAAATATATAAAATTAACTGAAAGCTACACACTCTTAGGGTCCAGTGATATGTTAGACATAAGAAACACTATTAAAGATAATTAACCCAAAAGTTTAAAGCTAGAAACAAACATACAAAAAAAAAATCCATACAGCAAAATTTCATTATAGGTGAATAAACAAAGAATTAATTGTACATAAACTGTAATGAACATTTGTTTGCTTCAAACATACTTTTGATATATTCAAAAAAGCTTGGAAATACGGTCTTCTGAGGAAATGATAAGGCTTAACAACTGGAATTATTTTCAAAGGGAGCTTGTATTCAGGTCTGACATTTCATTAGAGAGCTGGGATGAACTTCTGACAAAAAAGAAATGGACAGATGCATGGACTAAAGTATATGGCAACAATGACAGAAAACTGCAGGTAGACGTACATTAGACCATTTAAATCTTCAAAACAGACACACACTTATTTATGCTCCAGCTTACATATACTGAAAGAGTGTAGAAAGAGAAAGAAAATTGATTGTTGCCTGCAGAATGAGTTAGAGGAGAAAGTTCCTGCATCTGTGTTTTATACACTGCTGCTAATACTGAGGAGGAGGAGTATAACAAGGGGATGTTGTATACTTTCTTTGAATGCATTTAGAGGCAGTGATGAATGAACAGTGTATTTGGTGTTTCTGTTTGGATGGAAAAATCATTTTAGATCATTGTTATTTACTCAGTGGACACCTGGAGAACAGGTCAAAGCAAAGTCATCCACTAAC
This sequence comes from Ibycter americanus, assembly GCA_035590275.1. NCBI lineage: Eukaryota > Metazoa > Chordata > Aves > Falconiformes > Falconidae > Ibycter > Ibycter americanus. The sequence continues at coordinate 41,064,446 of JAVJGI010000014.1, forward strand.
TCTCCTACTGGAAGTACAGGGTGTCATTTCTACTTCTGTATATAGCTTTGATCCTTGGCTCACTCTAGTGAAATGAATCAAAGCTTTATTTTTTAAATGTCACTAAAAAATGCCAGTCTCCCAATCTAATCTTCTTTCTTTCTGTTCCAGTACAAGGCATTGATTCAAACAAAATCTACTATTCAAAGATATCCAGCCTAAAACCAGACTCTCATCTTTCCTGTTATCCAGCTAATACACCCAATCTGAACATCATCCTTAATTTTACTGCTCAGGCTAGCAGTATGGTCCCAGCTGCAGCTGCCAGTATGATGTGTTCATGGGGCATAGTAAAATCACCTTGTAAGGATTTTCTAAATAATAAAGAAGCGGTGTGAAGTGCAACATTTTCTATTTAAAGGCAGCATCACAGAAAAGTACACTGATACTGATAAAGAAACAAGTAGCTGACGTAAATTTCTTTAACATACAGAACATTACAAAATTTGTTTTCCATTAAGGCTACTGAAAAGCAATGCCTCATGCTGTACAAGGATGCTTTCATTAAACACATTTGCCACACTAAAGGTAAACAAAGCCAATAACCCAAAACTAAGTGTCATATTATCAGTATGATCAATGCTGATCAAGAAGCTCTCTCCGTGACTTGGTCGTTCCTGTTCTTCCCATGTACTTCATCCCAGTGCATATGTGAAAGTTTGTGTTAAAGGTTTTTCATCTGGGACTGTGACATTCAATTCTCACAGGATCACTCTCCAAAAGGAAAATGACATTCAGGGCTTCCATAGATTTTATTCACCTGCGTATTATCTGTAGAGTCTGTTCTATCAGTTAGGATTTACTAAATACAGACACTTCTGGAAAAAAAAATATTCCTGCTATAATGAGCAAAATCTTTGGAGGAGATTTATTTCTTTATTACTTGTGGGAGAAGAGGAACGGTGAGGGAGAGGAGCTGCTGAAGGTAACATACAGGGATGAGGGACCATGCAGAGGTACTGCCTAGTTCTGGCGGGTTTCCTGCTGTTGTTCCTACTCAGTAAAGTGCACGCTTCTGGTTTGATATACTCCAACTTGCTTCTTGCTAGCTCAGTAGGATGTGCAGCCTTCCAGCTGAGAACTGCAGCAGAATGGCCTCCGCAGCCAGTGCAAGCTGCCGAGAGCAAATGTTGAGTTTAGGCCTCCATGAACTGGGAGTCCTTTCCAAGTGGGACCTGTGGGAGTTCAGACTCTGTTTTTACATAATTTTTTCCTTTCTTCCTGTTGATTTATCACCGATGAATGTTTACTTCCATATTCTTTGTTAGTTTTTTTCTTCATAATCCATCCTAAATCTTTGCAGCAGCTTTCCTTGAAAATATAAAAAGCAATAACAAGAGCAGTGAAAATCAGGTTGGATATCCCATAGTGAATGAACTGTGAGCACAGACACTGCTTCAAACACTACAATGACTGCTTAAAATAAAAGAATCCACAATAATATAGTCAAGGGAAAAAAAGAAAAGAAAAGAAAAAAAAAGGAAAAAACCTAACAAAATGACAGTCACGGTCTTTTTTTTCCTTGGAGAGAAAATCTGTACAATCTTAGGAGAGTGAGACCAAACTGTGATTAAACCAAAAAGCAAAAGAAAGACTATAGTAAGCCTGGGCAGCAGAGACTACATAAATGAGTCTAACAGGAAATTCTCTGACATGACTCATCACGAGGAACTTATGGAACACCTAAACCTTTCTTTATCTTGGAACTCAAATGTAAAATTAAATTTTTTTCTCTGAAAGCTTCTGGAATGCACAAGTACTTCTCAAATGCTTCCCATAAGCCACAAAAGAAGGAAACTCAGCAAGAGTTGTTACAAATAGTCATGATGTTCTAACCCTTCAGGATTTATAAAAAAAAGATCTTTCTCTCAGATAGGTATATTTCCAAACTACACAAAACCTAACATATAAACCAACAACTCGGTCACAGGAGGTGTTATCAGCCTATACACCAATATCCCATCCCAAAGTGGCATTGTGACTTGTCTTAAATGCCAGTAAGAGCAACTCCAACTCTCAGAATCCAAGATCAAACATACTGCCTTGCTTATGTGAAGTACTTCATATATTGTAGCACATTCTTTCATAAGAGCGAAATATAAGGCTGCAGCTTTTGGTCTATAATGAACTCACAAACCATGAAAGGTTGAAAAACCTGCTAACCACAGTTTCTTGGTTTTGTTTTTTTTGGTGGGTGTCGTCCCGTCCCCCCCCAAAACAACCGCATTCTTTGTGTAGATCTACACATCTTAAGGTAGCTTTCCAAAGCATACTCAAACTATGAAACTGTGAACTAGAAGTTGTAATTCTGTGAGAATGTAAGAACCATGGACTGTGGAAAGACACTGTTTGTATCACATTGCATTTTTCCAGTGACTTGCTGCACACTTAAGTTCTTATGATTTCCAAGTTATTATTTAATCTGTTTCATAGTTGCTTGCCATTCATTTTCTTGCTAACCACCTTTCTGCACTACAGGTACAAAAAGTCTTTTTACAAGTATTTACTGTAGTCAAGTCAGCTGAAATTTCTTGCAACTCATTTTTCAGTTTTATCTATACGTTCCTTTCATATTTGGGGTTCAGAACTTATGGAATACCTCATCTGGTCAGTGTAAGAGTCAAGTTTTGTTTCTGCATTGGATATGGTAATTTACATTACTTCCATTCTTACTGACTGATCAGCCGTTGCTGTCATATTCCTTACCATCTTTTTTGAAAAATAAGGTAGAGTAATTGACGTTGCTGCCATATTTAAATTAGCTCCTTTCTCAACATTTTTTTATATACCTGTCTTAGTTTTTTCTTATCCCTTTTTATTTATGTGGTTGAAGAACTTTTATTACTTGTTTTAATTTTCTTTTCAAGTTTCAGCTCAACTAGGCTTTTGTCCTTTCTTGTTTTATTTTCACCCTTTTTGGCCTCTGAGACATAGCTCTCCTTACTGATCAATCGCTTTTTCTATTCCTTTCAGGTTCTTTATTTACTCTTCATATACTATGTGAGGTGTTTCTTCCTCCAGAGAAGTCTGTAGCCCTTTCCTGCTGAGATTTTTTTCCCTCTTGCTTGCAATGCAAGCTTCAAATAGTCTTTGCACTTCTGACTTAAAATAATTCCATGCTTCCACTATGTCCAAATCCTTGAGCTCTTCAGTTCAGTCAACGCTGGTAACTAATTTCTTAGTTTCCCAAAGTTTGCTCTTTCAAAACCCCAGACTTTAGCTATGTATTCATTTTTGTTTGTCTTGCAATTTAAAATTAACTGAATCAGCTCATGATTACTCAATCTAAGCTTATTTTTTACAACTAGCCCCTGTACTGCTCCTCCCTGCTGTTTAAAGTAACTCTAAAGCAGCACCAGCACATTTTTACTTCATAGACTATTTTGTACATAAATTTGTCAACTGGTGCATTCAAAAATATTTAAGACCTACTGATGCCTATGGGGGAATTTCTTTTCAAAGTAATGTCAGAAAATTAAAGTATCCCATGATTGTGTACTTCCGTTTCTTGCTTCTTTCTCATGCTTTTACAGAGATCACTGCTGCAATCCAAGTCTGGATGTTGGGGACTAGAAGAAGGTCCCGTGAGTATAGTTCCTAACTGTGCCTCTTCAGAGTGACTTCTGCCTTGTGGGATTCTGTTCTTAACTATGGGGGGGGGGAAAAAGTCAATCATTATGCTATTTTTTTTTTTTTTTTTGCTTCTTCTGCCTCTCCATTTTTCTCCATTTCTTTCTGTCCTGCAATGGGAATTCTTATGCTTTTAATTGATTGTCCAGCCTGGTTGTGTTAGTAGTTAAATATTTCAGTTGTTTGGGTTTGGTTTTAACACAGTTCTCAGCCAGAACAACAGCAGTCTGTTTTCTGAAATACCATACCTAACACTTACCTCCTGTTTTTATTTGTTTTGGGTTTTTTTGTTTGTTTTTTTTTTGTTTGTTTGTTTTAATAATCTTAAGTCATAGTCACCCATCCCCCGTCCCTCCTATATCTGGTTTCCGTGTTTTCATGTATGTCAGAATTTACAGTGACTATTTCCTAGGTTAAAATTCCATTTTTGATCAAGTTAGCATAAATCTTAAAATGTTATTTGTTGAGTTACGTAAGCAGAGTCTCTTATTTGAGAAGAGTAATCTCTCTACGCCTGAATATTAAACATCCTGAAATGCTCCTGCTAGAACTAGTACCTCAGGGATGTCAACCCTTAAAGATCTTACCACATTTTTCCCCTGTCTTGCAGAAAGAATGTAATTTTCTGAAATTCCATTGCCCTACAAATCTTCTTTTTATATCCTAGGCATAATCAGTCTCAGTTCACATCAGTGAGAATTTGATGATATCATTTATTTTTCCAATATGAAGAATAACATGTATCTTCTTCCTTACCACAAAACCCAACAATCTGGCTCTTGCATTCTTTTTCAAAGGCAAATCCAGATTGTGTGATTCTTTGCAAATTAGGCAGTCCAGAGGAGGTCACAAAGGAAAGAATGAATGTTACTGTTAACGTTTCTGTGCTTTAATATTTCAGGGAAGTAATTTCAGAGACACCATTTTGATATTATGTTTAAATTGACCGATGAGGCCAGGTCTGTCATTTTTTGATACTAAGTTACAAATATATTTCATAAAAGCATAATGCCTTCTAAAATTACTCAACCAAAAATAGTCTAAGATTTTGAAGTACTGCAGCCTATCTAAAGATGTCTATATTATCCTGAAGAAATTAACACGATGATAAAATGTTATGTTGTATAAATTTTTTACAAAGTCATATCTGTGCTTCTGGCTCAGAACCGAGAGCTCTACAAATCTAATAGAACACAGAGTTCAGAATTAAATATTGTCATTAGTTGGCCATTTTACATAAAGTTGAGTAAAGCACAAAACTCTCACAGTTTTCCTGAAATAAATAATTTAGAGATAACTTGGATTTTAAAATGTTCCCGTTCCCTTGATGTAAACAATCCTGTGGAATCAAATTCAGTTAAAATGTGTAAGTCATAAAGATATGCAAATGTAATTTGTGTATGTAAATGCACAAGTGATGATAGGGAGGATACAGATATGCAGCATGACTTTCCTAAACTTTTCCTAAAGTCCTGCAAACTGCAACTACAGCAAATTTCACTATATGATATTTATTACAAATTCCATGATATTATGTAAACATGCCTGTCACATTTGAATATTTAGGTATGTTCATACTAGCTAATGCTCTAGTCGTTAACAGAAAAGCATACAGAAAGTGCAAAGAAAAGCTACATCAACTTTCTACCTTCAAAAGTTTTAATTGTTTAAAATTATTTCTCAAAGGAAAGTCAAGTCTCAGGAAAAGAATTCCCCAGTTTTCATTACTTTTAATCAGTTGTGGTATGTATTTGATTTTCTACTATTGTGCTCTCAGTTTTTTATTCTCTGAAAGAGTTACTGATTGTGAAAATTTTATAAAACATTTTAGTCTATTAGACCACAAAATTCAGTGAACAGAATATTATATCGGGTAAGTTTATAAAAATGTCTTGGATATGTTAGACCAAACATAAATCCAATATTTAGCAACCTATGCAGATGTTGACTAAATCTTTGAAGTCACTATATATTTTTCTGTTGATTAACAAACAAACAAGCAAACAAACCAACCAACTCAAGTCTTTTGTTTCTTTTCATGGATATTTCACAACTACCTATGTCCTGGTGCCATTCAGAATTCTATTTTACATGGAAACTTTGGTAGCATTTTTTAAGCATAGATCGCCTTCAGTACCTTGTCCAGAAAGACCACATGAGAGAGCATTCCCATGTTTACCATGTGCAGCCTTGGAGAAATGAAATTTTGAAACTAGTTTCTGTCCCAAACTGATATTTAAATGTTTACACACAAGGAAAAAATCCAATAAGACAAACTGAGACATAACAGAGTGAGAAGTAGGATCCCATGTGAATACATCTAATAAACAGTCTCTAAGAATTTACAATGTGGTCTATATCCAAACATGGAAAAATAAAACACGGTTATTCTTCTTTGCAGCTGAGGTAGTGATACACCGAGAAATTAAAGGCTGACGCCACCAAAGATTCTAGATGCTGTACTGTCTACTGATTTTCTGACGAGCCTGCTTAACCCACATCCACTCCATGATTCTTGATCAGATAGAAAGATGAAATGATGGCCGAGCTTCTGAGACCTGCAACAGGGAAAGAAATTCTGGACATATTTAGAAGCAGAACTTAGATATTTATGGAGTATTTATGGCTACTTGATTAGAGTTTCTGAGGATTTAATTTTTGGATTTATTTGTTTTCTTTCCACACCAGAACTATTATATTCCTTTGTGAATTTCAACCTAAGAAACTTTTCCCAGTTCAGACAGGATGTTTGCAGCAAAGCTGACAAAAAACCAGGAATCCCTTGGGTCCAAGATCAATGCATTAACCACAACATTGCCTTCTCTCACTAGAAGTCAGACTCAGATACTATGTCTTTCAAGCTGCCTTAATTACCACAACTGCTTACATAAACATTAGTGTGGAGAACATTCTGATTATTGCATGCAACATCTGCAGTTAATTTTGATTTTCATTTACAGGTCATCACATTGTGCAAGATTTGCTGATACTAAATAACTTCTCTATATCTCTGCTCAAACAAATAGACGGGTTAAAATCCAGTCTTCACTATTTATGCTTGAATGATGTTAGAAGCTTTACAAAGTCATTAATGTCTACCTGACACTACCTGTTAAATATTCATAAATGTCAACAAAGGCCTTTCTTCTTCTGATTCTGTCTTACGTCTTTTCACTCCAGCCTATTTCACTGACTTGAGTGAAATAAATCAATATAATACTTCTGATTTTATATCAGTATTATTGGAGATAATTTTATAAGTTAAAATTAAATAATGAAGTAGAAAAAGATCTAAGACGACATTTTTCAATTTTAAATTTGCTGCAGCATTAATAAAAACATAGGCTATTTTAATGATTAAGTTCTGAAAAACTGGAGCTTTTCAGTTGGATTCAGTATCTCCTTTTCATCCCACTTCTCCGTTTCTTTAAATCCCTCCTACTCCCAATATGTTCAGAAATCATTTTACCAAGGCCTTCTTGATGTCAACTTAATCCATCTTATAGCAGCTCAGCAGTATGAAAGTCCATGTTGTTCTGGTAATTTTTACTGAAAAAAACCTTACTTGCTTGCAAACTCATGGCTAGTAGCAAGGCAGGACTTCCTCACATGTAGAACAGAATTGATAATCAGGCATTCTGAGTAGCTTTTTGTTTTTTTAAGATACAATGTTCAGGAAATACATTGTTTTGCTTTACATGATCCGCAAAGATGCAAGTTAAGTAAATGCACACAAATAGAATCATAAATCTTTCACTATTGCACGATAAAATATTTTAGATCTTCAAACTATCAAACTCAACATGCTTATAGCATCCTTAGGGTGCTCTATCCTGAGTGAACCATTGGAAAAACCCCTAATCTTGACAGTGCTGAGGGCCTCTAATGATACCATAGCTAAGAAATTCAAGGATTGGGTGTTCCTAGTGGTTGAAACTAGGCTTAGTTTCATATGTTTGGCCTCACATACCAGTCCCGATCCTGAAGAGTGTGAAGCTTATTCAGAGGCTGCTGGTCTTTTCCCTTTCTCTCCATCTCAGATTCCTTTCACCCAGAATTACGCTTTTTATTTGGAAATGGAAGAAAAGTCTTTGACCAGGAAGTTAGATACATGGATCATATGGGATGTGGGGTAATCTCTTCATTGTCTCCTAAAAACTCTTTAGACAGGTCCTACCACAGAGATTTTTGAAGACCCAGCCCTAGCTGTGTTTATTAATGGATATTCTGTATCTTAATGAAGGTTGTGAATGATGTGATGCAATGTATCTGGAAATTTGTCACTGAAAGCCTAATCCAAAGGAATTTCAGATAACTGCCAAACCACACTAAAACACAGGCCAGCAGTTTCTACGTGCATAATCTGGTAGTTTTTTCCTATATTCTTTTCAGTTTTGAACACTGACAGGACAGTTCGCAGTTAGCAACCTCTTTAGGAGAACATTTTGGTACAAATTCAGTATATGCTTTTACTTGAAACAAATAGAACTATTTATTTACTCATTCAGTGGGACATTCTGCACTAAGCCCAAACAGATTGGCAGTTTCTAGGACATTTCTTGTTTTATGACATGAGATGCAGCTGACAACTTCTCACTGATCACTTAGTGCAAATGGCATTCTGCCACAACTACTAAACCTAGATAAAGATTTCTAACTCTAGGGTGCTCTGTGGATAAAATGAGGCTTTTAAAGCTGTAAGTAATTAGCTGAAATGTTTATAAAAGAAAGAAAAGTAAGTGTGCTGAACTTTTTTTAACTGAAGTATTTACATTTTCTGACTGACAAAGCTCTTTAATACATTTTTTTGTGTGGGTGTACCAGCTGTTCTATATGTAAAGTTATATACTAAGACTTTTCCATGGCTGTTAACCATTACAGAAATGCTTCCTTGGAAGGAATTGTGCCTTATGGTATAAAGTCTGTCTATCAGAAAGTTTTGTTTTGTTTTGTTTTGTTTTTTAATGCATAGTATAGTTTTCACACTATCTGACTTCAGGTACCTCATTTACATGCCTAATTTGGAAAGCAACCTCCTCCTGAGAATTCACATCTCTTAAGCTCACTTCTACCCACTTAAGTCAAACACTTGATAGGAATCAGCCATTAACTACAAATGGCTGTGAGAGGAGCTAAGTGGGTAGGTGGAAGTATCTCCGCTTTATGTAAATCTTAATGTACCATATATATGTATGCCATAATTAGAAAAGTTTGTGGGCATTTATAAGTGATCAAAGCATGGTAATAAGGAAATTTGTAATTGCATAATATAACACGTAAAAAAAAAAAAAAAAGTGGGCTTGAGAAGAATCTTATGTAGGCTGTACTGACTGAAAGAAGACAGAGAGTAGATCTAGTAACATCTGGAATTTGCATAAAAGGCCTGAAAAATTGGGTATATAGTGCCTAATCACCTAGCCTCTGAGGCTGTATCAATTCTTTTTAAGGAAAGAGGGGCAGAGATCAGCCCCGTTTGAAAGGCCACAACAGCACCAACTGACTGGGGAGAGCCAAATGAAGCAGTCCAAAAGAGAGGCAAGGTAACAGCTAATGATTAGGCATTGGGGGTGATTATATCTTGATCAAGTGCATGAGCTTGTCTCTGTCTCTTATTTAGCAGTACTGGTATGCTCTGAGAGACTTAGAGATTCTTATTTGCCTATTTAATATTAGGGACTGAACAGAGGCTTGCTATGTGGCAGTTAGTACTGGAGCCTCTGGGTTTCAAAGAGTTCTTAATTTCTGGTGTCATGAACATTTTTTTCATTTACGTGGACAGCTTCAAAATGAGAGATGGAAATAATAAGCAAAAGGAGAGACACGTATTTCAATGTCTCCCCTGAGCCTTCTCTTCTCAAGTTTGGGCCTATTTAGCCTAGAGAAGAGAAGTTTCAGCAGAGACCTTGTTGCTGCCTGCAACTACATGGTCAAAGGATTCGGAGAAAACAGCGCCAGACTTTTCTCGGAGGTGCACGGCAGGAGCACTAGAGGCAATAAACCCAAGCTGGAACATGGGAAATTCCCATTAGATGTAAAGAAAACTTTATTGCCAAAAAGGCAGGCAACAACAACTCAGACAAACTGTGGGATTGCCATCCTTGGAGATGTTCAAACTTGACTGGACACAGCCCTGAGCAATCTGATCTGATTAACCCTTCCAACATAATTTTTTTCTAAAGAAAATGTTTCAGAACAATGATAAACTTTGTGGCAAGGACATTTACCAGAGACGTTGCAGTCTTCTTTTAAAGAATGTAATCTGTGTTTTGATTGTCTATTTTCAATATGAAACACAATATTACCTCCAAGAAATCCATAAATACTACTACAAAAAATTAGTTATGATATATTCCTATTCCTTTTTGGAGGAAAATGTTTTGACCAGCTCTCTCAAGGTGTGTGCCTTAGCATAATTTCTTTGAGAATTTATCTGATATAACAACAAAAGATAAAGTGTGTAGGAAGAGTAGCTGTGTAATTTGTTATAACAGTCAAGCACTCCTAGGTGTTCAGTAGCACATCTCAATTACACTGTTATGCCAAATGCTGCATTCTTTTGACCTCCAGAATAATGTACCTAGGTGTGCAATAAATATTAATAGCTCCTTTAGTTTCCTATATAATTATTTGAAACCTGAATGGAAACACAGTAAAGGACTGAAAGGGTTGCTGATGAAAATAAGGGGGAACATTAACAACATAGTAGAAACAATTTTAAGTAATTCTAAAACAAGTTTCATTTATTCTGAATGGATAAACTATAATTTCAGAGATTTTAGCAATAGAGTCTCAGACATTCACCATCCTATAGTATCTGCAGAAGTACTGGATTCTTCCAGAACGCTTAGAAGGCTGATGGTGTTGCACAAGACATTTTAGTGGTGGGTAAAGGGAAGATTAAAATTAATGCACTTTTATTTAAGTTAAAAGCCTCACTGACACAGCTAACAGTGAGATCTTTCTTTCCTCAGGTTCTCTGAAGATGGGAGCTGACTGATTAGCCAAGGGGCTTGGCTGCTTCCGTGCTAAAGGGAAAAAGTGAAGAATGGCATCTTGCAACTTCCTGAGCTTCCACCTGAAGGCTGGTTTCCACACAGAGGACCACTGTGGTTGAATGGCCTCTTCTTCCCCTTGGCTCCTGACCTCCTCTCTCTAGTAATGTTTAAATCAGAAGTCATGTTCCCCTGAAGGAAGAGGAGGACTGTGGCAACCAAGGATTGACCAGGGAACTGTTATCTTAGAAGGACGAAGTGTGTTATGTAAGTATCATTTTTCACTACTTGCTGCATGCAGCTGGTGAGAAAGGATGAACAACCTATTCTCATTTTTTATGCCACTCTGAATCCACTCATTTCATGCACTCATGATTCATCTGCATGTAAATAACAGAAGGATCTTTTCCTTGCTGCTTGCTAAATACAAAATTCTAATATTCGTTCTTTTTTTTTTTTTTTTTTTTTATTATGACTGTCAATACATATATTCTATATGGAATATAGCTGTTTCATAGCACTCCTATATCTCTTGAACTCTGTTTCCCTTTCAACTTCACACCTTCACCACCAATTTAACCATAAAAAAGATCTAGAAGAAATGTGCTTTTTCCTATTTAAACGAACATATTTAATAGCCAAAGTCAGCAGTCTGAATATGTATCTAACTATTCTGAAAAGGCTTTCTTTGAATATCCTTTGTGGCATTGATTTGAGAATGACAGACTAAAAGAGAAAAGGCTAAAATTTGCCTGGGAACTTTATTTAAAAAACAAAACAAAACAAAACAACCCCAAATACCAAACAAACAAAAATCTGTATGTATAGATCACAGGAAAAATGTGGTATTTAACTTGGTAAAAATTAATTGACTTCTCTGGAGTAACACCTATATTATTGGGACTCATAGAGTAAATCACTGACAAAGAATTTAGATCACTAATGACTGAAACAGAGCTGCCCTCCTCCTAGTATTTGAATGTACTGAAGTCATCTCCATGCTTATATTGATGATACTCTAAGGTTTATATTGGTGATACTCTACTGATTTCAGATTATATTTATTAATTTATAACTGATGTGTTCCTGAGGAAAAAGAGAGTTGATCTGTTATCAGTCTGAGGACTGAAATGCAAGGCTTCCATACAGCTTTTCCCCAATTTAGCCATTTCCCCCCCTACACTCTAGTTCTGGATATATGGTGTGAAAAGTGGTGTATTCTGTTATAATTACTTAATTAGAACATAGGAATCTGGGTAGTCTCTCTGGGTTGTTTTTTGCCTAACTTTTCCTTTCACAACAAAAGTGAAAAGAAAGCCAAAAATCCTTTCACGGTTGAAATATCATGACTCAGCTGTCGTTGCTCCCTCCACAGTGCATCATTTCCAAAAGAGCTTAGAGAATAGAGGGCCATGCCCCCGTCAGAGACCAGAATGAGCAGAACAAATGGAACAGGTGATGTTAGAGCCAATGCAAACACAACTTGACAACCTCAGAAGTCAGTAGCTACACTGACAGCTACATTGCTCCTCTTTATTTATGAGGGCGTCAAATCTAACCATACCTCAAAGCCAAGTGGCATGAACTAGCTCACATTCATTCTGTGTAACGGCTGGCCCCTCCCTCTCTTGAGGGCAAATTAATAATTGAGCAGAGTGCTCAAAGTGGGAAAGTGTCCAGTGTCTGATCTCACCTCCTGCCTTTCTGCCACAGTACTGTAGATATTCTCAGTGAGTCTGGAGCCAGAATCAAAATTGTGAGAAAAGACCAAAGGTCCACATCTTGGCTGGAATCTGAGCCAAGGACCTGAAAAACGACAGAAATAATTGGAGCAAGATGCAATCCAGACCACGCAGGGCTTGATACCTTCCTGAAAGCGATGCACCTTTATCAGCATTGGTCAGACAGAAGATTTTGAGAGGTAATAACATATAAAATACGTATAAGAATGTGTAATTCTTGTTACTGTATGTCCAACTCACTGGCTGGAACACAGGACGTTCCTCGTACAATCTGTTTCTACAGTGTTTTGTAGGCTAACATATTCAGGTGTCATAATATGTGAAAATGTTCTGCTTTGTGTGAAATGCACATAAGCTCATTTACACTTGAAGATTTCCACACCTAGAAAGGAGGAGGAAAATTAAAGGGAAGTAATCTTAAGGCTGAATGTGTCTTTACTTTCTTGTTATTTTAGATGGAAACTGGACACCAAAGTTAGAACAGAAAAAGTATATGCTTCTGCGGATCTGGTGCTGGCTCTTTTAAATACATGAATAAGGAATCTCCAAAAACTTCCCAGTTTTCTGGATCTGATATATAATATAATAGGTTTAATTTCACTACTGAAAAGTCTGTTAAAACTTTCAGTATTGCAATTTCTTACTGGAAGTTTGGGCTGTTAATTTGTTATTGAGGAAAGTGATACAAAAAGTGCTAGACTTCAGAAGTGGTTTAGCACTATTTTAAGGAGAGATGATAAATATGCTTAAGAACAAAGGACAAATATGATCTACCAGAATTCTAAAGTTATAATCAAAATAGAAATTATTCCAAAAGGCTCCTGCCCCCCCCCCCCCCCCTTTTCCCCAC
>JAVJGI010000014.1:41077800-41124934 GCA_035590275.1 Ibycter americanus
AAACAACTCTGAACAACTGCCCCCTGCCCCCCCATCAAATTCTTCAATTTAATCTGTTAAAGCATGAGGTTATATACCTCTTTAATGCACTTTGCGGTGAGGTTGTGCCAGCTGGTTCCTTGTTTGGAGTGTCAGTTTGACTTAGTAGTTCATCTTCATCTCTCTGAACAAGAAGGTTTTGCTTCATATCCTATTAGCTGATAGCTGTGATGATATTGCAGACTGCTGGTAATGAGCATTCAGTGGCTGGACGTCAGGAAGGTACTATCTTTAGAGTGAGATCTTACACCACATTTTCATTTGCAAGTTTCTGATTATTTTTTTTCAGACACATGTTAAAAATCCCATAGCACTTTGGGATTTGGCCAGCTTTCCTTATCTAAATTAATACCATCACAGACTTAATTAACACCAATATAAATATTCACAGCTGTTGGTATCATAGATCTGAATGCAAAACGCTGTGTTTGCATAAGCTGTTACATTACAGGCATACAACTTATTGCTTTCTGAAGGGCTATGCAAGTTATATGAAAATAACCAAATATAAAAAGAAGTTAAACAACTGATACTTAATTTTACTTTCATTATTATTAGTACACATTCGTGTTATCTGTATTAGTGAGAAGTTTTTGCAAATACAGAAAAGAAATGATGCACCATTTTTATTGATTGTACATACATGAAGGAATATTATTTCTGTTATTATTTAAAGTATGGTTTTCAGATCATACCTAGGAAATGAATTTACTTTGTTCTAGTAAAAAATGCTTAAGTTATTTGAAGAATACCCTTTTCTAGTATTTACTTGAATTTTTACTTGACAAATTACTTTATTTACTTGAAGCTTTCTTCTTTGGAAAAAAATATGACCTCTTTAAGGGAAAAAAAGAACCCAACTAGAAAAACCAAACAACAACAAAACCCCCAGAAAATAATCATTCTGTGGACAGTCCAGTCACTAGGATTTTAAACAAAAAATGTCAACGTTAGAGTAAACTTTCCCATTTTCTCAAGCTTAAAAGATGCAAAATTTCTGGTCACATCAATATAAATAATTTTCTGATTTTGTCATATTAAGTCACCATAAAGCCTTCCAAAGCTATGTGAAGTTAAATATAAACTGAGATATCCTTCAATGATTTCTTGAGCGAAAATATTTCAAATACACTGTTGGGGCGGTTGTTAAGATTTTGGGAATCAGTCTATGCTTATTTTTCAATATGTTCCTGAATTAACAGAAGAATTTTTCCTGACTTAGTGTTAGTGATGGTGATTGTCATTAAAATTAACACTGAGTCACGTAAATAATAGCCCTTTAACTCCATGAAAAATGAAGGTAAACATTAACTTTGTTGATGTGACGTAATGTGGTGTTTAGAAAAAGTACTACTCTTGCTATTTTAAGGATATTTTTGTTGCTGGTAGAAAAAACTACTGAATCTATTAACTTCAAGTCTTTGGGAATAAGAAAATGAGAAGAAGCAATACTTTGGGACAACAAGAACACAAGGGCTTTAGGCAGTAAGGAAGGAATAGCAAACAACTCTTGTAATTTAAAAGTAATAGGGAAAAACGTGATTTCAATTTGTAATGGCATTTGCTAGAAAGCAAACCAGCTGAAAAGCAGAATTAGAAGTATTAAACAAAACAAACTATAACAAAAGAGCAATATTGAGATGGAAAACCCAAACTCTCAGAAGTAAAATCTGCTTACTAAATCACAGTTTAATCCCTCTTGACCACAATAATAAAGCCATTATAATAATTCTATTAAATTATTTTTATTGCAGACACTTCATACCATGAATAAGTAGTAGTTCTAAAGTGGACAGCATTTCAGTACTGTTTCTCTTTATTCTTAAATTTCTTAGTCATTCATTTAGAGCATAACATTCAAACTTCCTTTTAAAGATAGACTTGGTATAGTTAGTTATTATCTTCATGGGCTTTCCTATATTGCTTATGCCTCTAGCATCTGAATGATTCAAGAATTAATTAATCTTCATACACTCCACAGTGAGAGATTGTCTTAGATGAGGAACTTAGATGGAAGCTGAAAAGATACACTGATAAACTGATCCATGTAAGTCTTGATTTTTAAGGGAAATCAGCTTCCTACAGCATTTTATGCTCACAGCACACATCCATTTACTTTAATTGAAGCTGTGAGTACTTACTATTAGTGAAAATGAGACTCCAGGGTGTTTGCGTGAACACCAATAAAAAAAAAACAACAACAAACCAAAACCAACCCAAAAAAACCTAGACATAAAGTTTGCTTTAAGGGCATAGCAAGATGGTGAAAGGATAAGTAAAAAATCCAGTTTCTTGCCACACTAATCATGTATCTTAATCAGAGAACATTTGCCTTTTTCCCTTCTGAAAATGTTTGCTTATATAACTTATACCTTCAGGTAATTTGGTGGAATTTTTGGGGATTCTTTCACTACGTTTTTACACTGACCATAACACAAGTGTATTCTGTAAAGTAAATAGAATAAAATTCCTGCCAAAAGCATGAATAGACTTCCCATGTTGATGTGAATCTCAAATTGTGTTCTTTATGGACAACCTTATATTATTTTTTTAATTTGTACCTGCCATCTGATTGCTTAATTTTTGACCATTAATAAACTTTCAATATGAATTTTTAATGTGTAACACCCTTCTTTATTAGAAGGTTAATCCAAATCGATGCTATAAGTTGTGTACTTTGTTACCAGAACCAAAATCTCTCATCCTCTGCCACCTAACCCTGACTGAATAGCTAAGAACATAAAGTGTGCTCTCTAAACCAACACTCACAAGGAAAGGCACCAGGCAGTAGATTTCACAGGTATTTGCTAATGTTTGTGCTCCCCTCAAAGATTGGAGGAAATTATATTTTAGCATACCAGACTCTATTCCCCCATTTTCTTCAGGCATGCCTGTCTAAACAGCCTGTTTCTTCATACTGTATCTTTATGATTTGAATTTTCATTCCAGCCTCACCCTTCTAATATGGACAGTCCAACCATCCCTTCCTTATATATGTTTATTCCGATGCCTCTCAACTGTAACTACTACTGCCATTATTCAGTAGTCCCTCTTTATCCTGATATTGCCCCAGAAGCCCCTATTTGCTTTGCTTTATTCAAGTGGTTCTTATTCTTGATATCTTCTTCCTCATATCATCTGTCTCTCCTACCATCCTCCATTTGCTGACTTTACTGTTTCCAATCCCATCCTTACTCCTTTGGCTTCTCCTTGCACCTAGTCACCAAAATGATTCTTCTTAATTATGTCTTCACCATCTCCTTTCTGTAGCTTCCTGTTTAAGCCTTTTAAACACAGCTCCTCTTAAGGGTTCTTGGTTTTTAGGGGGGATTTTTGGTTTTCTTTTTCTTTTTTCTTCTTTCTTTCTTCTTCTTTGCATCTATTTATCAGCCTATCTTTACTCCTTTCTTCTTTTTCAGTTACTTTGGCTTTCTTTCCCAGGACCTAGTCTCTATTTCTATCCCTGCTTCAGGCACTGTGGTCCCCGTACTTCTTTGCCTCTTTGTCTTGTTGTCTCCAAGTGTTCTTCTAATGTCCTGCCCATGATTCAGAAAGTGTCCTTTTCTGTGCTGATTGGGTCTCTCCCCAAGATAAGGTGCTAGCCTGAATGGCACAGGAATGACAGAGATGAAGTACTTACATTCTTTTTCACAGAATACAGTGATAACTGTTCCTAACTCATAAAGGGTACATCATTTGAAGCAAATACTGAAAGGATGGGAATGCTATTAATTTCACTTGTTATGATGTTGCTGTTGTACAACAAGAGTTGTACAACTGTTATTACAGTTGTAATGCAGATTTTGCAATCAAAGGATAAGCCCCAAGAAAAGTTTGGAAGATCTCTAGGAGTTTTAATCAATGCTTTAATTAATAATGAGATAAGACTATCTCACTAATCACAAATGAAAACTGCACAGAATGAAACCAACCTGGAAATACAGGTTTCACAGTGACTTTCTGATATTGCATTGGATATAGACTAGATATGTGAGAGAGGCAAAACCTATTTGGTCCAGAGAGGGACACTTCTGCATTATATGATATTAGTTTACTCAATGAATATAAACAATCACACAATCATAATTATGACAGTATGAAAGGGGCAACCAAAAATTTGGCTATGTGCAACACTGACAGAAAAAGAAAAATCCTGTTATTAGTTCTTGTCCTACAGATTCTCTTTTCCATGCCACAGCTTGCCCTGCACATCTTTGATTATAAAAAATAAGTTGATATGGCTAGACTCAGCTTGAAAGAGCTCCTAAGAAATAGATTCACAGATTCTGTGCCTTCATTCATTTCTTTTTCCTCAGTTGCACTTGCTTCATATATTACTCATAAAGAAACTCTTATTAACACTTCAATAGTCAGGATTTTTTTTTTTCTGTAGACAACACACATGGCAGCATATGCATATTTACGAGACTTGTCTCAATTTTAGCCACCTAAATGGTGGCTAAAATTTAGGGGCCAGTTTAGCCAGGTGTCTAATGTATTTGTTAATGGTTTTGTTGTTGAGAAAGAAAGATAAATACCTCCAGAAAATTTTTCCTCCCAACTATGTCAGATTACCTGCTTTAGGAGATAGTTATTTCTCTCTCCACTGATATGGAGAGAAATATCTGCCTCCAAAGGCAGGACATCTGTCATAGTTGGGATGAAAATTCATAGCTGGGATAAAACTCATAGTAGAGATAAACTCATAGTAGAGATTAAGATTCTTCATTGACATGGGAAGAATCGAGACAATTAGTTTAACTATACAAATGAACATGGATGAAACTGCATACTTTCTAACCTAATAAATGACTGGTAATGAAGAGATGGTTATGTAGTTTATGTCCTTTGTCCTCTAGGCAGAGACACCAGCATTAGTTATAACAGTTAGGTTGGGGTGTAGATATTTGTGTCCTGTAGTTGAAAGAAGGACATCACATTGTTATCACACAGTAAGATTTTTCAGTTCATACTAATGTATCTGAACTCTATGAACTCGGGTGTGAACTCCTGGCTCTTATTAAGGCAGATGTTTGGATTTTCACTTGTGACTTCAGGGAAGCTAGATAAAACCTTTACTTCCTACACAAACCATGTTCCCTCCGACCAAGGTTTCACAGAAATGTTGCAGAAGAGTGACTTAGGGTTGGTCAAAGAGTCACTGTCAAAGGCATTAGCAAAAGTAGGTTTAATATGAATTTGTAAAATTGCGAGTTAAAAAAGTTCAATGGCAAGGTTCCCTCTATCACCTACTACATGGATGAAACATACAAAGAAAAATTGAGCTAGAGTGATTTACACAGAGTCCAGAGATGCAAAGGTTAAGAGAGACCCTCCTGTTGAGTCATGGCCTTCAGAGTGGACCTCCTTGCTTTCTAAACTCCTGACAAACCTTACGTGTGGCTAGGTCCAGTCTTAGCTTCTGACTTGGACAACAGTTTATGTCTAAAGGAATTAACTACATGAATTTCATTAGTATTAGTTTAGCATGCTACCAGTCACTTACCAAGGACCTGTTGTGAACAAGAGGTTTCTCCGCCTTGGGTAAGGAAGGATCTCTTTGTCTCAGGTGAAAGGAATCTCAGACCTTGACAGGCACCCCAGCTCAAGGGGAGAATCACTGGCCTGCAGTCCAGTTGCAATTTAGAAAAGCTTGAACTGGGCTCCTCCAAACTGGACTCCAAATCTGTCATTGGTAAAGAGGTCTCTCTGCCTCAAGGAGCAACCTTGAAGGATGTCCCAGCTCAAAGGCAGATCACCCCTATGCAGCGATGCTGCCTAGCAGTGAGAACGCAAAGAAGGCTTACTTGAGCTGTCATATTTATGGGTTAAAGTGGTTGGCTTGTAGTCAAATTGCATATGATGGGAAGGTATGCGTGAGAGTCCTTGTACCCAAAATTTTCTTTGATCCTTTATAAATGAGGATTGGAAAAACCACCTACTATTCGTGTGTTAATCACATGATGGGTGTTCCAAGCTTGCCATGTATTGACTGCTCACTGTATCACTCTGCTCCTTTATGGGTTTCCTGGAGAAGTCCTTGGCCTGGCTATGGCTCAGGCCTTGAACTCCAGTTAGTAAGTAAGGAGTACTTATATACAAACTACTCCTAGTTTGGTTAAGGGGGTCAAGTGCATCCTTCACAAGAAAAAGAAAGAATGAGTGAATTATTTCCTATTCTTGTCTTTGCTAAATAAGATAATAATATTTTTTTTTCTATTTATATTGGAAAGAGTTATTGCCAGTAACCAATACCTGAGGTGCAGCTTTAGAAGTGGTTCAGCAATGCATTTAGTATGAGTTGTGGTGTTGACATATCTAGAATCCCTTAGAGTTAACAGAAGCTGTTAATTATATCACTTTCAGTAGCTAAACTCTAGTAGCTGTTACTTCTTGAGTAAACAAACTTCAATCAACTATAAGGCTTTCAGGCCTCATTAAGGATCTTAAAATAAAAAAAAAAGAGTTGACTGTTTTGAAAGGCACAGTGACTTTGTAAATCTTTTAGCTATAAGACACATAAATCTTTAAACTGTAAGGCATCAATGTAATTAACTGATGCTTTAAAGATATATACACTTAAATGCATATGAAGCAAAGTAAAATGTTAATTTTCAGAGGAAAACCATAACTATTGAAACCTGCCACAAACTGATATCTGAGTAGAAGTTTTCATCTTCACTAATATTGCAGTTTTTGTTGCAGGCAATATTTTATCAATATTGACCAAATCAATAATTTTAATCTGTAACTGTAATCCATAATCCATAATTTTTTAAAAGAGATGTATGAGCTTTGAAGTTGGCTTGGATTAAATGTTGAGGCAGTTTGAGAAAGGTATGACTTATGTTTGGTTTTAAACACTGAATCTATTGAAAATTCAGAAGCTGAGTCTGAAAATTGCTTTAAATCTAACTGTAAAAATGAAAAAAAAAATTATATAGGCAAAAGCAAGGAAGCTATAAGCAGTTTGCCTACAATTTTTGGTATTGCAGTAATCTGAATGTGGCATATGCTTAGAGAGTCTAACTTATTTCAAAAAATAATTTTGCACTGAGAATTTGTTTCTGGATCTATCTGATGTGTTTATAATTCATAGCAAAGCCTTCTATTTCCTGGGGCTTATTAATAAGGCAGACACTCAAGGCTTATGAACAGGTTGCCTACCAAAGTAAGCAAAAGTACCCACCCCGTGGGAAAGGCAAAATACCATATTACTCACCATGTGAATGAAAAGACATTTTACTGAGCAGTACCTGAATAAGAAACCTGAACAAAGTGAAAATGAGCAGTTGGTATTAAAATCATGTAACTAACTTGGTACAAGCCTTGGCAATGTCTTAGTCTTGGGAATATTAGGAACAGAAAATAATTTCTTCCCTTAAAATATGTAAATGGAGGTAATATGAAATATTACTATTTTCCTTTGTTCTTAATCGGCAAGGTATTTCACACTGATGAGAAAGAGTATTCCCTTTGAGAAGTTGTACTGGATGGCCCTATAGTAAAAATTTTGTGTTTATTTTGGTGCCTAGATAAGTATGCACATTCTCTCAAATGCAGAGCTTATGTCTTTTATTCATAAATAAATTACATCTTATGTTTGAGTATCAGGTATAGTTTTCTAAACATCTGGAACTAGAATTGCGAAGGTCATTAAACACATCTATATAATTAATAGCTGTACATTCCTATTACATTTTTCAAGCAGTAATGTCCAAGTGCAGAAATTAGTACACATTTTTTAGTTTAGTTAAAATACATATTGTTGTTTAGGATAAGCATATAATAAAAAAGAATCATAATTGCATTTAGTACTCTAAAGAAAGGTGTTCAAGATTAAATCAATCTGCTTGTATGTGTAGACCATGTCTTTAACTAATGATTTTTTGTTGTTATCTCTGTGTAGCCCACTCCCTCTGTCAGGGCACAGCGAGCCGGAGTAAAACAAAATTGGAACTGGAGCAAATTTCAGATAGTCAGAGCTGTGAACTTGTGTGAATAGAAAATGTTTCTTCATATGACTCCAGAGAAATTGCTACATGCTTTCAAAGTGAAAACCAAAGTCATAATTGGACCTGAGGGCAATATTAATAGCAACAGACAAAATGCAGCAGGGGATAGGCATGGCCAACAGTATGCAATTATCTATTTTGTTTCACATTTGGCATGATCCCTAGAACAGCTACAGTTAGTGCAAATCAGATTTCCCCTGCCTATTCCTATCCACGATCTAAGGGATAGCACAGATCAGGGACTATTTCGGGGAACTTTAGGGATAAAGTACTCTTTTTAGAGGGAATAGAGCTTTAGCCATGTGAACACAAGCTGTGCCACATCAACTAGTGTGTCAATGAACAAGGCCTTGCCATTGTATTTAGCAGCATATACGTGAGTCAATGCAAGTCTTGAAGTAAATCCACTCATCCTTTTCCTTCTACTGAGTACATGAAAACTACCAGAAGAACTTTCAATTTCTAAATCTTCTAAATCACAAAATAATAAATGACACTTGGTAAACTTTCTAGAGAGAGAAAATTCAGGCCCTTTAGATGTGGTTTAAAAGAAAACATCCATCATATCCAAAGTATCTTTGTGGATTATTTACTTCAAGTTACTATCAGCCTATTTCAGAGATCCAAAGGCACTCTGAAGAATTTGCAGCAAACCAGGAAGCCATTCAGAATTGCTAGACTATTTCCACTACATTTGAGTCTTGGCTGTGCATCTGCTCTCTGGTCTTCTCAATAACTTTCCAGGTTAAACTTTCGCAAATGTCTTTTTTTGCTGTGTCACAATTTTCTATTCCTCTGACTCCTTCAGCTCTTTCTCACGCACTGGGCACAGCAAGCTGCTTTCAGAGAAATATCCATCTCCTCAACTCTTCAGAGACTTCCATCTATCCAAATATGCAGTGGCCATGGAAAGGTAAATAGTCAGGTTTTTTTCCTCACAAGTGCTGAAGAAAGCATGAAGTACTACCAGGTATATTAGGTGGTAAACAAACAGAAAATAGATGGTACTATCACAGTGCTATTAAAAGACATGATTTCTTTTCCCCAAACCCTCGGTGCAGTATTAGAACACTTAGAAAAGCTATTATCAAAGGCTAATCTTATAATTCTTATTTCTTGCTGTGGAGATCATCAAACAGATTTAAAGCATACCCAGATTACAAGGACTACACGGACTGTGAGGATCAACTGAGGGAGTCAGTCTTGTTCAGCCTAGACAAGAGGTAGCTTGAGGGGACCTAGTAGCAGCTTTACAATACTTGAGAGTAGATTACCAAGAATACAAACCCAGTCTTTACTGAGGCGCACAGCAGGTCAAAGAGGGAAAATGGACATAAATTCAAACACCTGGAGTTCTGATCAGGTATAAGGAAAAAAGATCACTATAGGGATAATTAAGCGTACAGACAGGTTGCCCAGAGCGGCTGTGAAGTCTCTGTCCTTGGAGGTTTTCAGGACTTGACGGTGCAAGAGCCCTGAAAAACCTGGTCTGAATTCAGCTTTGACCTTCCTCTGAGCAGGAGGTAGAACTGGCTGACCAGCTGGGATTCCCTCCAGACTCAGTGATTCTTCACTTATTTATATGGATGAACAAAAGAATGAAGTAATATTCCCCTGTCTATTTAAAGGGTGTTTGACACTCCCAAACTTAAAACCTTTTCCAGAACACAGAGTCACAAAAATAAGAGTACAAGAGAGGTCTTTTCTTTTCACTGTCTGGTCTTTTCTAATAGGCAATGCTGTCATAAACTGATAATGTTCCATATGGAAGTAATTTCGCTTTCTTGGCATACTTACTTATCTTAAAAATCTATCCCAGATGTAAATTCAACTCATGATTTGAAATTAGCAGGAATGAAGACCATATGAGTTTGGATATAAAGAAGGTGTAGGAATTTCTTTTAATCGAACATGCAAAAAGGTACCTGTAGCTTGTTCAGAACAGAAGAAACAAAAACAAAAATGAAAAAAAACACCCAAAAGTAGGTATTTCTGAAATGAAGTGAATGAACAAGTTCCTCAAGAAAAAGAAACCAGATTTGTAAAGGAGTAGGTATATTCTAAGTATATTTGCTGACTAAAATGTCAAAGGATTAATTTGTTTAGGGGAAGCCTGGAATCTGGGACAGCAACGGATTAAAGAAGTGATATCTAATGAAAACATTAGCACATACCTAGAGTTACCCTAAACAATGTTTCTTTTTTCTGAGTTTCAAGAAATAACATGAAATTCCAAGGTCTTCTCAACCTTTTACTTTGTACTCCTGGTATGAATAGTGACAGAATCACAGGCTGAATGAGGTTGGCAGGGACCTCTGGATACTGTCTAATCCACCTGCCTTTCTCAGGACACGGTCGCTTATAACAGGTTGCTCAGGACCATGAGCAGTTGAGTTTTTAATATCTCCAGGGATATAGACTCCACAGTCTTCCTGGGAAACCTATTACAATGTTTGATCACATCATTGAAAAAAAGTTTGCTTTTATGTTTAAATGGAATTTCTTGTATTTCAATTTGTGTCTCTTGCCTCTTGTCCTGTCTCTGTGTACCACTAAGAAGAGCCTGTCTCCACCTTCTTTACTTTCCCCAATCAGGAATTTATGCACATGGATAAAATCCCCTTGAGATCTCTTTTCTCCAGGCTGGAGAGTCCCAGCTCTCTCTGCCTCTCCCTGAATGAAAGATGTTCAACGTTCCCTTAGTCATTTTAGTGTCCCTAAGACCTTGTGATATATAAATTTCCTGACAAACTAAATATCCTTTTCTTGCTTACAGCAACAAAATGTATCAGGCTTAACAAATTGACATTCCTCTAAAATGAGTTCTTCTCAAGTTTGAAATGTCACAGTTACTTTAACTGAAAAGAGGTTGTTGCTGTTCCAGGAACCCTCCTTCCTTTTCTCCCACCCTGCAAATATTGTTCCGCATCTGCAAGATCTACAGGAAACTTATCGAAAACTCTTTCTTCCACTGCTAAAACTAATACCCCAAGAAAAAGTACTGAAGACTTCTGATTGATGAAAGCATAAAAGGTTTAAATATGCTTTTCTTACATGTATCAACTTTCATAGAGTAATTTACCATTAGAAATGTAATTAGGAAACGCCAGCAATTCCCTGAACTTTTGGTCTATAGTATGCTCTCAGAAAGAAAAACTATATAAAAACATCAGGCATTTCAATCTAATGTTGGTTCTTGGAGACATCATTTTTCCACATATGATGATTTGATTTTTGGTACATATACCCATGGATATTTCAGTGCAGAAGAGACAAAATGCACACACTTATGTTACCCAGCCTTCTTGTAGGCAGGATCAGTTGACTGCATTTTTTTTCCAGAGAAATGGGAGCCAAACTAGGGGCTAGCTTTAAGCGGGGAAGTGTGGCCTGACAAAAAAGGTCCTTCCAACCAAAATTTTTCTAGGATTTGGTTAAGTATGCTTGCTGATCGTACAGGTGAACTAAGTTCCTATTGCCTTTATTACTCCTTCATACAACTAGTGACATATCTGCTAAAAATATGTGAAGAATATAGCTAAGAAAGGAATTTGTAATCATCATTTAGGTGCATTTTTATTCCAGATACTAAAACGACACATACTGAACTTGTGTTTATACATTCATTGCTCTAATCTGCCTCTCTAAAATAAACTCTAGGCATATTTACATTATTTTTCCTTAGAAGTCTAGTTTAGGGTTTACTGTCCATTTTCATAGACCAATAATCAGTCTCCACCCCAAAGAGATAACACATAAAGATTATGATAGGTGCAAGAATAATCAACTATTGTAATAGTGGGTGTGCTTCAATATCAGAATACAGTCATCAGTTTCTAGTATTATTACTTAATGTTAACAAGAAAATATCATCTTAATTCCAATTAAAGAAAACCACTACCACTAAGCAGATGTCGCACTTATTCATAAAATATTAAATAGGAGTCACCAGATGGTGCTGTAACACCTAATTTTATGAAGTCCTTTGTCTGAACAAACAACAGGCTCTCTCTTCAGCCACAGGAAAAACTACATTCTTTCTAGTTCAATGATGCACTTCATTTTAAGGAGAGCTCTTGCAAGCAGCTAAAATATGTTCTTTCTAGCTTGGTTTCATTCACCAATCATTTTGGTTGAGATAAGTAAATTTTATGTGTTTGGGTTGAGACTCCTAAAACAGATGAATTTTCTGCATGCAACGTGTCTCTGTAAGAAGAAAAGTAGGCGGTATAAAAGTAACACCTTAGGAACATAAGGTAAACAGCTAATTTCATTCTCAAGACTGGCTATCTCTTGGGAGAAGCCTGACAGTTTGTCCATGAGCTAGCAAAAAAAAAAAAAAAAAGTCTTCTTTCATCCCTGTTTAGTTATACAGCAAAGAAAACTTCCTAATTGGAGCATTTTGACACTGTCTTGGACAGTTGCAAAAGGAACACTGAAACTACATAGGCTTCTGAATTTATGGCATCTGGCACTTCACACATTTTAATCTATGGATTTAGATGGATTCAAACATAACACAAAGCTGTCTATAAATACTTATTTTAAAACTAAGATATTCTTATTTCAAACACCTATTGCCCAGTACCGATGATACATTCTGTTATGCTTGGAGTTGCTTTGACCAGAAAGAAAACTTGCTTCTTACAATCCATGACTTTTAAAAGGATTACAGGCTTACTTTAGGTAAAAAGGAATGGTAAAATGCTTCAGATATGATCCAGTCATTGACCTTAAAACTCTGCAGACTCCTACATCTTCCCTGTAAACACAGCCAGGGATTACTTGCTTAGATCTCCTTGTCTATTGCTACATCTCAGAAATTCCGTTATTGAAAATTCCAGTAGTGGTTTCTTCCACAGTTCTTCAGTAACTGAAATACACTAAAAGGGACTAAGAAAAAGAACTATGGGATAATATTGTGTATGTGAAACCAAAAGGAGAGCTGGAACTTCATTCTTATGTTTAATTATATTTCCTCAATCCCTTTGTACTTCCTTCACCTTCTTCCCTTCAAACTTGCTTACTCACTGCTTCACCTTGTATTTTTGCTGCCAGAGAAGAGTGCTCACCTCCTCCTTGTTCTACTACACAAGAGGCAATGAAAAACCTCTTTCTACCACATGAAAACAAATATGAAATATTTTTTTTTTGCATATGCCAGAAAGTGAGCATAGTTCATTTTCTCTAAAACTTGCAACAAGGTCCTCTGACTTCTAATGCATGCTAAGAATAGACTGTGCAATAAACATTAAAATGAACATGAAAAAGCATAGGAGAACACATACAGTAACTCTTAAATTAATAGTGTATGTGACACTACTGTTTATAAAAAATCATGTTCTGATTCTTTTTTAAAGCTTTTTAGGATTAGTTAGCTGATCAAATGCTACCTCAGAATTTGCAGTTTGGCATTCAGTTTGTGTTCAGATCGGAGGACTACAGTACTGAGTTTAAGTTCTGTGTACTTTTGCATATAAGAACTTGCAAAAGTATGTGAAGTTAAGAAATAAACACACTCTGCAAAACTTATGTTAAGTGGGGGGGGAAAAATAATAAGGAAATATTGGCATAAAATATTGGGTGTTTTATTACAAACAAGACCTAATTTTTACTTCTGCATATTGCACTCAAGATATTTTAATCCCTCATCTCTAATTTTTAATTGGTCCAAAACAAGTGCTTTCAAAATGCAGTTATTTTTAATGTAAAACCTTCAAGACATCTCTTGCTTATTTGTTTCAATATCTAATTAAGGTAGGACTTAAAAATACATCTGTTATAGTTTGACATTGTCTGTTTTAAACTTCATATACAATCTAAGGTTGGAACACACACCTGGGTGACTGTGACTACTGCATATTATGATAGCTATTATTATATGTGTTATTAGCCTATAGAATATCTGAGCAAAAACCAATGTTAATCACGATCTCTCCAACTCTCTTAAAGCTAAAATAACACCTTTTACTACATTTGCCTTAGTTAACCTGCCAAAGATTGACTAACACCAAGTAATGTTACTGAAGTTAAGCTAAGTTATCAGGGCTATGCATTAAAAAAATCTTATTGGCTAATTCTTAAATTAATGATATATGTGCATAGAGTGGAAGAATAGGAGCCCTACATTCAGTTTTATAGATGGTAGGTCTGACACTGTCTAAAATCATCTGGTGAGCCCCAGAATTTCACAGAAGTTCTCTGCAATGTGAACTATGTTAACTATGAAACAAGTAAGCTTTGGTTTGTCATTGTCAGTTCCCCAACCATTAATTCTCACATCCTATTAAATAGTCATTCTCCATTAATGAGCTCTAAGAAGGATCAGATATGTTTCTCTACAGTTATTGTTTTAGGGCTAGATTGTTGCATTTATGTCACAAGCACAGATGCTTTTTGTTAATCAGCACTAACGTTTAGTTCCACTAGAACTTTCACACCCACTTATCACGAGGCATAGATGAAATAGCCATCTGTGTTAATCTTAAAACTTTTTTGAGAGACCAAATTACTTATTTATACATTTACAGCAGTCTATTTTTTCTCTCTTGGCTAATCCGTTTAGACCTGCATTTCAGTGTATCAATATATTTACATTTTTACCATTCAGGAAATCAAATATTTAGGTTAGACACCATTTGTTCCAAATACAGTTCCGTATGCTGATATTCAGCCATCTATTTTCTAATGTTATACCAACATTATAAAATAAATCTCATAAGGTCAGAAAATAGTTGGAACGTTTTGTCTCATTTTTTTACATCTTCAATCTAAAATTATCAACATGACATTTATCCATATTCCCTTTTGAGATATGATGACGATGATGATGATAGCTTATAGTGTGATTATACAATAATGTTAAGTGTGTCTTGGTCTATCAATCAAACCAGGAAGGTGATGCAATTTAGAAAAACCTTGAAGAGATAAAACTTGATGAAAAATGTATCACCAGTGTTCCACAGCTGTTACACAAACTCAAAACTTATTCCTACAGTTAGCAAATAAATATGTAAAAAAGTTTGTAGCAAATTTAATGTTTAGCATTGAAGAAATCCAGTGATATGTTTCTCTGTGAGAAATTATAAACGATCGCAAAAGGATTTGTCTGCACATGAAAATACCATATTGTATCAATCTCCTAAATACTATGTTGTATAAACCTCCTAAACCCAAATATATTAGGGAGGATTATTTCTAACAGCTAGATTTGGGAACAATATCTGTCAGTGACTCCACAAGTAGTCCAAATACACAGTCGCAATCTTTCAAAGTAGAGACGATACAGAAGAAACAAACATCAAATCTCACTTAGCACCTCATTGTGTCCACCAGTATTTTTAAAGTTTGTTCCTCATATTTTAATTCATCACTGGAAGTCCTGAATTTGTGGATGTAAAGGATTTGGAATTAGTCCTCTGGAACGGGATTCATCTCAGAACATGTCCTAGTGATCTAAGCCTAGGCTCACTCTTTACTTAAAACGCAGAGTCAGGCAAACCTCCAGGACAGATTCTTCAGTTCTGTCTGGTACAGGGCAAGCACATTCCTTATTACTAAAGAAAGATGGTTACGTCTCACAGTCTGCATGGTCAAGACTTCTTCCATCAAGGCCATATTCAGAGGCAAGTTGTGTTTAGTACCTGACGTATTTCTTTATTCTTTCATTCTATCTCCTTCTTTGGATGGAGGTAGCTAAACTTGATTTTTACTGTCACGGTGAGCCAAAAATAGCAGTGATGAACTTGGCACTAAGGAGCTGCAGAGATGCAGAAATATCACACATGCAAACATTCAGAATGAATTTGGTTACTTAAATGCAGAAGTATGACTTGTCATGCTGAATTACGACAAATGAAGCATGATTGATAGATTATACTCTGTCATGAGAGGTTCCCTCAGAGCAAAGGAATTAATTTAGATAAATACAAGGTAATACACTTAGGAAAATGTAATATCAATGGATGTACAAAACTGGTAAGTTCTGGTTAGAAAATAAATGGCACTGCAAACCTCACAGCTGCATGATATTGCACAAGATGTTTTCTGTATATAAATAGGTGGCTCATGCAGCAAAGTAATAAAGTCTAAGTAATCTGTTACAAGTGAAAAAATAAATAATTAAAAAAATAAAATAACCCCCCTAAAACTTATAACATGGGGTACATTGTTGCCCTTTTATATCTACCAGAAAAAGGTGACAAAGCCAAAATTTATTGTGTATTGACTGAGATATAATAGATGTCTTTGTATGAGTTAAGGAGTAATTTAGACTTTACAGGTCAGTGAGAAGATTAGTATGAAACAGTCTACAAAGTGCAAGAATGTATGCTGGAGACTTGAACTGATTGTCTGAATGATTCCCAATTAGAGTGGGTACAATTTGCCAGAGAAGACATAACACTGGACGCCCAACTACAGAGAATTTGACTGCAGATGTAAGAAAAATGACCAAATAGGTTTTATTTTCAATCATTTTCCATGCCTTTCTCAAAATTCTATACAGCCTGTCATTACTATTTAGTTAATGTGGTTGTAGTTCAAGGTGGGAGGCATTTCACCTCTCTAAGACGTATAACTTACACCTAAAGTTTTATGACTGTTAACGCATTTGTATCATTAAGATACTGGAAGAGGACTTTGGGCAGTAAAACCTCAGCCCCTTCTCCAACCTCAATTTCTGTGAATAGTAATTATGCAGATTTAGATGCATAAAGATCCTCCTTGTTGTTTTAAATATCCATTTCACACATGGGCAAGATTCACCTCCTTGACTAAGTGTGTACAATATCCTTCCAGGCATTACATAATTCATTTCTTTCATGGAAACTCCCTGTAATTTCTAGAAAGCTCTTAGATTTAAATTGACTTCAGATAGTAACTCCCCTTAAACAGTTCAGGTTTGAAAGGTGATGGGAAAGGATGGGAAAAAGATGAGAAGCTATGCAGGGCCACTGTTTCAATTCCGTGCCAAAGAACTTGTGTCTACTTTAAGAGTATCAGGGCCAGTATTGGAATGTGGTGTTCACTGTTTTGCTTGCATAACTATCAGTCTAGACCATGTAGTATTGCGGCAGATAAGGAGTGATCTCTCACCTTCAGCAGAGGATCTGAACCAGTAGTAGTGGTTGTAGGCTTGTTGGCTGTCATGGCTTTCTTCTGGAAAATAATAGGCTATGCTTTCATTTTCAGCAAAGCCTTTATGGAGGTATTCTTTTTTATGGGCTACCATTTATTCTGGGATTTCATAATTCATGTTTGCAATGTAGTTACATAAGAAGTTTGCATGTGGATATGTGGAGGGGAAGACGATGTAGCAGACAAGATACAAGAATAACGTTTAGGTTGGATTCTGCCCAGCTTTTCATTCTTGAGTTAACAGTCTAAAATGTTTTTGCTGGGAAATACAGAGATTTCGAATAAAAGATTTATCATGAATAGAAGACTGCTATACATTTTTGGAGTAATTATAATTTGTCCAATTAGCTTAGAGAGCCTGAGTGGATCAGTCTTAATTAAGGTTGTGGTAACTATGAAATGAAGATTCTAATCTCAGCTAACTGGCTAAGATCATTGATGGAAGGAGATAGGCACTTTAATGAGGTCTCCAATGAAAATGTCTAAATATGGACAGATGCTAATACCTTCCTACTTCCCCCCAGCTGCTCACTACCTGGTAAGCCTGTTTGTTAATTTAGCTGGAGTGGAGATCCCAGCAGAAGACATTCACGTCACCTACCTTTCTTCAGTAGCTGTATAGCAGGAGGAGGCACTTAAGAGTAACTGGTTTACCAGGCTTCTGTGTCAGAGCAATTCCATCAGAGCCACAGTATAATTAAATCCCAGTGCTTAAAGTTAGGACTGGGAATTGGGAGAACTGAAACATCATTTTCAGCATCTTCCATACATTATGTGTTTAACCTAGAACAAACTAGTAAGGGTTATCTCTCAATTTTCTGACAACCCATTAATAAAGAACAAGTCTTGTGTAAACTCACAGGTCACCACTGCTCTGAGGACTGTTTTGCCATCCCCACTTCGCAAGTATTTCCTGTACTTTTGTTGTATTAATTTGGTTGCAGCTTTCTACATTGAATCCTATTATCTGGTTTTCAATTCTTCAACACTAGTTGCTAGCAGGAAGCATGCAATAACTAGTGAAAAAACAAAGGATTTAAAATAGATACATTAAATTTAATAAAGATAGGCCATTATATCATGTTAAATACTATCATCTAGTAATTAATTGCCTGGTTATTCTTACACTGTAGGCAGTAACTTTGTTTTACTGAACTTTATACTCAGTAAGAACATCACAGTAGGATAAAAAAAAACTTCAGTAGGACTCATTGAAGGATGCTGCATGGGCTGGGGGCTGCCTGGGGGCTGGGAGCTGGGGATCTTCCCAGTGTCTGGCAGCCAGGGCCCATCCAACCCCCCAGCCATGAGCAGGGCAGCTGGGGGATACTGGGGAAGCCCCAGCCCTGGGCATCAGGCACCTCACTGTGAGCGGTGAGGTGAGGTCTGGACATGGGCCCATAGGTGGGCCCAGCCCAGGGAGGCCCATGGCGGGGCAGGGCAGGGCTGTGGGCAGCTGGAGACCGGCCCTGCTCTGGTGTCACTGGGGCAGGGGCTGGCAACCCCAGGGACTGACACGGGGGCCTGGGCCCTGGGCAGGGTAAGGGGAGCCCCAGGGAGGCTGGTCAGGGATGGTCAGGCCCATTAGTGCCCTCAGGGCCCTGGCAGTGATATTCATTCTGCAGACACCTCATTTTTTGTTAACATGTAGGAGTCTACACACCTGATGTAGACCTCACATCTTCCTGTACAGCAACTGACTATCTGGTTAAAACACCTAATGACAGCTAGTCTACTCTAAAGCAAAAGAATGGCATAAAGGTTTAAGCTAAAGAATTGCACAGGTGTTCATGTCATTTGAAATGCTCTGGGACACTGTTTCTAGTCCAGCACTGCAGTTTCAGGATGGAAAAAGTCTCCTCTAAGCACATGCATCACATCTGCCCTACCCATTTGGATATCTTGAACCTTCCAGGCACCACATGTGGCAACTGAAGCCTACCCTCATATTAAAGAACCAAATCCCTGCAGACTCTGCTGTTCATATTGGCTAGATTTCCCTTGACTACATGTAAACATGCAGCTTATGTGTCAGTGCCTGGGCATCAATTCAGTTGCCTAAATGTAGTTGTTTAGTGCCATTTGAAATGACCTGTGGCATCTGACACTTCCATATGGGTTTGGTGGTTATAACACAGGGACACTACACCTTTCTGCAGTGGAACCAAAAGCCAAACAATTTATACCAAAGCATTTCAAATGGTTACTTTCTTAAACTGCTACTGAGGCCTTAATAAAGTTACAGATAATATTATAATTATACCCAATAAAATATTTTCCTTATTTGACTCAGGGCAGCATTACTCAGCCACTAAAATTCCCAGATCTTTTGCTGTAACTGCCATGTAATCTCGTTTTCTCGCCTGTATTTGTGGATATGATTATTTCTACCTAATTGTAAGACTTTGGACACAGTCTTAAAAGACAGTCTTATTTTATCTTGCTGCTTTTCCAGTTTGTTAGGGTAATTTTCACTTATAATCTTGTCTTCCTATTGCATTGTCCAAATCATTATCAACAAGTAACATTGGCTGATGAGTAAAGCCCTGCAAAACCTGATATGATATATCCTAGCTATTTGGCAAGGCTCATTAATAATAACACATAAAAAGCACTTGTAAAATCAAGATATGGGAAATCTACAGCTTGTCCTCTATCTACAAGGTTTCCTACCTTGTCATAGGAAAAAAAAAAAAAAAGATATAATTGTTTGACAGGAGTAGCTCCTAACACGTTACTGTTATTTACCTCCTTGCCTCCTTGTTATCTTCTGTGTAGTTACAAGCATTTTATTTGATTATTTGTTCCAGTACTTTTCTGGAAAATAAAGTTCACTAGCTGGTCAATATTTATTCCCTTCTCACCTGTTTCCCTGCTCTTTTCAATTTCGAAGATAGACACCTTGGGTTTTTTGTTTTGTGTTCTCAGTCTTTAGGACCTCATCCATGTTTCATGAGTTCTCAAAGATAAATGCTAACAGCATATCTCTAAAACGGACATTCAGCAAATGCCCTTAAGTGTTATGATTCATAGAGTTGCATTGCCTGAGACTTAGAAACCTTGTTCCAAGAATGAAATTCAAACTAATGAGATAACCATCTAAAGGGTGATATTTGTAGAAGAGCAGAAATAGAATTCACAGCAGTTAACATCCTCAGTGTTGGGTATATGTACCATACAAAGAAATGGGTTTATTTAAGATCTTTGCTATTGCAAGTCCCCCAATCTCATCAGCTAGGAACCCAGGTTAATCTGGATTCAAGAGCTGAAATGCCTTCTAAATGTATGAACTCGAATAATAATAATACAATAAAGCCTCTTTCCTTTCCCAGGCATGTGAACTAATGCCTAAATTATTAAACAAAGAAAGTACCAGTAGCTTCAGGCATTAGAATAAGCACCGTCTAAACATGACTTGAAACTTGTGCATTTCTGAGAAATTAAAAAAAAGGATACTTTCTTCCTGAATTTTCAAGTTTTTTTCCAATATCATTTCTCACTTTATTTTCTTGTTCTTACCTGGCTCCTTACCTCTTTAGAGTTGGTATGAGTTGTGTTGGTTATCTGGCTATCACTGGCA
The DNA here is from genome assembly GCA_035590275.1 of Ibycter americanus. Classification (NCBI taxonomy): domain Eukaryota; kingdom Metazoa; phylum Chordata; class Aves; order Falconiformes; family Falconidae; genus Ibycter; species Ibycter americanus. Next base: position 41,098,573 of record JAVJGI010000014.1, read on the forward strand.
ATTTTAATGAAAAAGTTCAGTCTTGGTATTCTCTGCAGAATGATGCAACAACTATTTTCCTCTTTCTTCTTACATAGTTGAATAAGGTTTTCTTAGTAACACTGCTGATTGTATATTATTTCATGCATCAGCCTTTTGGTTTTCAATCTAGAAGTTTGTCCTACTGTTTTACATGTGTCCTCTGTCATCTGACCTAGTTGCCCCTTTTGATATATCTCTTTCAGATCAGGTTAGTGAAGGACTCATGATTATGATAAACTATCTTCTCTATTTACTGTCCTTCTCCCACGCACATCTGAATTTCCATTTTGAAATTATCTGACTTTAGGATCCATCTATTACATAAAATACAAAAGAAATGTTACAAAACATAGTAATAGCTCCAGTAATAAATATTTTCAAACTATATTACTCTACCCAGTGAATGTGTTAGGTGTGAAGAAAGGCCATAGTGAATAGCTGAGAAAACATTAATTGTTTTATGGAAAAATACAAAAATCAATGAAATTGTAGTGATATAACACTATAGTAGTGATGCAGGCCAAAAATTGCATATCAGTTCCTTTTAATGAGATAAATTGACTTATTTTGGAAACTGCTTATAATTGTTAGACTGAATGTTTGTCAGCCATTAGAGTGGTTGTAGAGGTAGCTATCTTTATGCTAGAACACCCGTTTGTGTCTGTTCCTATGCTTAATTCCTGTTGTTTAATACAAGCTACGACTCTAGCTCCTAGCTCCCTTTTAGCTCTTTTGTTTAACTCCTGATCAGTTTTCAATTGTCTATTCCTCATAATGGCTCTTGACCTTGGACTTACCTTTTCATATCATCTCCAGAGTCCTTGAGTTCTTTCCTCTGTTCCTCAACATTGTGTTGGACTTCTTACAGCTTGAGTTACTAAATATCTACACAATTTTGTGAGGGCTATGAGGGCTACTAAATTATATTTTTTAATAATAACCATATCAAAAAAGGTCTGCTTACACAATTTTAATTATTGGGATTTTATTTCCATATTCTAGTGTCACTGAACAGCAATAAACACTAGATTCGCCTGTACTATGATTGTGTGCTACTTTTCACAATATAGCACTAAACTTCTTTAGATCACGGCCTTCATAAAACGTCTTCCACATATTTCTGTTATTTTTTAGCACTTTATTTTCTGTTCAACATAACAAAAACCGTCTATAAGTTCATTAAACATTTATCTGTGAAAAAAAAAAAAGTATAACAGGAATAACTCTTTTCTGTGGGTATAGTGTAAATAATTTGATTTTAATTTAATTCCAGTCAATGACTAGCAGTAGGATTCATTTTTGTGTTGTGGATTCATTTCTGCATAGCAGGCAACAGAATTTCAGTGCAGTTTATATGTGGCAGTGCTCCTAACTTACCAAGTTCCTGTTATACGCATTGGATATTTAAAGTCTGATTCGTCCTGCGATAGGTATTTGGTGCCATATAAGATAGCCTATTGACATCCATGTGTTATTGACAGAAGCTGCATAGGACCTATAGGATATTTGTGTCACACTGGATAGGAAGCTGAAAACGCAGTGGGGTGTGTCTAGACATGACAATTAACTGAAGCAAACCCTCAAGTCACATGAGAATATTGGTCTTTAGACTCCTAAATGTAGGCATATACACCCTGATTCTGCTAAGATCTGAGCAGAGGTATATGTGCTCTTTCTCCTAATCCTCATCTAATACAACCTTCCTCTGATAAAGCCTATATGACAGAAATATAGAACCTCAGAAACTGTGTAATATTTACTGATGCTTCTTACTGCTTCCGTCACCTTGGGCCAGATTAGAAGCTCTTTGCTTAATACAAAGACTCACAGAACAGCTTTCAATTGACAAAATGTATCTCGTGTCCTTTTATATGCACTGGGGTACTTTACCTAGCCTGTGGTGGTGTTCCAGAAAGTTTTGGGTTTGCTATAAAGCCTACATCATACCCGCTGGCCCAGTGTTTTGGAAACTCCAGGCCATATCAAATAAAAGTAGGTGCCTATGTTTGAACAACTGGACTGAACCTTAGTGAGACTTACATTTACTCGGCAACTCCCAAACATATTCAGAATGAGTGTTCAGAAGTCCTATTTGTATTTACAAGCAGCAGCTGCAAATGCAACTCGGGAATGATAAGTTAAAATGGTCTAGTGAGAAGGGAATTGGGTTAAACCTCTCAAAGTAGGTGGAGTAAAGAAATCTGACCTGCTACCCTAAATCAGATCAGTGCACCAATAAATTTAGTAGCAGTCAATATCTGAGACTTCAAAGACAGCTGAAAATCCTCCTGTCACCCATACATAATTGTGCTGCACTATATGCAAAAAGAAACAAACATCTTCTCTGGTCATCACAATGAGTTGTTTAGCTTTTGAGAGGTGTGAAAACACCCTTTTTTAAAACTTGCTTCAGTATATTTTTGGTTCATGTCAGTAATAAAATCATTCACTCCTTTTTTGCAGATTGGAATTCTTTAGTCAGTTATATTAATTTCTTAGCAGTTTTGAGTAGCTCTTATGGAATTCTTCACAAAAGAAACTATTGCTATTTTCATCTCCGGTTTACAGGTAAAGAAAGCGAAATGTAGATGTTTGCCAAACTCAGGCAACAAAAAATAGAATTCTAGAAATAAAATTTGGGCATTCTGAACATTTTTCCAACATAAATTCTTACTGTCAATATGATATTGCTATAATGCTTCCAAATTTATCTACCAAAATTTGCCTCTTTAAAACCCAGAAAGATGGAAGGAATGAAGAGCTTCTAATATTTATTTTTAAATCTTAAATCTCAATATTTAAATTTTTTAAACTTCTTCATTTTCCCTATGAAACTACAACATTACATTTTGATTTAAACTTACTGTTGTTTAATTTAGTGGCAGTATCACAAGCCTTCATGGGTGTTTTTTCAAAACCACTCTTCTCTTACGTATTTATGAAAGTGATGCAACCCTAATTACACACAAAAAATACTGTCTAATTCAGTATTGAAACAAATGAACAGGCATATGGAAATGCATCTAAATTATGCAATACAACTAAGATTCTGGTTTTTTTAATGGTTGATTTTAACGCTTACACATTCTGTGTGTACAGTAACCTTATCCTGGATTATAATGACTGTCTGGTGGTACTGCCCCATTTTCTGTGTTAAAAAGTTGACTGTAGTTTGACCTCTAGCAATCAATAAGAGAAGAAATCGCCTGTTTGCTGGAGAAGTTTGGCGTCACATGAAGAAAGGTGATTCAGACTCAGCGTGTTATTAGAAAACAAATTTATTGTCTGTAATTCTTGGAAATATTTCCTCAAATAATCTTTCTGAAATAATCTTAGCTTTATTTTAATTCTCCTATCCATCATTTATATTCAAAATTTGAAACTTCCAAAGGCTGGACTAATCTAATACTGTTACCACTGGGATTAGAGGTTAGTTTGATTGAGAGAAACAGAGGGCAGACAGGAAGTTTTAGAGATCTGTACAAGTTCAGAATAAACTGTAAAAAGAACTGTTGCTCACAGCTACTTTTTGACATAGCTGCTTTTGTGCAAACAGAAGAATAAATAGTTTTGGCCAGTATCATGGCTTAACATAATTTGAAGGACCTGGAGAAAAAAAATGTTATTTGAAGAAAGGATAGAGCACAAAAGGTATAATATGTTGAATAGAAATAAACATCCTAAAACTTTCAAACACAGATTGAAAGAAAGCTAAAGATTTACTTGCAAGCATGGGATGAGTACCTATTCTTTTTTCTGTTTACTAAGTCATTAACTGAAAAAATAATTTTGGCCTGGAGACATAATCTCTCTTCCTATCATTTCTATCATTATTATGAAAGTTGGTATTTCGTGACCAAATTTTATGCAAATCAATATGTGTTCACAGCAGTGCACATACAACTTTCCTTAAATTCTTAAACTCGTTCCACTCTTCATGTTCAAGATACATTGATTTTTGCAATTTCTAAAAAAGTAAACTTTTTCAGTATCTCAAAATTGTTTATAGTAAGTAATGCTGTGTTGTCTCGCAATGTACTTCATATTCATTTGTTGAATGCGAAATCAACTATTCATGTGTGCTTCAGGCTTCAGTCAGTTTTCAACTCAGTGGTTGGCAGTAAGAAGGACTTCCAACTAAAAAAAGTCTTTAGATAATTTAGTGTTGGTTAAATTGTAAGTGATTCCTATAACAGGAGAAGTATAGGCCTAATGGAAAATATTCCTGAAAGGGCCTCCATTAAATGGGGACCTATTTAATTAGATCTTCTAAAGGGTCTAAATAACAAGCATTTATACACTTACTAATAAGCCTAAAATCAGTTTTCCAATTAAACTTAGGAGAAGGAGAAGCGACTTGTTGGAAAAAAAATGAAGAATATGCATTATTAAACCTATTCTTTTCAAAGTTTGGACAGAGACAGGAAAGAAAAAAAAAAAAGACATCAAAGCAATATTAACTTAGAAGAGACTAAAGGGCTTCAGAATTATTTGTATGGTTCACAGACAACAGACCAAGAGTTTACTTTTGTATAGCTTACAGCTTTAGTGTTATTAGTGAAAGTCATTAGTAATTAATAGCATTGTACTACCAGATACCAAATGACTTTAAAGGACTTAGGTCAGCTTCTAATGTGTATCTACAATTCCAAAATTGTCGTAACAAATGAAACTGTTAGACTAAAGCTAACATTTCAACAGATGAAACAAAATCTTTAGGATAGATTAAGATCTTTGTTAAAATTGAAGATATTTGCACAGCTACTTTTTGTGGTGCATATACTCTGAATAAATGATAGCATTCCAGATCTGTCTTTGCATATAGTTATAAAGAAGAGCTAACAGAAAATTTTGCCAGGATATTCAGGTAAAAGAAGTTCAATTTTCTATGTTATTACAGTGTTTTAGGAACGGAAATAAAATGTTAGTGCTCCAGACTATTTTGAAATTTAATTCAAAATTTGATGTTATAATTAAATTTTGAATTTATTACTATAATGGTTAATGATTTGTTAGTAGTTATGTAGTGCAATAGCTTCATACTTTGATACGTCATAGGAGCTGAAATAATCTATACATGTGTAATTTTGTCTTTAAGGGATCAAAGGCAGCTTCTAGTCAGATCATATTGAAACATGGTATCTTGTTTTCTAGATTAAATTCTGTCTGTACTGTAATTAGAATATTTATTTTGGCTTCAAATAAGAATTAAATCAAATGGCAGTTAGTGTTGAAGTTACCCTCAAAAGTGACATTCCTGTGTTTTGATCATCTATTCAACAATAAACTAAGAATATAAATACACACATATGAAAACAACATGCATCTTCCAAGAACAGCTTTTCAGTTGACTAGATCAAAGTAGCAGGATCCTTTTTCTAACGGCCAAAGTGGCCAAAGTGGTTTAGAATTCTGGTAGCAGAGCAATCTATGGAGAAAAAGTGACATAAAGGATGTGCTAGAGCATTTATCTAAAATAATAAGTAAAATGGTCCAGGGCCCATTCTCTGAACTTGAAACAAACCTGCAAAATCGTGTCTGTTCAGCTAAGGTCTCTTATTGACTTATGCTGCCGGACAGCTGGGCGCGGGTATGGACTCTGACTGTTCATCTAAAAAGTTATTTGATCACAACTATGACAGGGATCACTCTAACTCTATTAGTACAGCTAACCCTGTTCCCATGATTACCACAATTAATGTTCCCTGTCACAGTTTAATTTATAAGTGTAAATGTAAACATTGAGAATTGCTCGATAAATGATCTATCTTATGCTTTCCTTAAGCATTAACTGTTCTTGCAAATTCTGAATTCCTAAATTTTTCTTCCACCACAATTCCAATCTCTATGGTAAATGCAAAGACATCTTCACAAATGTGAAGATGAAGTTCAGTCCCTGAGTCGCTGCTGAGCTCCAGAAAGTACATTTCAATCTAACTGCTCAGGAACACAGCATACAGGGTTATGTTTGGGTACATGACTGTACCCAAGGCAGACAGGTAATCAGAGAGGACAGGAGGATAACGCTTAATTATAGTTAGAAACAACCTGGGCCTTGCACTGCAGGCAGTAATAACACTTCAATGGATGAACTGGAAATTTTACAATTCTCTCAAAATTAATCGCTGCAAAGGGGCTTTTGTAGGGAAGGTGGTGAGCCACATACTGCAGGGATTGGTCATGCACACATTATCAGGACAAAGCCATTGCCATCTCTCGGAGAGCAGTGCAAATATGTTAGGAGTGATGTTTCAGGATTAGATTCAAAACTCTATCCAAACTCAACAGCTGGCCATTCTCTCTGTAATAAGATGAACTATATTTTGTCTTGTTCAAAATCTTCTGAATCCAAATGTTGTTATTCTGGCTTTTCTCTGATTTCTATATAATCACTTTGGATACCAATTACAAGCCAGAAGATTCCCACAAAAGCTGGTCAGTTGCTCTCCCTTTTCTAAGCTTGATGCTTCTTTTCTATTGCTCTTTATAAAAACTGTGGGAGCTCAGATGATCCCCAGCATCTCATGAAACACCTGCACCATTGCTGATATAGACTGGTGAATTAACTGAATGGTACTGTGGAAAACTGCAAGACTAACACAAAACAACGGTTGAAAAGAAACATTGTACCCGTATCTGCTTCTGAGAGGATATATAGACACATATTTTAAAATCTAAGGTATTATAATACACTGTGAAGTGTAGGAAATGGGACTCCGTTTTGTTCTGGGTTTTTTTCTTTATTTTTTTAAATCTTTCAAAGATCAGCATCATTTTAATAAGTGGAGCCACTTTCATTGCTAATTATATGCTATCTTAAACAAACTCATTTGAATATTACATGGGGCTGTGGCATCAGAGAATCCCCATACATACAATACTCAGGATTATTCACAGAACCTAATCAATTCTCCTTTAAATTTAATCTTCAATAATTGTTTACACTAAAACAGAGTGGGGAAAAGACGTTAACAAAGCAGATTTTTTTCTATCACTTTTAAATTAATTTACATTGAGCAAGATGATAGGTAAGAGAGAATCTGATTCAGAGTTAACCAGACAGCTATATACAGTCAGTATTTCAACATTTGCCCATTTAATATGCAGATACTGAATTGCCCAAGAACGTGACTGCCATCTTAATTATCTGTTGCTTCCCTCTGGCAGTATTGTTAATGTGTTTTGGGTCATTATCAGATGAAATACTCCAAAGTGATAAAAGAAACTGGCTTGTGTGGCATTTACAATGACATACCCTAAACTTTTAATTGCTCGAGACTGTGTGCTCCTACCTTTCTTTTGCTTTATACTACATACTCTGCCCTTGATAGTTTTTTAATAAATTGAATAGCATACCCATTTTTGTTCTAAACAAAAAGGTGAAAAATCAATGGCGTGAAGACACAGTCCTTATAATAAATAAACAAAAATGTAAATAAAAAAAAAAAAAAGAGGGAGTGAAACTTTCTTGTGGGATAAAGTGACAAGAAGGTGGAAAGATGTTAAATGTACATTGCTGGAGTCAGTGACACATTCTTGTTGTTCCAGCCCACTTCTCTTGAGAAAGGAAATATTGAGGGTGTCTGTGGAAGGATTACAAGTTCTTGTGTGATTCACTGGGCTGCTTTCTGGTTGCTGAAGGAAGCTTCCTTTTGATGTCTGAAAAGTACTAAATTTCAATTATCTCTGCACTACCAGTACTACAGCTGTTACCAGTACAAACATGGGATAACTTGCATCATCACTGCCTGTTTTCAGGAAGCCCTACTGCACTGAGACAGTGATAACGAAGGGCAGAGGCTTCTTGGGTGGGTGTAAGTACTGGGAAGGCAGCTCTCTCTACCATGGACTTAGGGCCAAGAATGCAAAGAGAATAACTGTAACAATTCTGAACAAAGCTCAGATTTTTTTAGGGGTGTTAGTGCTTGTCCTTAGCTATGAAATGCTTAACTGTAAAGATGAAGAGTTGTGTTTGTTCTCCTTCAGGGCTCATGAATCTTGCATTCTTGATTACACAGTGACAGAGCTTCAACATGAGGTGAAAAGGGTATCCCCATTTTCTTTTCTCCTTCTTATTTCCTTTCCTCCCCCCTTATGCTTCCGTGGTGATCAAGACACACTCCTGGGAAAAAAGTGATTTTCGTTTGAAATCCTTTAGATTAAGGATATTGAACTCAAATCTCCCAAGTGATTTCTTTAACCAAGAGTCTGTCATACAAAACATGAGCAATGCCTCACCTCATCACCTTTCTCTGACAGCTGTGTTTTAAAGGCAAAACAGTTGAAACTGTGTTTTGTAAGTGGCTCAGTAAGTGTCAAGCATGCTCAAAGTACAAGATTCAGACCTTCAGTCCTACTGCGCTGGTCTTAGGTAACTTATGAATTCCATCAGGAGTTAGCTGAGGGCTGTGCACCGTCAAAAGGAGGCAATAGCAGTTCTAGGCATATGCAAAAATGGAACTTCAGGCATTTAGGGAAGTTTTAGTTCAAACGTAGTTAGGCCAGGAAATTTAGCTGTTTGTTGAGCATGGGTGTTTTAAATGGCAGGTGTAAAAGGTGTGTAAACTCTACCTACAATTTGTTAAAGGAGCCTTCATTCTTTTCATTATATGGGCTTTATACTAGTTTATACTGTACTACCAAAATTACTTTCGTCATCTGCCGTTCTTAATGTTTTCTCATGAAATGTTGACTTTCTTTTTATTTATTGGAAATATTGTTACTCTTCCCTTTACTTCTGATATCAATTTTATCCCTTTTTCCGGATCACAGTAGATATAAATTTGGTGTAAATAATGTACTGGTCTTTGACTCTATCTTTCCAAACTCCATAAGCTGAATTTTTACTGGCTTGTACCTGAGGACATTAACATCTGGGCAAGTGTTATCATTAGTACAATTTGTCTTGATAAGTGGAAAAATTAGAGAATTAGACAATGGATGGCTTGTCTTGATAGTTAGGCCTAACTTGCCACTTTTCTTATCTGTCAAAAAATGAAATAACAAAAATGACTGCTAGTATGGCTATATACCGTAAAATCTGAGAACGTAACTCTAACAGCTGTTTGGAAACAATCTTACTTGTGATAAAATGTATGAGACAGTAGGTTCAGTTTCTTTTCCCAATTGTTAGTGTAATTGGGGAAAACTTGACTCAGGAAGACATGTAAAGCAGAGCTACTAAGATCACACAGTGGTTAAACCTGATTTTCAGAATCCAGTGTTAATGAAAGTCAAGTAGAAAAAAGTCCGTATGACTTAAGCAATCAAAAAACCAGGCTAGTCTAAATAAATCACTCAGATTCCCTCTGACTGTAATTAAACATTGCCTTTTCATGTTGGGATGAATTGCTGACTGGAAGTGTTTTTTGGGTTTTGGTTTGGTATTTTTTTTCCTGTTGACTGCCAAGGCACTTTAGACGTCAGTGTTAGACTGAATGTCTTAACTTCAGATAAGTCAATTTAGGTGAAACAAATCTCAAGTTGGCTGACTGAGTGGGTAAGAAAACCTTAACAGTATGTGGCTAGAGGTCATTTACAAGATGTCCTGTTACAATTTTGTGGTTGTGAGTCAGAAAATATTAGATTGATTCATCTACCTGACACAGCTGTTGTGAAAATGAGTTACTCTTTGTATAGAGGGAAATAAATCCCAGAGATACAATTCTACCCCCTCCAGTCCAATACACTTCTGATTGACTATAGTGGGAGATACAATGGCATGAGAGGTGCAGAACTGAACTGTATGGAACATTTCTCTTCATTTTATGTTATAAATAAAAAAATCCTTCAAAAGTTTTGGTGGAGGAAATTTGTTCTCCTTCTATCTGGTTTCAACAGTAGTGAAACCAAGCTGAACAAGGACAGAAATAAACCTCCAACTTCCCCCACCTTTCCTTCTCCAAACAAGATCCACGTTTATTGCCTACAAATAAACAGACTTCCAGTAATTGAAAGGTAATTATTTCTTTTCCTGTGTTTGTATCTGTTTCATTTGCTTAACACAGGATTTCACAAGGTTTGAAGATTACAAAATATATTAATTTACTTGTTCTTTACCCATTGAAATGGGCAAAACTGTAACTATGAACTCAACCTAATCACAAACTTGTTTTAGTGATTTCAGGTTGTACCTCAGTAGAACAAAATACTCTACACATATCCAATTATGTAATCTATTTTCTTACAAACTAACTAACAATGGGATTTATCCTGGCTTACTCAAGTTATCTAAAAATTAAGATGGATTCAGCTCTAGATTAAGACACTAAAATTTTGGTATCTACATGTGAGCTATGCGTGTAAACTCCTATTGGAGCTGATGAATATCGGCATCCCAATACAGCTGCTAAACAGAGATATGGTCTTGTTTATCTTCCCTGGCTCTTGATCTAAAAGTTTGTAAGCCTCCCATCACATCAGTCTCATGGGGATGTCTTTGACACCGTAGAGCATCTCAAATGACACTAGACAGTTATGATCAGGCAGTAGAATTGAGCCTCTAGTCAATGGAGTCTGAAGTGCTTTTAAACCTCCTGAAGAGTCATCTTTCTGTGATCCAAAGCCTAGTTTTAATACAGCACTATGGTATAATCTTCTCATGCATCTGAGAAAACTGCCAAACTACGGGAGAGAGTTGTGACAAAACTATGTAGACTAGAGCCATGAAAGATAAAAAAGGTGAAACTGCAGACAAGATAAGAGAGTGGTTCAAAGGTTCTGCAGCTATAACAGATGAGAAAAATCTTGAGGGGAAAAGTAATTAAAAAAAAAAGAGTAGCTTTTTAGTTCTATTGTGTAATGTTAAGCAACAAATGTTTATACTTTTAAGTTTTATAATAATTATAGATGTGATCTGTATCCATGTGTAGAAATTCTACAGTTATTTTTTATTCACGTTCAGTTTCTCCTGCTGCCTAGTCTCTTCAGTTTTTGCTCCAAATACTTAAATTCCCCTATAAAAGGGCAGTATGTTTTCCTATCAAAGTTTTATACTACAGAAGATAATTTTAAAAACCTACAAAGATACGATGTAATATATAGACTGACATACCGTCCCACACCACTAGAAAGAAGGATACCTGTGGTAGTTATTATTAAATCCATTGTAACAAATTTCTGATGTAAAATTGAAGCAAGCCTGCATTCTGAGGTCTTTCAAAATGGTCTTTTTCCTGGTTTTGGCTGGGATGGAGTTAACTTTCTTCTTAGTAGCTAGTACAGTGCTGTGTTTTGGCTCTAATGTGAGAACAATGTTGACAGCACAGGGATGGTTTTAATTGTTGCGATGTTTATACTAAGTCAAGGACTTTTCGGTTTCTGAGGCCCTGCCAGCCAGAGGGCTGTAGGGGCACGGGAAATTGTGAGGGGACACAGCCAGGACAGGTGACCCAAGCTGGCCAAAGGGATATTTCATACCATATGACATCATGCTGAGTATATGAAATGGAGGAAATAGAAGGAAGCGGGGGACATCCAGCATTATGGTGTTTGTCTTCTTGAGTAACCATTATGCATGACGGAGCCCTGCTTTCCTGGGGATGGCCGAACACCTGCCTGCCCATGGGAAGTAGTGAATGAATTCCTTGTTCTGCTTTGCTTGCATGTGCGTGGCTTTTGCTTTACCTATTAAATTGTTCTTATCTCAACCCCTGAGTTTTACATTCCTTTCCGATTCTCCTCCCCATCCCTCTGGGTGAGGGGCAGTGAGCAAGCGGCTGCGTGGTGCTGGGTTGCTGACCAGGGTTAAACCATGACAGTCTTACACTGGTGTGTTCTGGACACCTTATTTCCAGTGAGCAGACAAGAGTTTTCTCAAGGTACATGCAGGGAACAAAAGGATAATGGTGTGATGGCAAAACAAAATATATGAACTTATTTTCAGATGAAAAGGAAAGAAGAGGTTATCTGGGCTTGAACTCCCTCTTCCATTTGTGCCATGAAACTAAAACATCTGTACTTAATTTTGCCACACTTGAACATAGTCAGAAAAGGAATTAAAAGTAGCCTTTTTAACTGGAGGGGTATGGAGAGAAACAGCCATCAGGAATTCCACCAAGAGTATGTCAAATTACCTAAAAAATATTCTATCCTCTTTCAAGGCCTATCCTAAATAATTTGAAAACAGAGATGACATTTAAAAGCAGAATGGAAGGTGGGCAGGAAGATCAGAGCAGAAAAGATGAATTTTTTGTGCTGCAATGTAACACCATCATTTTTCTTAATTATTCTTGACATTTCACCTATTATTCTGTGAGCTCCCTCAGAGCACAGAGGGGAAAAAATGCCAGTTGCTGTTCAGAATAAAATGTGAAGAGGTACTTGCTGTCGGCTTTTATGGCTGGAGTCTGCCCTTTGATACACGGAATCATAGCACCACCTATCTGGTAAAATTAGCTATTATGTTTGCAGATGTGAAACCCATGGCAGATTATGCAAAATGGTGTGTGTGGTGTGTGTTTGTGTGGAAGAAAGCCACTAGACTAAATTTAATTTTATGTTAAAAGAGGAATACTGGAGATATGGCGAAGAAAAGTAATACTTAAGTGCTGAATTAAACCTTTAAGAACTTGTATTGAAATTTGTAGGCCAAAATAAATAGTACGTATCTATACGAGGCATTTAAATACAATATATTCTCTAAACACCAGGACCAATGTTATAGAGTAATATCCATCTATCATAATGAATGAAACATTAATTTCCTCAGCTCCTCTAGGGTGTTGCTGTAAAACAAGGATTAAGAATTGTTCATCAGAACTAACGTGAAAAGTATGTAGGAGTTAGGCTAAGAAACCTACAGTTTTCATAGAAATGTAGAAAGTAAAGCAGAAAACTCTGTTCAAACCACTAGTGGTATGAAATTTTATCTTCTTAATAAGGACACTTTCATTTCTCTGTTGGGGTTGTTTGTTTTTTTTTTAATATTGAATTTCTATACTTCAGTGAGTGATGAAGCATAGGTAAGAAACAAATTGCTAGCCCACAAAATTACACCAGCAAGGTAATCACTATTCTTAAAAACAACAATAAAAAATCCTACTTAATAAGGATTATGCAATTAAAAGTATATGCTTAGGAATTAATAAACAGAAGTTACAGCAAATAATTTCACAACGTATCTGCTAGAAGGTCCTCATCCATGTCAGAATGTATTTGTCTATTTATTTATGTATTTATTTATTTAAGGGAATACCGACGTCTTCATGGAAGTACAGGATAAAAATGAAAATCTATTTAATTCACATGAAACTTTTTGAAAGTTTGACACATTTTGCAGGTAAGCACCTCTTCTGTAAATCTTTCCCATCTCTAATGAGATTCATGGCTGTAAGATAATGAAACGACATTAACTGAAATCTGTAGAATCTCAGTCCCCTCCTCTCTAGTAAAATTCATCTTGGTGAAGAAAATCTTCCATCTCAATCCACTACGAATGGTCAATTCTCTAGTACATTTTTGGTCTCTGTTCTCATAAATTCTGCCCTCCTCTCCAATAGTAGGAATTCTCCTTATTTCCACTAGTCCTACCAACCAGTGCTAAAAGAAAAAAATCACAGTTGTCTCCGCCTGCTGGATATGAATACGTTTAAGAAGGCATACTTGTAAAGCACTAAGCAAAAGACTTCCAGTCTTTAACCCTCCCACAGTTGTGAAGGGAGACAGGGAATGACAGATGCAAGCTCATTTCCCACAAAAGAAGAAACTAAGCCCCAGAAGAGCAGTCATGACTAGAATCCTACCCACTGTTGCATGCCTTCCTCCTCTTTTCCAGGAGGGTGTTGTTACTTGTTGTGACGCTTATGCAGACCTTTGTACTTTAGCTAGGGCTACTTAGGGGTTGTACAATGTTAACAACACGTTAAGTCGGTGTATGGGTAAGGAGAGTCTTGCAAAGAGGTTCTGGCACAGCATCAACAACCAGCATGCTGTACATGCATTGTAGTGTCAAAGTGTAGAATGTCCTGAATGAATGTTAAGTGCCTGATTTGAGCATACAACTGAGGACCAAACATAATGAGTGTTCCCTGGATATCTTTATTAGATGCCTCCTAAAAAATGACCTATAATATTGTGGATACGTAGCCATGGAATTTTGTGTCATCCACATTGGTGTAGCTTCTAGGGAAAGGTCCTTCAATTTTTCTTCTGTCAAGTCTTCAGGAACTTATAAACCTCTCAGAGTTAATAAATTAAGTGTTGATTTGCAGATAGAAATTTTATTATTAAAGGGTTTATGAGTTGTTATTACTGTCATCATCATTATTGTTACTACAGCAATTCTAACTTCAGAAAACTGAAAATAACCACTGTAAGTATGTCTCAGGAAAAATACAGATTAAATGTTATTTGTTGACTGGTTTGCAGACCAAATAAATACTTGGAATTAGTTGAAATTATTGTGAAATGTTGTAAGTGGATATTGTTTACCTATTAAGAACAGAAGATTGCTGATATTTCATCAGGCCTAAGTTCCCTTTATTCTGATTTCTGCAAATAAAGTGCAAACAAGAATTTGTGGCAGGTCAGGTTGGAATGTGCTCTTAGATTCTGACAATTGGTGGCCCAGTGACTTCCTCAGCCAGAAGCTGTATCTTCATAATTGGTACAATTGTCTTTTGAATTAATGTAAATTTTTAGCACATGATCCTGCAGAAAAGAATTCCATACCTATTACACATTGTTTGATCATTTTTTTAAAAAGTTCTTTTGCAGTGCAAATGATGTTGAAGCTGCCTGGAGTGACTAAAACACCTGAGTAATATATTTCAGGTATATACTTTCATCTGAGATGAATAGCACTGTAGTTTTACTGGTTCCTCCCCATTGATCTAGTGGTTAACTTAGATGCCTACATTGTAGACACACAAAATTTGGTCTTAAGATTCTATGCTTTCTCTCTGTGTAAATTAGACATTAATGATAATAATAATAATAGTAGTAGTAGTAGTAGTAGTAATATCCTGAATCATAACAGTTAATGCAAAGCTATTCTGAAAGAATTATTAAACTTCATATTTTGGTATTTAAAGGATTCTATGAGTCTTAGAAATTTAGAGGACACATTGAAGGGAAGCATAGTAGTCCATGTCTTCCTGTTATGTTTTACATCTCACATATGAAGCATCCGGGCCTGGCTGTTTCTTCTGAAGCAGATGGTCCCGGGGCTGGACCTCCTATTGTGATTCCTATTAAAACTGGATGTCCTCTGGTCACCATGCTTTTTCTCACACATTGTGAAAATCTGGACTTCTTTAATTTCTTTGTGCCTGGTTGCATGCCACTATTAAAGGAAAAGAGTCATATTCCATATCTCCATTAAATCTGAAATGTGATCAATGCATACAAAGCACTTCTGTTGTACTCACTAGACTGTATTACCTGACATTGTCCTCAAAACAGCAATTTAAAAATGAAATTAGTTTTAGGGAATATATTTTTATGTGCATAACTTAATAAAAAGAAAAAAATATTAAATCTATCCATGCCTAAATCCCCAGTAATTAATGTGTAGCTATAAAATAATCAGTTCCCTGAGATCTTTTTAGGGGATTATTTTTTAATGAGATGCATACATTCTTGACATTTGAAAGAGGTAAAAAAAGGAGATTCCAGCCATTTCATTACACTCTGATAAGCTGATATTCTGAGAGAGTTGTAGGTGTGCATATGCAGAATGATCACTGGTCTGAGAGATCCTAGGCTAATGGCTAATCCAGGTGAAAAAACCCAGCTGATCACGTCTGCAACAGTGTCAGACAGGATTCCTTCTCTGTCCTCTGTGAGCTGTTAATTCTTCTAGAAAAAAATAAGGAAAATAATCCAATGTGGATTTCTTTGTCATTTTCAAATAGAATGACTATATTTCTTTCTCCACTTGCATGGAGTCACTCCATGCTGTGAACTGATGTCTTTTAAATATATTAGATTCTGAGCAAGATTAAAACAGAGAACTTCATTCTTACTTTAGATCCATGGGTGCACATTGCAATTTAGCTTGTAAAAACCACTTATTGTGGTTTTACATACATGTCTAGGGTCACACAACAGATTTCAGCTTCAGGCCTAAACTGAATTTCCTACGAGATTAAACAAGCTGTAACACCTGAGAAAGAAGGAACTTCCTACTGCTGAAGATATGTGAGTACTCTGTAATAAGAAAAGTAAGGTAATTACGACAGCTTGTCCTTGATGTCCTTCAACAGAAAATAGTGTGACATAAATATTTAACAAAAACATGACACGGAAAATTCACACTCTCTGTTTAATATGTTTTTTGTATTTTATTAATTTTTAAATTATTAGATGTCTACATTTTTTCATAGCAAAACCTTATAATTTGAGGGGGTTTTGCCTCAGGCAAAGCACTGCTGTGTGATTTATCTTCTGCACTTGTCTTGTTCTAACAATATGAACTTTTTTCAGAGAAGTGCAAAGCTGTGTTTGACCCCACAGGGAAAAAGTTTTCTTTTTTAAGAAATGTGTACAAAGTACTTAATAAGTTATGTCACTCAGTTTTACTGTGTATTATGTTTTCAGTGGCTATAGTTAACTTTCTGAATCCCCAGATGCCAACATTTTAATAAAAACAAAACATTTTCAACAAAATGTCAGCAGCAAAGTGATCAAAGTGCTATGGGAGCAGTTTGGCAACAGTTTGAGCTTTGAATTTCCTATTCACTTTCCAAAACATTCACTTAAAAAGCATTTATTGAAGCCGAACTGCCTTTATCAGCCTGATCAGAGCTCCATAAAGAGCATGCATGATTCAACTGCCTTTCCAAGCTTTAAAAAAATATAACTTTGATATATGCCTCACAAGTACAGCACAATAGTTTTCATGCTCACGTTTGTTAAGATTTAGTGCAGCCATTAAAGAACAGAAGGGCTCTTTGGTGGCAATTCTCAGACATACCAAATATCCCAAAGCACAACCTTCTACAAATCAGAGATTAAACTACTGACAAAAATTTCCACTTGATTGCAGTTTTTCCCCTTAAACTTGTATCAGGAGTGACTATCTTTTCGATCAAATCTCTGAGGGAGGTGATTTTTTATTTTTTTGCTCTCTGAGAAAAATATCAACTGAGAGATAAAAAGTGACATTTTATGTGCCTTGTCCAGAAGTCAGTCGATTTATTTAAAAAACTTTGTGTGTGCCTGACCTATACATGAAGTTTGTGACATGTCTCTTGTCAAGTATTGATCACTTAAGACTTTACTGTTTGCTTACTGCAATGTAGCTAATAATCTCTTTTTATTTATTTTTGTGGCTTTGAATTCTTATCATGACCCAGATGAATTCTGTGGGACATTCTTGCTTCAGCTGTGTAAATGGGCTATGGAGATTAAGCCTACTAAAGCACTTTTCTTGGGTAAACAGCCTTTGTTTTCCATCAATTCACACCAGAAGTTGTTTGCATGCAGATAGATACATTTGGAAGCAGCAGATGCCATCAATCTTTATGACTTTCTGATACACACCATTTCACCTCTACCTCTTGTATGGGATGGCTGAGCAATCATGCTATGTTCTCCTTGAATGACGTAAAACTTTCTTGTTCATCTCACCTCAGCATTTTGTGACCATTGCTGGATATTCATGAAAGATGGAGCTTTCATCAAGTCTCTGCTTGGTGTCTTTCAGATGGCATTCCAATCTGCCAGACCGTCTCTCTAAACACTTATGTTATGCTGTCATACTTTTTATTGCTTCTCACTTCAGGATGAAAAGACTGATTATATCTTACTTTCTTAATGTTCCCAGATTATTTTTGTACAGACTCAAATGTTACGAGAGATGTTGTTCCCAGGGTCACTGGCAAAACCTGTATGAAACTGTGAAAAACCAGTAAAATGAGAAGAAAAAGCTCATGTTTTAGGATATTTATATATATCTCACAGAGAAACAGGATGATCTTCAATAGAGGATTTAGATCCTGCCTTGTTCAGAACTGGATACGTTACCATCATAGGGTGTTATATGACAGAGTTTCTGAAGCTGCATTTATGACACCGAAGTAGTTTGCAATGCAATGGTTCATTTTACAGAGATTTCAAATGTAATGAACTGAACAATGATATTTCAGGCTTCTATTTAGCATTAATTATACACAGGTGTCTGCAACAGGTCTTTCAACTAAATCTTAGGATCTACAGATGCCTTTAAATATCTGTTTGAACCAGAGCAGGGAGAAATGTAACAGACATTGATTTGAAATTCATCAATCATTATGGCAACACCCAGCAGCAACAGCCAGAAAGACAATCCTCTCATCTGTCAGATAAAAAAAAAAAAAAAAAAAAAAAAGGATTCTGTAATCTACGATGAAAACAGAGTGAAAACTACACGCTCGTTATAAAATCTGTGATTCTAAATATTCCTACTCAACTTCCCTCTAACTCCCTCCCTGTCCATATTACAGACACTCCCTGTCTATTTACTTTAAATTTCTTAAACATTGGTTTTTTCTTTGTGCATCCCTAGAACTGTACCAGTCTTATTACAGCTCAGCAGTTCAGAGATTACTTTGTATCAAACATCAATTGAAAGAAAAAGCAACAAATTCCTCTTCCAAAATATCACTATGTTTGATATGAAAATATTTTTCACTATTAACTTAACATAGTGACAAAAGTGGACTGCTAACAAATACTGTTCAGATGTTATTTTCATTAAACTAGGCTAGAAGAAATCACGTTCTCTTTTTCTGTAAGAATGAGGCAGTTAAATTGTTGTCCAGATGGTAGAAAAGGCAAATTCATTTCTTACCCTCACCTAAAATTATTCAAAAACACATCCCATATGGGAATAGGCTAACCATCTGGCTATATCTGTTTTATCTAACTAGGGAGTGGTTGGGAAATCCTACTGGGAAAAGAAAAGTCTTGAACTGTGATTCCTGTTCTAAATAGTTATTCTGAAATTTACTTATATAGTCACTAACAAAATTTTAAACATTTCTGAAACAGGTACAATATTTCATATCTCCCATTTCAGGTGACATCCTAGTCACTCCTACGCAAAATTAGGCTCTTGTTCTGCTTCAGTGAATCTTGCATTCCTTTTTGCAGAGTTGCACAATTTCAGCAGAAGAGTAGGAAGACGCTAACCACACAATGAAGCCTGGAATGTGCTGGTGAGGAAACTCTTCTGGAGGAAAGGAATTGAATCTAATTCTGTCCATATATGCCAACATTTGAAGAGTATGGCAATCGAGTGAAAAGGTCACCCCCCTCAATTTTGGACATGATTTCAAAGAAAGCACAAGTGGAAAACAACCATCTAAGGAGTTCCCCTTGCTCAGCAAGTGTTTTGGAAGCTGTCAAAAGCAGCTGAGCATTGAGTTGCTAACATCTGGCGAGAAAAGAACATCTGCAATCTTGGGGTTGTATCTATACTAGAAAACTACAGTGCCAGCAGCTTTTCCCAAGTTCTGCCTGGGTGGTTGATCTGGCATAGCTTGACTCTTGCAAACTACTTGGTCTGAAGTCAAAGACTGTGCAAGAGAACATGTTAACAGATATCATGGATAGCCAGGGACAAAGGCTAGAGCTCATGCTGTGACCCTGATAAATTTATTAGCATAGTTCTGGCAACTCCAGGCTCTAGCTAAGTGCAAAAGTAATTCAAAAAGTCTTCTAGCAGTTGCTTCTTCCATAATGTTTCTCTTTTCAGTATTTTCTGTGATATCTGTTTCAAGACCTGTTGAACTGACATTTCAGCTCTTTGAGAACAGGAACACTTACAGCCTTTTGTCTTCTACTTGACTATCCTTCACTGTAAAGCTTGAGGAACTCAGCATAACAGAGATTACTGACCTTTTGTCAAATACAGTGGACATTAATTGTCTTCAGAAGCATAAACTTCATTAATGCAATCCTATTGTGAATAGGAAATAAGACTAAAATTAAATAAAAAAAATACCAAAATTAGGGTCCTTTTTCCAAGGAGTAACTTCATTTTCTCGTTAGATCCTTATATCCAACCGCATGATGACTGACTCTGTCTGACACCTGGGTATTGTTTTCTTGATGCCTGATGCTTAACTTCTAGCTCTTGCTGCCTTTCACTTGAGTTGAAGTTTGATCACCTGGCACCTGAAAATCCTGACTCTCAGAATGCTGATAAAGAGCATTCTTTTTAGAGGTAGAAAAGAATGAAAGTGAAGGAGCTTAGAAATCTTTTGACTAGAAATAAAACTAGCAAACTAAAGAGTTAACTGTTTTCCCAGCACAGGAATATAAATTTCTCCTGATTATTTGAAAAATACATTCTAAAGTATTATTTATACAGTATTTTAACATCACGGACTTAAAGATACACTACATTTCTGACAGAAAAAAAAAACCCCAAGTAATATAAAAATTAAACCTGGTGAGGACTGTGAATGAAAACCAGAACTTTAGGTTTTATTCTCAAGATCAACACCATTTGTGATAGTAATGCTGCAAGAGAGGAAAATCTTAATGATATAAGTTCTAAATATCTTTTGCAGTACATTGACATAATAACAAAAAATTCACAAGGACAAATAATACATGGAGGAAAGAAAGCCCTCATTTACCTGCTGATTTTCCCTGGTGAAGCTTACTTTTCAACTCTAAAATGACATAAACACAGAGTTATGCTCCTAACCTTGCCAAGGTGTTATTCTGCCTTGGTTGTGATACATAAACCTAAATCCAGTTGAGAATGAGAAATTATTCTTCGTTTGGCTCTGTTCCCCGAGGCAGCTGTTAGCGTTGGCATTCTCAAACATGCCTGACACATGCACTCTGAAAATGTTTAGCAATCTGCAAATTTATGCAGATGTCCAGATGCTAGATTGCTGATTGAGACATGGATTGTGAGGGTTCAGTTTCTTGATCCTTCCTGAAAGTAGGAAGTTCAAATCCTGATTTCCCACTTCCATTCAAAAGACATTAACATTGAGGATATTATTTTCTACTGCAAAAGGTCACGTTCTACCTTTGTTACTGAAATCATATTTCAATTCAGAAGATTCATTTGGTGAGAAAATCATACACAAAGCAGTGTACTTTAATCTAGTAGATTAACAGGGGTATTACTAGGAATGTGTCATTTGTAATAGTATTTAAAGTGGGTGATAGAGATCAGATCACCTACAGACGCTGTATCTTTAATAATGCTCTCTCTTTCTGCTTTAATGGTTTGTTTATGAACAACAGCACATCGTCATCAAGTAGTCTGGGTGTTATGGTGCAATTTGAAATACAGATTTGTGTCCCTCCCAGCAAAATGTATTTGACTTTATAAATAAATCACAAAATACGTTATTTAACTTTTGCTTTTTGAAGGACTGATCCATTTGGTCCCTGTGTAAAAGGCTATAGCTACTTTCCTTTACAACAGGAGTGGAAAAGGCATTGAGGCATGTTTGAAACTAAAAGTATGAAGCATGTTTCAAGATATACCCTGCGCTTAATATTTCCTGCTGGCCACAGTCAAGCATGTCTTGGATGGATCATATCCTGAGATGTCTTCTTCTATTTTTATATTAGTAATTTAAACAGTTCCAGGGAATGTTCATATGCTCTGGAACGTCAGAGTCTTTTTTTTTTTTTTTTCTCTTTTTTTTGCTCAATTTTATTTTTTTTTCCAGTGGCTCCTGGCAATTTAACTTGAGTCAATTAACACTCTCCCAAATAATACCTGGGCATGGTTCAGGTGTTATCACGTGCTATGGGCATTCTTAATTATCATTTTGGGTCTGGTTTCCTGTTTCGGAGGATGAAAGAATTTAACGGTATGGACACACACACAAGGACTCATTTAATGCCTTCAGCCTCAATATCCTCCACTGGTTCTGGACACATTTAATTTGCTAGTATAGATGTAGCTTAAAGCTACTGATACACTGTGTCGGGTACACAGATTTTTATTTCCACTGATTTACCTGTCAGGTTCTAAGCAAATATTTCTCTGTGATCTTCTTTGGATCTGATCCTAAGAAACCTGCCCAAATTTACCCAAGATGTTCATTTGTAGATTAAAGAAGCGAAGACAGATTAGACTGAGATGAAACCCTACTTTTTAATGAAGAAATCATCTGCCTCTTTGTTTTTTAGCAAAAAGTGTGCAGGAAAAGAAAGACTTCACTTAGTTGATGGGAAGTGGAAAATTATTTCATACTAAAAAGACTAGTAAAACAATTAACAATATAAAATTTTCTGAAAGGAGCAAAAGCAGCATTCAGAAGGTGAAGAACAGGTGCATGTTCAGAGCAGATTTAAGAAAAAAGTTAGTATCCAGACAATAGTAATGTCATGGAGAATTTGAAGTTTATACATGAATGTGATAAGAAAATGATGAAAATTTGGAGGACAGCAAGTTAACGTTGGTTTTCCAGAACAGGGTGATGCATTTAACTTTGATATTTCGAAAAAAATGGACAAAGGATGACGGAAAGGCTGTATGGGAGTAGGCTAAAGCTGTCAAGGCAAAGAGATAACGAATATATAGACCAGACTATTGGCTGGAAGAATAGGAACAGGAGAGATATTTTACACTGAAGAATGAGTGACAAGGCTTTGACAGAGCTAGCTGAATATTGGAAGTCTTGAATTGGAGCACACGTAAACAAGAGCTATTATAAGTGTGCTTTCCTTGAGACAAAAGTCTTCCATGCATGGTGGTAGTGTCAGTGAGTTCTGTCAGTCCGTCTGTGTGTGTATGTGTATGTCAATCACCTAGTCAACAAATGCAAATTTATAATTCTGAAAGGAAAGTACTGGATTTTAAATCTGTCTTTCTTATGCATGTACACAAAAACATGTATATATAGATATTCTGTAAAGCACTTCTATCACAGTAGCAATTTTTCTTGACATGTGATTTCTTTGGTATAAAAGAGAAAGAAGTCTAAATGAAATTTTGGCAATCCAGTCTATGAAAACAGATTACTCAATTAGTTTAGTTACTAATCTATTTTGTGCCAATTCAATTTTCATAGTGTCAAGTTTATTGCAAAACTTGAATTCTAATGTTTGCTGCTTCTTCCTCTTTTGTCTTTTCCTTTTTTTTTTTTTTTGTTTGTTTGTTTTGTTTTGTTAGGTGTAGAATGTTTTCTCTCATGGAATTAAAGGGGAAAACCCCCACAACTAAAACCAACACACCACCAGTGTATGATGGAAACATTTGCATGGAATTCTATGTTGTTAAAATACATGAACTCTAGGTTTCTGTTTAGATTGTTGGTCTTCAGTTCCATGCCTCTTTTGTCTAGCGTCTAGCCACTTCTTACAGGTCAAAGATTACTTCATTATTTCTGTGATTCTGTTCTGTAGCTTTACCAGGAGACACCATTCATGGCTCAGGGTCTCATTCTGCCACTAGCTAAACAAATACGCAACAGTCAGTTACCACTTTAAAAGTGTGTGAGCAATGCATGAAGATCCAAACAAAGAGATCCTCAAAACAGAGAGAAAGGGCCAAGAAAATATGAAACAATTCAGGTTAAACCTTAAAGATGTAGTCAGGGCCTCTCATGGCGTAACTTTTATACCATTTCATCTAGGACTCACAGCAAGTTTCAGTGAAAGGTGTAAAGAATGACAATGGGGTGGCTTTGTGGCTCTTCACAAGGAATCCCTTATATAGCCAGAGGTACACCGAAGCAGTTGTGAAAGTACTTATTTGAAAAATTAGGGCATGGCTGGAAAGGTAGCCATTTTAATTTGAGTAGAAGAGGGAAGTAACATTTCAGTACTTTCAGACAGCCAATAAATTGGAGGGGAAAAATATACAGAGATGTGGAGGAGAAAGACAGCCTAATTAAGAGCTGCAAAGAAAGGAGTGACATGGTGTAACTGCTGTCCAGTAGTATGGTCATCACAGATTTGAATTCCTTATAACCCTTTAGTCGGGTCTTATTTGGAATCAAATGGGCTAATATCAATTTCTCTTCTACAGGCTTAAATCCTCATACATAAACACTGGAAAATGCTTTCTGGTGCATAGCCAGCTCTTATTTTTTCCTCATGAACAAATGTAAATTACTTGACTTAACAAAGAATATTTTATTTGAGGGAGAAAAGGAAAACATAAGAAAGTTCATAAGCAGGATAACATACATACAGCTCCTAACTGCTAGCTATTTCATGGTCCTATTTTCTAGCAAGGCAACTCCTAAGTCAGCTGGTTTTTTTCTCTGCTTCTGCAGTAACATGTACCTCACAGTTCGGATTGCCCAGTCTTGCTGGGTAGTAAATCCTTACCACTGACCTTATGGTGATGTGACCTACTTTGTTCTTAGTGACAATCTCTTACCACTTCTTGTTATGCTACCTGCTCACCATTTTTTTCCACTAGTTGTTTTGCTAGTAGCTTTACTACACATTCCCAGTGTTTATAAATTCTTACAAGAATTCAGGAAGAACTAAAAAACAAATCTTGTTACATACAAGTGATTCTTAAACAAACTTCCTCTCAATTTAAAGATACCTCTTAAACTTACAATCTTTTAGAAAACATTTTCCTACAGTTTCTTGTCTTTTTGTAAAAAATTTTTTTAATAAAGGCCATAACTTTTGTACCCTGCTACAGCAAGCTATTGTCTTAGGTTAGCTGTCCACTCTGCATACATTTAATTGGCCATCATTCCTGTACACTGTTATGATGTTATGATCAGATTACATTATGGTATTAGTAGATATAGTTTCCAAACATAAAGAAATAATATATGCAAACAAATAAGCTGCAGGCTGCCTGTTGGAGCATTTAATCTGTCTCCTTTCCTTCCACTAGATGTCAATAGAGTGCTCTTCCTTTTTGTGCTTCCCTACCACTTGAAAATAAAAAATACCAAGGATTTGGTTTTTGCTTTAGCCCTTAGCCACAAAGCTTACCTCCCCAAACAACCCTGAAAGGGTTTGCCAAAGAGAATATGGAACAAGAGGTCTGTCGCTAAGGCAGAGAATAATTTTTGTTTACCGAATCAAGATTAGGCTCTGTGGGTGCTGAATTGAAATAAAATTTCTTTTAAATAGGGCTCTGAGAAATCAATTGTAACCAGCAGTTAATGACCAGTTTGCGAACAGCTTGAGGGAAAGCCAAAGGCAGTTAAAACTCCAGCAAATTAGTTAACTGTGCTAATGAATGATGTTGCAGGGATTATGGCTATTACAAACTGTAACCAATCAGGTTTACTATTGTGCCTAAGAAAAAGTTTGCAAGTAAGAATATTTTACGGATGCAACTCTGCATTTCCAATTTGAATTAATATGATAATCTGAGTGTTCCATGATGCTAAAATCTACTTCCAGTTCCCACGCAAATACAAGCATGTTACACATAAAAATAAATATTTCAAGATAAAATGTGGTCATATGAAATAATGACATGGGTTGAGGCATCAGGAAGCTTATAATGATTTATAGGAAGACCATACAAATAAAGAGGACTACCTGTGGCTGTATTCACTGTTGTATTCTTCCTGGTGATGCAAAGTTGTAAATTTGAGCAATTCATGGCTGTTTTGTTGATTCAGTTCTGAAAATTTCACTGCATGTATAACTCCTGTTTCACAGTGCTTTACGGAGCACTGCGTCTGCCCTCTCAAGTGCAGTAATTCTCTCCCAGTCATTGGTGATGCATTGGCTAGTTCATCCCATCCGGGAGATTTGTGAACTGTTGCTTTTGCAACTGGGTCTGCTGCATGGTTTCTGGAGGAAGTAAATGTAACCCTCCATGGGTTTGGCTTTTTATGTTTGTTTATTTTAACTCTGAGAGTGGACCTTAACAAAAGCCTTTCCTCTTATTGGTGGCTTGCAGTGTCAATGTCTGTGTGCAAGAAATATGGACAGTAGTCTAGAGATACCTATCAACACTTAGTATAGGTTTACATTACAAAATATATCCGTATTTTCAAGTAGGTTTGACATCTCTTTTGGTTTGGGTCCTAGAATCCTAGTGGATGCTGTTGCATGTATGGTACTCGTGAGTTCCCAGTGTTGCAATGCAGAAGGAATATGGATGCAGAGGAAAAGGAAATCAACACCGTATACCAACCACTTAATGTATCATAGAAGTGAGCTAGCTGCATCATTTGGGAACACTCTCTCAGTGATAATAAACACATTTCAGATGTAGCTGTTGTCTGTGATTCTGAAGCCAAATGAAAGTGATTCACGGACTGATCCTTGACCCCAAAGACTAGGGGTACAAACTGGCTTACTGTCACACTGTTGAGATCTATCTACAAACTGTTTTCAGACTTTCTGTTGATTATGCGCCTCTGGACCTCCTCTGGACCCAGAGGTTGCACCTGTGGTCAAAAGTAATTATTATGTTATATTATATTATATTAATTATATTTAT
>JAVJGI010000014.1:41125195-41204762 GCA_035590275.1 Ibycter americanus
ATTATATTATATTATGTTATATTATATCATCTCATCTCATATCATATCATTTATTTACTTATTATCTCCCAGGTCATAGCTTCAGAAATAATGTGAATGGTGCTCTTCAGTGTGACTTTTAGGGCACTTGTTACCTGTACTGGCATGTTGCAGGAAGGCACAGGAGAGTGTAAAACCTTTAGGATGTTGCTGGAATACTGTGTGGGACAAAGGTAGTCACCCCTGTGCATTCACATCCATAGTGCCTTTTGAGAGTAGTTCTTAGAGTGATCAGTGTCTTGAGTTGTGTCTGAGTATGCTCCAGGAGATACCCAGATGGAGCATGCGTGGATAAGAGACCTAACAATTACACAGAGTAGTATAGAGTTACAATCTTTGATATTGTTGCCTGGCTCCCTCTTTATTTAGCAATATAGGTGTAAGTACATTCAGTCTGGACTTGAACATGTTCCCAGTTCTGCTGATTATGTAGCTTGCTTCTGTCTTAAAATTACCGATATGGATTAAAACGGAAATGTTAACAATAGCATAATTATCGTAGAGATACTCTTGATGATTTACTAATTGGGTTTTAGAATCCAAATCCATATTAAAGCGAAGTGATCAGCACTGACACTTAAGACCTCCTACCACTTAAAGTATTTTATGAATTACAAAGAAGACAGGATAATTCAGATCAGTATTAATCTTGGTAAATACGTGCTTACAAAATGTCATGTAAACCCTAAGTGAGCAATGATAACGAAGCCCCAAATGTGGTGGGGGTGTAAGCGAGGTTATATAATTTTTTGGCAGACAGTGGTTTTATTTCCTTAGCAGGAAAAATATGGTTTATGGCCATAGCTCATAAATTGTGAAGAGTTAGCATTACTGGATTATGAAATGAACACTAAAGAGATGTTAAATGGTTTAGAACAGAACAAAGAATATTGAAGTAACTACATGTGTCGGTCATCAACCTCACCATTTGTGAATCTTTAAAAATAGTTATTCATTGCTATTTTTCCACCATGCTACGTATTTTCTCATCCTTTCTCAAGGTGCTTGATTATACTGATATCTGGTAGATATCTCTTTGATTTCTTCTGTCATAAAAATCTGCCAAAACCAATCTTTTATCACTTGCAGTGCTCTAAATCACCTTAATTCCTTCTTTTGTTTCTAGTTTGTTCAATGGTCTACTATACTTTTCATAGATTTCTTAGTTCTGCTAGGGTTAAACATGTTTTCTTGTTTGTTTCTTGTTGGTGTTTTTTTTCCCATCAAAAATTTCAAATGGTCGAAGAATAATTAGGAGATTGTAGGAAGCAAGACGTGCTAAAGAAGTTTAGAATATAAATGATAAACCAAAAATATTTACAGTGTAGGCTAGATTTTGGCCCTGATTATTTCTTCTTATGGCAGAATATAGCTTTTAATCTTAAGGAAATTATCCATAACCCAATCTCAGCATCAATTTATTTTTCCCAATAAATTGAGAAGTAAAAAGAATAGAAACAGCTGACGAAATAAGCCAATGAACTAGCTCTTAAAAGATTTTTTTTTTTATAATGAAAACTGATTTATC
This sequence comes from Ibycter americanus, assembly GCA_035590275.1. Lineage (NCBI taxonomy): Eukaryota > Metazoa > Chordata > Aves > Falconiformes > Falconidae > Ibycter > Ibycter americanus. Next base: position 41,126,763 of record JAVJGI010000014.1, read on the forward strand.
ATAGTTTATAATGCACTTATATTAACTTGTAGGTCATATATTATGTTAAGATCTTAGGCAGAATTTGGGCTTTAGTGGGAAAAGAGAGTTCAGTATTAATATAACTGAGGCAAACTTTCCATGCACTTAAACTGGAATAAAACCAAACTAAGGCATTCTTCCAGTGTTATGCTAGTAACTCTTCAGGCAGGCTGAAAGCAGAGCTTTCCCTACTAATCTAGTATCTCATAATAATAAAAGAATATTTAACAAGATCGATAAAAAACAAAATTAGATTTTTATTTATTTGTAAAGTGAAAAATTATTGCAATGAAATTTCCCTGGAAGGTAAACTTGTATTTCTTTAGACTTAAATTATAATTAATATATATTGTATAACTACAGTAGTATGTTCAGATTTCAAAGTCACACTTATACTAAAACCTCCTGTTCTAGAAAATAAAGTTTTTAAGGGTGAAAAAACCAAATGATTCCTTAGAATAGTAGAATATTTTTAGTCATCTGAACAATAGCCTTTGGTTTTAAAATTATTGGTACTTTCACAGCATTTACTGTTATATAAAGAACTTATTTATTTTAGGCTATCATTTGAGTCAGGCTTCAAAAAGTTTAAATGGTACTACCTTTGGTCATGAAACTGTGTGTTGTATTGTGGGGTTGGGTTTTTTGGTGGTTTTTTTTTGTGTGTGTGTTTGGTTGTTTGGTTGTTTGTTTTTAATTAAATAAAGCTTTTTCCCTTGAAGGACTTAACTAACTTTCATTTATTTATTTAAGCTTTAAGTGAAAAGTTAGCTACACAATAAAGTTAAAATATACTACAGACTGTGTTCTAAAATAATCCAAGGAATTATTTCCATGTGTATTTCAGAAGAATGTGGTGGGTTTTTTTCCTTCTAGTAAGTATGTTTTGACAATTTTTATCATTCTGAATATTTGCTTTAGACTGAATGGTTTATTTTCACTGATAATGACACATCTTATCTCTTTTTTGTCCTCCAGAGAATTTGATCTTCCTTTATTAATTATAAGGCGTACAATTTCAGAGGTAAGTTTTCCAGAAAACTCCTTTGTTACCTACTGGTTGGATGTCTTCCAAATTGTTGTATGCGATACTAATTCAAGCATTCAGTATGTTGAAATAATCTCAGCCTTAGAGTTTGTTCAAGTAATTACCTGCAGTGTTCTTATTTGAATCACAGAAACAGGTCAAAACATTGTAAGACTGGAGGTTAACTTTACTGAATGAAGTATTTATGTGGGTTTTTTCAAATCATATTTCTATACACGCACTTTACTTATACTTTGAAATGCTTGTTCACTGCTTTTTTCCCCCTCCAATTAATAGTTCTAAGTAAAAATAACCAAGCAAGAGAAAGCCATTTCAATTTGGCATGTTCTAAAGATCAGTATAGTTAAATGCCAAAAACTTAGATTCTCTAATATAAATGTGATGCTTCCTGCCAGCAAAAGGAGGGGCTAGACTGAAGAGAAGCTGGGGAAGGTGAAAAGTGAGGGAGGGAAAGGAGGAATAGGAGTGGAAGTGATAGAGTGAGAGGATGTTGGATTAGTGTCAATTCAGCTGAAGTCAAAAGACAGACACTCATTGATTTCCAAGGCAATTGCATCAGACCCATTGTCTGACGCTACTGCATTTTTTATATTTAGCGAGTGGGAGTTACAGCCAAATTTTCAAACTGCTGAATTTGATGCTAAAAATTTCATCTTCTCATTTTCTGAAATTCCTTGGTTTTGTCTGAATGCATAATTCAGCCCCTCTGACTAGCTGTGCTCCCAGCATATAGCAAATTTTGTTTTTATAGATAGCCTCACTGAAGGCTGTTGGGGAGGAAAACAACTATGTATTTCCAATGAAGTAGTCCTCTTCTGAGTGGCTAAGTCTTGCAGCTATAGGTCACTATTACCTTGCAGGCGCCAGCTTGCTACTCCAGCTGGTACTGAGGAAAGAGCTACAGCTCCCACCTCCAGCTCTCCCAAATGGGGCTTACTGGGGTGGAGGGTACTGGGGGCCACTTAGAATATAGAGGTGCCATGTTGGATCGCTTCATGTCTGTACTGTATGGTGTGAAAAATGGGATATCTGGTTCAGTTAAGATGTAGCACAATAATAATTGTAATTCAAATTTTCTACAGAAAATTGTGAGTTCAGTTTTTTTGCCATCATTTGTCATTGTTTACAATTGTTACTTTCAGGTCTCCCTTTGTCACATCTTACCCTGCTGGAAATGCCTCAGTTTAAGCCTCATCCTCCACACTCCCCACATCTGTAGTCCTGCCTCTCTCTTTGAACCAACAGAAGGCTGCATTTGAGACATTTCAGGTTGGAGAGAGAGCAGCCATCATAGTCTTCTGTTCTTTCACTTGTAAGTATTTGTTGTGATTTTTAACTCAAATTTATAATGATTTTTGTTCTTAAAGAATTAAAAAAGTTTATCTATGTTATTTGATTAAATGAAATGTTAATAAGCCTAGTTATGACTTAGTCTGTACTATTAGTTCTGTTGACTTCAGCAGGACTTCTTATCTGAATAAGGGCTATTGCATTTTGAGCCTGTATTAGGAAGGTTATCTTGCAAATAAAAGGGAAAGAAATACTGTAGCTTTGCTTCTGTAGAAAAGGTAATGGCTCTAAGAAGCTTTTTATGGGACCTTAGATGCTGACAACAACACTGCAGAATATTAACTATGCAGTGGAAAGAAGTTTCCATGCTGCAGGCTGAAAAAGACCTCGATGAAATCTGTTGTGGATACAGTAATTATTATAATTATTTACCAGACTTCATCTGTGCAGTAATTTTCTCTATGTTATGTGACAGGAGACACAAAACCAGGTCTGTCAGAATTCTATAAAACTCTTTACTGTTTGGTACATTTCAACATAAGAAAGACCATAATTCTGCACATGTCTAGGTTCAGATGATAAATTGGATATGAAAGGAAAGCTGTGAACTCAGTGAGCTATGAAGACGTGTGTCTGTCTGTAAATTTATCATGTATATCCTTAAGCATATAATAGTTTGATCAAATGAATAATGTACTTGTAAATCAGATAACTGGATTATCTGCGTCCTCAATGGAAATTTTAAATCTCATCTAAAGAAACATATTGTTTCACCCAATCTAGGTCCTATTTCATTCAAGCAGTTTTACTCTGGGAATACTCAGGAGTGCATACATAGGAGTTTTTCATATGCTGTTTGTATTTGTATTTATTTTTCACAGCAAGAAAACTGCTTGTTTTGTATGACCAGTAATTTGATTTCACTCACACAGGCATTTCTGTAAACAGGAGCTGAAATTCTGTCCCAGTCAGGAAGTTTCTGAGTATCTGTTGTCAGCAGCTGAATATTTTGAACTGCAACTGATGTGGCATCTCAGCAGTGTACAAGAACAACTCATTGCCTCATAAAATAAGGCTTTAACCAGAGAAAATAAGCAACATGTTAGCTTGATAGTTAAAGCTGTCTCTAAGGCAGTGAAAGACGGAGAGTTTAAATTGTTTCAGGAAATGGAGGAACTTTACCGTGGACACATTGTGACCTTTTTACTCATCTTTAAGAGGCCACTGCCCTGATACCAGCTGCTACCACCATAACCTGCATGGAAACTGGTTGTGCTTGGGGGTGTGAGGACAATGTCTATTCAACAAGCAGACAAACACTTATGTTTTGGTTTCCAAGGTCATCTAGCTACACTGATCACCACAACCTGAGACAAAGGCAGAACATACAACTGCAGGCATGCAGGAGATTTTCAAGTGAAAAATAAACATGCTGTATGAATGAAAGCAGCTCAAGGGATAGATCTTTCATATTTGTCTGCAGGGGAATTCTTAATGATAATATTGGATTGTTTGTCAAGCTTTAGTAAATCTCATTTTTATTAAAAAATCTGGGCATGTGCAGAAACACAGATTTATGGACCTTGAAGAGTCTGAAGTGGAACAGCAAGTTCTTGTGAAGAGATAGCTTTTGTGGGGTGCAGATGAGAAGGGATTTTCAGCATTTCATTCGATACAGATATTTTCAGTTTACACCTAAAACTCAATTTACCAGCTTAGATTCCTTACAGGACCATGAGTGGTTAAGTTCTTCACAATCTTGATTCACTAATAACCTAGCTAAATAAATAAATCTCTTCTACTATAGTTTTCTTTCTTTGCTTAGCTGTATGTCTCAATACCTGTAAGCAAAGCGTACCATGGTTTCTCATGGATATACCTATTTAGGCAAGCTGAGGCTACAGCCCATTCATTCTAGCAGTTATAGAAAATATACAAATATAATAAAGTTTGATTTCTTTAATTGAACTTCTTTAGGTGTTGAATTCGTTCAATCTCCACTTGAAATAATAATAAAAAAAGAATAATTTTTCTCTTCATTAGCTGGAAGTACTACCGTGACATACAGATCTTCTTCTTTTGCAATAATCTGCGTTTACCAGTATGTTTATACCACCTATCTATAAATTATTTGAATTAGAATTGTTGTGCATCTTGTACAACTCACATGATTTATCAGTAGTTTCAATTTTACTTATACTCAGAAGAGCATTGTAGTATTCCTTCAGCACAGGCCTCCAGCTGATTAGAAGAAATAGTTCCTCAGAAATGGATTCATGCTACAATGTTCATGTGCCATGCCTCCTACAATAACTTGTGTTAGGCTCTCCCACAAAGGCCTGGTATTAATCCTTATGTTAGAAGCAATCAAGCTCAGATACATGTGTACTTTGTATTTCGGGGAATATGAAGAAATGTTTTCCAAGACGCCACTATTTGAAGTCAATACTTATCCCATTGGATAATAAATTGTCTTATTCACCTCACCAAAGATCAGTATTTTCTCAGTGGACTGATAAGATAAAAGTGATCTGGTCTAACTTTAGTCTGTGGTGTATCAAATGTGGATATTCTTATTTCTACTAATGTTTCGCAGAAGTTAATTGCAATATTCTTGGATAACGTGACAGCTGGTTATGACACAAGGAAGTAATGATAAAATGTAGCCGTTCTGTGTAGCAATTTGTATAGTTTATGGTGTTAATATATAGTGTTAATAAGTTAGTATATAAAAATATATAGGTTAGTATAATTTCATTGTAGTGGAGCTGAATTACTGAATAGGACTTCAAGTTAAAATTTTTATCAGAACTATTAATTAGACTATACATCTCACCTCACACATGCACACGTGCAAAGAAACAATCACACAGGAAATACTTCTATTTTTAATTACTCCTAAAGACTGAGAGTACTGCAATGTAGTGAAGTTGGAGTATAAGAAACCTAAGAAAAAGGAAATAAACCAAGATGAAGAATTTTGTTAAAACTGATCATAAGCTGTATATATTGTCACTTCATTAACTTAGCTAATGATGGAAGCTATCATGTACTCAAAAAGAGAAGACTTCTATAAACACATATAAATAAAGGAAGTCTAGACTTTTGCTGCTTCTCAAAGAATTAAAGAATATGGATGCAAATGCTGTTGTTATCAAAAGAATCCTCCTATAGAAATGAGAAACTGTGTAACCTTTCTGTACTCTAGAAATTCTTTTTCTCTACTGACCCTGTGTGCTTTGGGAAATCTTATTTCCAGTATGTCTATTCCAGTCAGAAGGCACCAGAACACATTCTTGTTATTCAGCTGGATGAAACTAAGAAGAAATAATATTTGCATGTAACCACAGCTTCCCAAGATTTTTTTTTTTTAACATTTGTTTTTATTTCTGTCTTAGTAGACAGGAAAATAACAAAACAGAATCATCTCACTGTAAAATATCAAAATGTTCTTTAGCAAAAACAATAAAAATGCAATGTTTTTTTATGGAATCAAGTAATTTAACTATAAATCCTCATCCCATTATCCAGCTCTCTTTTAATTAAATAGGTTCCCCAAATGACTTTAAAATTAATAAGTATTTTACTAGTTGTTTGCACCTACAGCCTTTGCAATCAAAGCTTGTTTCAGAAAGACAAACACTTCCTAAAAAGAACTACAGCTTAATAGTGGAATATGGCTGATGTTGTATCACATACTGTGCAGCAATTTCAGTAGGGAAAAAATAGGATTGGGAACGCAGGTAGCAAATTAGATTGATGTGTTGTCCTCGACATACTGGCATTTTCATTTCTGAGGCCTACCAAGTCCAAAATAAAACCATTTTTTATTGTTGTTCAAAATCTCAGGAGAAATGATTTCAGGTGGTCTCAGACCAGTTTTTCATGTACAAGAGGACACATCAAAAAGCTGTCTTGTGTTGATAGCAATTCATCACTCCTGTCTCTGAAAAGCCATGGGATTACAAGCATGGAGAAAAAAAAAATACTGCTAACCACATATTTTCCATCAACTACATCTCTCCAGCCCATTTTGTATGAATATATGAGCAGACATGTCAAGGGAGGGAATGAAGATCATGTCTTCATGATTATCAAGGACTGTTTTTTAATTCACCCTTTGTACTGCTTGCCTGTGACTGAATCTCAATATAATGAATCAAAATCTCAAAGTATGGAAAGAAAAACAGTGGCAGCTATAACTTAAAGATGAACAGGTAGCGAAAAATGTAAGTCACTAAAGAACACTGATGAGATGTTAAAAATGTAATCAAGCTGCATGTCAGTGTGTACAGTTTAATTTTTTCAATGTCCTAATTGACCTTGGGAAAATTAGAACACTTGAAAATTTTGCATCTTCAATAAGTCTTTTCCCTCAGGTTTAACAAAGGAGGCAGAACAGAGATTACTGATATGATTACGTTCAAGTTAAAGATTTCTCTGAGGAATATCTATATTAAGAACACTGTTCAGTTTTTAACGGTGTCAGAGACATGCTTTTGGAAATGCCACAATGTCACACCACAATGTTCAAAATTGTTTTCAGTGGTTGTTTCTATCCTTTCTATTTTTTCAGTCCTCCAGAACCCATCCCATATCACTCCAGTGAGGGGAGGGAGTTTCATCATCATGATGGCAGGAAAAAGAAAGACCTGTGCTATTCATGTTTCCCTAAAGCTCTGTTAGTCAAAGACAGAATACAACCTAACTGACTGAAAGTACTCAGCTGGACGACCACATCAGATTATTGAAAAGAAATTTAACTAGGCAGTCAATGTTTGTCAACAGTATCTTCCTAACACTGCTAAAGTTGGGGGAGTGTGAATTTCTGCCACTTTGTATGCTTTCTTTGGGTCATACAAAGACTAGCATAGATAGAAATGGGGTAGAGCTGGGGTAAGAGGGAGGGGAGGTATAAGAAAGTGAAGAAAATAAGTTATTTTATTCAAGAACACGTTCTGTTCCATTGGAATGGCATAACCACTGTAGATGGTACAATAGTTAGTCGCCATTAACTAACACTGAAATGGATGGTTGAAATAACAATTCATTATAATATCTGTTGGCGGAAAGAATACAACAAACGTTTAAAATAAAGAAAACTCTACAGCAAGCCTTTGAAATTGTTTATTCTGACAATATATGATGTTTAGAAACTGCAATATCATTTTCTATTTGAGCGTATGTAAAATGAAGTAATTAATAGCCTATTCACTAAATATTCTTTCCAATAACCATGATACAGGCAGACATTCTAAATCATATATTTAAATGACCAAATTTGAGGTTGCTCCAGAGCTTATCAACAAATACACAATTTTCATGTTAGATAGGAAAGAAATTCATAGGTTTAGTCTGCAAGTAACACTGGCAAAGAAAGTAGCTGTTGTTCACACAGCTGTAGTTTGGAGGGTCTGTACCATGTGATTCTCATTATTTAACATTTATGTATAATTTGGATGTACATCAAGAAAGAATATGAATATTCCAGTTTCTTTGTGAGCTGGATATACTGTGACAATAAGAACCAGTCAAAGAATCCATTTATTGCTACAAGTCTGTAACTTAATAGAAATATATATATATAAGTGCATTATGTGTAAATTATTCTAGTAGAGACATTTTCAATAGATCTAATGGTATTACACTCTTATCTTTTAGACTGTTTGGATATGGTCATGAACCTGACAGACCCAGCAGTTATGTTTGCAGTTGACTTTTATTGACAGAATTCTCAAGACAGTCACAATTTCTGAGCAATGTAACTGTGTCTGATTTTCAGAACCTACATGAAGGGCTTTTACTTTGGAGTAAAACATTAGTATTAGAGATGCGTGCAAACCACAAAATCCTGATATTACTGAAGTGGCTTTTGAAAACCCACAGTAGTCAGGCCTAAATCAGGCTATAACTTCAGTTCATGATTGTATAGGGATATTGACTGGCTAAATTTCAGCTTGCTCTCTTAATTGTCATTAAAATTATTATTAAAATTCATATAGTTAATTAATAATAGTATTAAGCAATATGATCTGTACCAAAATTAAATTCTCATCTTCTCTTTCTCCTCTGACAGTCCTTCTATTAATCTTTTCTGTGCTGTGGTTTACTTTGCAGCTCACAGACAGTGCACTATACACTGTAGCTGAATCAGCAGAGAACTGCAACACTTTGAGTAAGAAATCATAGCCAGGAATAAGAGGACAAAAACGGGATCTAAATTAAGCTGGCTTTGTTGCTGAAACCTGTGTGTTTGTATGACTCACCCAAAAATCTCTAAGAAAGCAGGTAGGAATTCTCTTACTTGCATTCAATGTCCATTGCAACAATGGACTCTACCTGGGATCCATTGTTCCAGTTTCTAAATAACATTCGTAATTTCTCAAAGAAAAAAAAAATAAAGTGATCATTTTATTCACAAAAAGAATATAAAAGCAAAAACTCGTCATAGAAAATATTTTCTGTGTGAAGTTACAAACACAGCAATGATGTGACTGGACCTGCTGTATAAAAAGGAACTGTTCAAATAGACAAATGTACTCCCATAAATTTATGTCATTTCATCTGTGACAGTAAATAATGACTAGTGTTAATTAAATTAAGCAATATAGCTTGTTTTGCTCAGTATCTGTATTTTAGCACTGCTAGACCATAAGCAATGGTTTTCAAGAGGGGAAAAGAAGGTGGGTGGTGGTGGGGAAAGCAAGCCTAATAATTTAATTTTCTCTGTCTATCAAAATAAATTTGATCTTACGTTGGTGACGTGATCATTCACAACAATAAACATAATATCCTGTTGTTGTATCTATACGCATACTGTTGCAGGGAACAAATTACAATATTAAGAAGGTATTTTAAACTGCAAATCTCCACAGCAGAATGAGAGATGAAGATGAAGATACTAGTAACAGTGGGAGGAGAAAGAATATTTTGTTAAGGAAAGAAATCTGTTCTGTAGTCAGGCTTCTAATTAAAGTGTACAGTCCCCTTCAGATCGAGTACACCAAGAATTCTTCATAAACAGGTCATCTATCCTGCAGCTGTAATGCCATTTTCATTTTTCAAACATTTTTAGCTCAGTTTTCTGTAGAAAAAATAAAGTGAAACATTTGATTTTGGATCAAGACATTGTTCAACAGGTTCAGTTCAGTGCAGTGTAGTTTTTTTCAGGACTTTTCAGGATTCGTTTGTACTCATGCAACTTTCTCCAAGGAGAGAAGTTAGCAAGGAAGATACTATTTCATTGAACAGGATTAGTTAAAACTATGTATCATGACTATCAAAGAGAATTGATAGGAATTGTTCAGCCAAAAAATCTGGCCCATAGAGAAGAACAAGCTTATGAGTCATTTGAGTAATAACTCTCTTGAGACCTGTGGCCACACATGAACACAATTAATGTCCAAGTGACATGAGTCAAAATATTTCATTGTGTCCTTTGATCTTGTTCTTATAGAAAATGAAATCCATATTGATGTACTAGCATTGCACTTAAGATGGAAAAACCAGACTATACCTTACAAAATATAATCCTGAAAAAAAAAAAAGGGAATTATGAAATTATGATTCTACACCATGCCACAGTGTTTAAAGTTCTACAATATCACAAAAATAAGTAACCTTAAGAGCAGTCCATCTCAACCAGCATGAAATTGGGCAAAAATGCCAGGAGCCCTATGTGGATGAACAAGGAGCTCCTAACAAAAGTCAAAAGCACATAACAAAAAGAGTACTAGGGAAAATGTGGGCCTGCTGCTTCATGAGGCAATGGCACTGGTGACACAGGACATGCAAAAGACTTCACGTACTGAATGCTTTCTTTGCCACAGGCTTGACTAGAAAGACTGACCTTAAGAGATCCAAGACCCCAGAGACCAGGGGGAAAAACTGGAGGAAGGAAGACTTAGAGTAAGACTTAGGGCAGAAGAGGATCAGGTCAGGGAATACTTAAGAAAACTGGACAAACATAAATCCATGCCTCTGATGGGATGTACCCACAAGTGCTGAAGGACCTGGCTGATGTTATTTAGAGGCCACTCAAAAATCTCTGAAAGATCACAGAGGGAGATTCGGAGAAGTGCTTGAGGGTTGCAGGAAAGCAAATATCACTTCATAAAGGGCAAAGGGCCCAGGAAACTACAGGCCAGGAAACCTCATCTCATTCCCTGGGAATGTAAAGAAACAGCTAATCCTGGGAACCATTTCCAGGCACACCAAAGACAGGAAAATAATCAGGAGTAGTCTACATGGCTTCACCTCGGTAGACTAGGGGAGGACAAGGGATATTGTCTACCTCGACTTTAGTAAGACTTTCAACATTGTATACCGTAAGATCCTTGTAGAGATGCTGATGAAGTGTGGGCTGGATGAGCAGACAGTGAGGTGGATTGAAAACTACCTGAACAGCTGGGCCCAAAGAATGGTTGTCACTGGAACAAAGTCTAGTTGGAAGCCAGGAACTAGTGCTGTACCTCAGGGGTCAATACTTAGAAGAGAATAGAATACACTGTTTCAGTTGGAAGGGACTTACAAAAATTATCTAGTCCAACTACCTGACCAGTTCAGGGATGACCAAGTTAAGCATGTTATTAAGGACATTGCCCAAATGCCTCTTAAACACTGACAGGCTTGGGGCATTGACCACCTCTCTAGGAAGCCTGTTCCAGTGTTTGACCACCCTCTCAGTAAAGAAATGCTTCTGGATGTCAGGTCTAAACTTTCCCTGGTGCAGCTTTGAGTCATTCCCATGTGTCCTATAACTAGATAGCAGGGAGAAGAGCTCAGCACCTGCCTCTCCACTTCCCCTCCCCAGGAAGCTGTAGAGAGCAATGAGGTCACCCCTCAGCCTCCTTTTCTGCAAACTAGACAAGCCCAAAGTTCTTAGCCATTCCTCATAAGACATTCCTTCCAGCCCTTTCACCAGCTTTGTTGCCCTCCTCTGGACACATTAAAGGACTTTCACATCATTTTTAATCTGTGAGGCCCAAAACTGCACACAGTATTCAAGGTGAGGCTGCACCAGTGATGAATACAATCACCTCTTTGTCTGGTTATACTGTGTTTGATGTACCCCAGGATGCGGTTTGCCCTCTTGGCTGCCAGGGCACACTGCTGACTCATATTGAGCCTGCTGGCAGCCAGCACTTCCACATCCCTTTCTGCAGGGCTGCTCTACAGCCACTCCTCTCCTAATTTATACTTGCGCCTGGCATTACTCCATTCTAGGTGCAGAATCTAGCATTTTGGCTTCTTATATTCCACACCAATAGTCATACCCCAGTGCTCCAATCTACCTAGATCCCTTTGCAAGTCATCTTGTCCCTCACCAGAGTCAACAGCACCTCCCAGTTTGGTATCACCAGCAAACTTTCTCATAGTGCATTCAACTCCCACATCCAGATAGTTGATAAGCACATTGAACAGAACTGGCCCTAGAACTGAACCCTGAGGAACACTTCTGGTGACTGGTCACCAGCCAGAGGTAGCCCCATTCACTACAGTCATTTTAGATATGTCCTTCAGACAGTTCTTCACCCAGTGCACTGTGAACCCACTCATCCCACAGCTGGACAACTTGTCCAGAAGGATCCTGTGAGGGACAGTATCAAAAGCCTTACTAAAATCCAGAAAAACTACGTCCACCTCCCTCCTGTCATCCACTGGGTGGGTAATCTTATCATAGAATGGTATTAACTTAGTTACACAGGAATTTCCCTTTGTGAACTTCATCCAGTCCTGTTCAGCATCTTCGTTAATGATCTGGATGATGAGTCAGAGTGTACCCTCAGCAAGTTTGCTGATGACACCAAACTGGGAGGTGTGGCTGATACACTGGAAAGTTGTGCTGCCATCCGGAGGGACCTCAGCAAGCTGGAGAAATGAGCCAACAGGAATCTCATGAAGTTCAACAAGGAGAAGTGCAAAGTTCTGCACCTGGGGATGAACAACCCCAGGCACCAATACATGTTGGGGGCCAACTGGCTAGACAGTAGATTTGCAGAAAAAACATTTTTGGGACCTGGTAGATAGCAAGTTGAACAGAAGCCAGCAGTGTGCCCTTGCCAGAAAGAAGGCTGATGGTTTCCTGGATTGCATTAGGCAAAATATTGCCAGCAGGCTGTGGGAAGTGATCCTTCTGCTCTACTCAGTGCTGCTGAAGTCACACCTGGAGTACTATCCCAGTACAAAAGTGCCATGGACATATTGGAGAGATTCCAACAAAGGGCCACAAAGATGATGAAGTGGCTGAATCATCTCTTCTAGGAGGAAACACTGAGAAAGCTGGGACGGTTCAGCCTAGAGGAGAGAAGGCTCAGGCAAAACTGGTATATCCCTGAAGGGAGGGTGCAAATAGGACAGAGTCAGGCTCTTCTCAGTAATACCCAGCGAGAGGACCAGAAACAATGAACACAAACTGAAACACAGGAGGTTCCTTCTGAACATCAGAAAACGATTTTTCACTGAGGGTGACTGAGCACTGACAGAGGTTACCTAGGGAGGTTGTGGAGTCTTCATCCTTGAAGATATTCAAAAGCCATCTGGACATGGTGCTGGGCAACTAACTCTAGGTGGTTATGCTTGAGCAGGAGGGTTGGACTATAAGACCTCCAAACAACCCTTCCAACCTTAACTTCTTCTGTGATTCCATGAAAACCCTTTGCAGTATATTTTTATAGTACGTTAATAGGTCAGGCAAATTGATGTCCTGTGAGAATAGCTTCTGCACCCTGTAAGCTTCCTATTAAAAAAAGTTCTTTCTGTATTTAACTTTGGGTTATAAAACACCTTAAAGCATTTGGTTTACCAACATAAATCCTTGTTAGAATTGTTTCAGAGAAGTCTTGAATCTTGCCATTCTACATTGTCAAAAGAGTTTAGGAACCAACAAGACCTTTTCAAAGCTAATCCACCACTTTATAGTGAGTGAGATTAAAGAACTCATGGTCTGTTCACATCTGCTTTGTTCTGCGAGCAAGTATGTTGTTGCAATCTGTAGCAGCTAAGGACAGCAGAGGAGTCATACTGAGAGGCCTGATAAGCGACAGTTGTGTTAATGTCCTTGGTGGCATATATTGTATGGCCCCTGGAAGACAAATAAATAATCAACATGATTTAACTGTACAGCTGGAAATATTGTCAAAAAGTTTTTAAACATGGTTCACTGTGAAAAGTGTGGTGTTGCTGAAAATACCTCTCAGAAGTTAACCTGACCTGCTATTTGAAGCCTGTGCCTTTTGAAGAACAGAGCATGCAGAAGAGCAGGAAGCCTTTCTATAGTGCTGGCTTTTTTATCTTCCTATACAGTTATGACACATACAGTATAAGGCATGTATGAAGATGACTTTTGAACTACTGGTGCATACCTTGCCATCGTATTAGCCTAGGAACCTTTCTGTGCAGAGATCAAGTCACCAGGGGCAACAGTGAAAAAAAAGGTATGAATCATCATCATCACAACCTCACCATAATTTTTCAGCTCAGAAACATTTTCTAGGAAGTCATGTTGCTCTGGCAGTCAAATAGACTAAATGATCTAATAAGGTATGTGTTTCCATTTCAGATCTTATCAACAGGTCAGTTAAATCAGAAATTGCCTTTCAGCTTAAAAGAGCAGATCACTTTCAAAAATCACACTGCTGTCAAGGTATCTGATTTGCAACTTTATTTATGGGACAGCCACAGTTAAAATAATTGACCTTTCTTTTCATGTGGGTGCTATTTTCACAATAAAGCAGGAGAAAACAGAAGAAAAATACAGTGGAAACAAAAACCTGCTTTTAAATCTGAGACTGTCCACAGTTTCAGTTGATGCTGTTTCAAGTGAACACAAATATTGGTGCTTATATTATGTTTGACCCCTTTCTAATGTTAGATGTGTAACTGCGCTTTGGAATGTTATTGCATCACTACCTGAAAGAAGACCTTGATTTTCCTTACAAGACATTTATATTCATTTTTTATCAAATGCATTTATTAAAAGATACTTCTTGCATGTTATTGAAGCAAATACTAGCTGTAACAGGTCTTCTTTATATAGACAGTCTTTCCTGCAAACCATTTAGTTCTGACTGCCTTTCCTCTCAAATGGGCCATAGATCAGAAGCATATACCTTAATGCTTATTAGTTTGCACATTTCCAAGAGTTTGTGGTAAGTTTACTCCTATGGTTATTGTGTGCTTTTCCTTGGTGTCCAGTGATTGAAATAATGATTTGGCAATAGATTCTTCATTTTTGCACACTGATGAAAAACTCACACTACATTTTTTTTCATTGCTTGTGAGAATTCAGTAAAAACTATGTTTTTAATCTTTCTTTTCACACTGAAATCTTAAAAAAATTACATTGCAAGGTCACAGGCAGTTGCAAAAAAAAGATGAGACAGCTAGTGGCTACTTAGCATATAGCTTTTAGTGATCTGATGTTCCTAAGATCTCCACTTCACAGATTTTTACTCTTTAAAATAAGTAAATAATTGCTGAAAGTATGCATGATCTCTGTATTTTTTTCCCTGTACTAGCACATATTAAATAGCTTATTTTTATTTACATAGTTCCCATGCTGGTCCGGCTAATACATCTGATTTATATCTAAGATGGCATTTGTGATTACTCGTTCTGCACTAATTGGATTCCAGAGGTCTCTATTGGTCAATCACTTCTTCCATATGTCATCTTCCAAAAAGTCTTAAGTATGTGATACCCCAGCTGGTCAGGAAAATATAAATGCTTTCACTAAACTGCCATAGTAATGAGAAAGAAATCTAAATGTTGAAACAGGAGGTTACTTTGGTCTATTTTACAAGATATTATCACAGACATTTATTTTTTTATTATTTCTTCTGCATTCTTTCTAAGGATCCAAAAAAAGAAAAAATAGATTAATTTGTAATTTTAGATTCATTTTAGATACAGTCAACAATGTTACTCATAGTTTCTGTGTGTTGCTTTGAATATACTGTGAACATAACTGGTATTATATATTGTATTGTAGAGCCAAATGGTTCTGGGTTGTGGTTTTTTTTCAGATTTACACTAGTAAAATTACTAGGCTCACATTGTTTGAGTAACTTAAGGCCCCCAATGATTCAGAAGCTATTTAGGATATATTTTATTATTCTGCAGTTTAACAAATGAACAGAATTAAGCTTTTGTGTGACTTCATCTTTTGAAACTCTTACCAGAAAGTCAATGTCTATTAGCATTTGTACAAATTAGGCTACTGCTGCTGTAAAGAATAAACCATTATGAATTTTCTCATTGCTAATGCAATATGCTTGGCTTCTGGGGTATTACTATTCTTGCTTCTATGACTGTGAGCTGTCTGCTTTATGCTCACAGCAAGCCAAATTTTGAAGTCCTTGCTCTGGCATGGAATGTATTGCAGCCACTGGGAGATTTTCCAGAATGCCAACTTCATGATTTATACAACAGTATTGTTTAGTTCAAAGGATTTAAATTTCTGCTCAGACACAGGTATATAGATAATATCGATCTAGTATGCGGATATTACTTTTCTGACATTAGAATTTGATCCTGATTGTCTCCTTCTGAAACTCAGAAAATTCTCTGCTATAAAGTTTACAGATACTTAAATTCCAACCTGATTAGACAGATCTTAGTGAAGCTTCCTGAATTCATCTAAGCAAGCAGACCATTATCACTGTGCTAACTTGGGCTTTTCAAATCAGCAGATTTGGATTTTCTCCATTTAGAGAGTCACTAGTCTAGTTCTTTTGTTTGTGTTCTGATAAAACACAAAGATGGGTGTCTTCTGGTATATCCCTTTGAAGGAAAACTGTCTGTTCCTCAAATCTAACCATACTTGGAACAGAATTGTGCCTAACAAATCTGTTACATTTTTTTACAGGAATGAGTGTATATACAGATAAATTAATCTAATGTGCTTGAAAATTAAAACTGACAAAGTTTTCAGGAGGCTTTTAGACATAAAGGCTTTTAAAAAGGCAAAGTTGTTAAGAAATGTTACTCCTGTGGTGAAAAGATAGGAAGCAAAGGCTTAGGATAAATGACTAGCTTTCACATTGGAAATTTCACCTGAGAAATTTCTGTTGGAACTTGTGCTTTTACTTTATTCATAAATTTGGTAGGAAAAAAATCCCAACAAACGCAAAACTGGGAAATAGTGAGATAACAAAGTCTGCTGAGGGTAAAAGCTTATTCATGTAGTAACAGATGAAGGGCTGCAGAACTATCTTGTGATACTAATTGACCTGATGATATAAGCAAGACATTTTTTATGCTGAGGGTTGTGAGACACTGGAACAAATTAGCCAGAGAACTTGTTGATGCCCTGTCACTGGAAGTGTGCAAAGTCAGTTTGGATGAGTCTTTGAGCAACCTAATCTAGTGAAAGATGTCCATATCCATGGCAGGGTGGTTGGACTAGGTGATCTTGAAAGGTCCCTTCCAACCCAGACCATTCTATGATGTTATGATTAAGAAAGCAAATTCAGTATCAACAGAAGTAAATTACTACAGGAAGAAGCAACATTACCATACAGGTTAAAAGTTACCCTGTGTTAATCTAGATTTGTATAATGGCAGTCTGTTTGTGAAGAAGTTTTTTGGATGTTCTTCATAATGAATCAGAAACATAAGCACAGAGAAGACATGAATTATTTCATTCTAAAGCAGATATCTAAAATGGGTATGGAAAAACAATTTTTTCTCCCCCTTAAAGCAGCTTGATATTGGTTTGGTTGTTGAATATTGTAATATACACTTGCATTATTGACACAAGATTTTAAGCATATGCTAATATGCCTTCAAAAGCTACCACCTCTTGGCTGAGGCATGGTACCTGATTATGTGACCTTTGTAAGCATTTTGCAAATGCCAAGTTAGACTGATCGGTATAAATCACCTTCCCAGATTTTGTCTCAGCTGAAAAACGGTAACTTCCAACTGAAGTGCAGTAAAAAACTATGGTAACTTGTTTGCTTGCAAATATGTGGTCATAATCTTCTTTTTAACCTCCTCTGTATAACACATCTGCTTTGTTTTTTTTTAAATTTAAATACTTATTTTCTGTGTGATGGCATCACAAACCCCTGCAGTAGCAGTCTCTTAAAAACCAGATGGCTCAAAACAGCTGAGAGCAAGAACATCTATGCAAAATATCTGCCTAAATGGAGTAACCAAGATACCTGCAGAAAGAAGCTTCCTTTATTATGATTTCTCCCGCTTGCTTCATCAAGAAAACACTCAAGAAAACACTCAAGATGCTGATTGGTGAACAGGTCTTGCTATAGGGCATTCATGGAAATCAGAGCCTGGGCTTGGCGTTAGTCCCATTCAGAAAGGACCTCTTCTGGAGGCAAACTCAATCTTCCTAACTATTTTTCTTAACTTCTGTAATGATAATAAGTAACATCATGGGCATCTCAACACATTTCACGGTTTGCAAGAGCAGGTCCCATACATACAACAGACATATCAGGCTCTTTATTGCTGTGGCTTCAGTCAGTTAGTAAACACTGATAAAGTAACACATCATTCAAACCAAACCAAACCAAACCACTTGATGAAAGGGAACAATGATGACTGAGACTTAGTCTGAAAATTTAGTTTCTAGAGGGGGGAAAAAAAAAAATCCTTCCATTAATTTAACCTATTAACTTTAAATGCGCTCCTAAAAGGAAAGAAGTGACCAAGGGGAAACAGCTGTTTTTACATCTATCTTCAAACACTCTTAAAAGTACTCAGCAAGAGAAAATTGTCAAAATGCCCATGAAATTTAGCGTAGATAAATATATCATGAGGTACACAGAAAATAAAATATTCTGATTTTATGTGGCAAATACTGGTCTCTGAGCTGAGCATTACCACATAGGAGCAAGACTGCTGGGCTATAGTCAGCTCAGTACTAGTTAGTGACAAAAAAAATGAGCTGAGTCTTAGGATGTGTTCGAAAACAAAAGAACATCATTGTTTCACTGTGTGGATTTACATGATTTGTCTGAACTTTGACTACTGAATGTAACTCTAAGAACTACAGCTTGGAAAAAATACAGAAGAACTTGGAAAGAGTTCAAGACAGGGTGATAAGGATGGACAGAGTATGTAGCTGCTTCCTTATGAGAGATAGCTGAGTCTTCTAGGCCTTCTTAAGCTGGTAGACAATCTGGACGTGTGACAGAAGCTGGCAAAACCAGAGCACGAATAGGGTGAGAAGTGTTACATGAGCTGTTGTTTTATGGGACCAAGACAGCTGCAGAGGGCAGAAGCAAGGACAATAGATCTATTTATTTGCCCCCCCCATATGCTATGGTTTACCGTACAAGTATAGCAAAACTTAACAACCTGTAAGTGCTTTGAAACCTTACATCAGTGATTAAGGCTCACCGATTGACCAAATGGAACAAAACATGAGCTAGGTGCTGATTTTACAGTGGGAAAACTGGGATCTTGACAGATAGCTCTTCTCTCTCTCTCTCTTCAGGTCTACACTCTGTTGTAGCGTTAGTGTCTGTGTGTTAATGCTCACTAGTTTCTACACGTATATGGCCAGCACATGGTGGGCCATATCAGGATATGCATTTTTGACAAGGCTGTATAATCACCCTAGCTTCTACTTCTCAAAACTTCTACATCAACAGCAGCTTCATTTAAATGAACTACTTACATCCCATAAAAGTCATATATATCATCAGAAAAGATTTTCCATGGCTACTACTATGAGCTAAACAAGTTTAGAAGTGTAAAAGTATCTTATTAAGTCAAGTGCTTTTAAATACCTTCCTTAACATCTCTTTTCAATACTACAGTAAACAGAACAAACAGAACAATGGACTAAGTGGGCCATTAGTCTAATGCAATAGAGCTGTTCTTATTTCATATTAAGTTTACCTAAAATTAGACTGATGACAAAAAAAAAATAAAATAAAAAAAATCTAGATTTCCTATCTATGCCGGCACTTTGGAGACCACCAGAGTAACTTGACCCTTTCAGCATTCATAAAGTAATAACACATTTGGCTTGACTTACATTTCCATTTAACAGATATTTCTTTCAGTTTGGATCATTAGTTTTATATCTCCTACAGAATGTTTCCAGAATAGTGTAAACCTTTTGAGCATACCAGGCCTCACCACATTAAAGGAAAATTAAAGAAGAATGAAAATATGAAAATTTAAATTAGACAGAGCAGTCATGTCTTGCCATCTTTTTCCTAACTGCGGTAGTGATAATGAGTAATATCATCATTGACTTAAGTTCCAGAGTTTCCTGCCTTCTTTGCCAGTGATGCTAACATGCTAATTAGCAGTTTTATGTCCAACTTTTTGTTAGATTCCCTTTTTTTTCATTTCTTCTTTTTTATAAGGATCTTAATTAATGTTTAAAATGTTAACTCTTTTATATTCCAGTATTTAGTTAGTATATTAACATTACTAAGTGAATAAAAATAATGCAAACTTAGTAATTCTGGAAAATAAACACCCAAAATATTGTGAGAAAAAAGTTGTAACTGGAACTTCTTGAAGTCTTTTTAAAGTTTTCAATGAGGTGAAAAGAGAAAAATAGTGAAAATACTTTTCACGCAAATAAAATTCCAAAACTGTCATGACTGGAGAATGAAGATATTATTGTCTTAAATTTAGATCATTCTTGATGTGTAGATTTTATTCATTTTATTCCAGTTCAGAATTTGAAGCCCTGTAAAATGGCTGTTGTGGTTAGCTGACTTTAAATAAAATTTTTATTGAAGTCAAAGCTGGTGAAGGGTTTTACTTCTATTGCACTCTTAGGATACCTTTTTCTGTGTGTTCCAGCAATACAATGAATGGTAGCAGAAGAACACATATTGCTTCTGGGAGCTTTCCAGGACTGAAAGCATCATGATTTCCAGAAAATTTCAGGAGAATACTCCATGCTAACATTTCAATCTGCTTAAATATTTTAACAATATTTACTAGCTTTTTAGTTGGAATGAAATTAAATAGAAAAATCTATGGAAAGCTGGGAGCTGACCAAGTCCCATGTTAAAACTGCATGAAGCCAATAATTGGTTTCAAGTTCATTTGAAGTTCTCCTAAATAATAACAAAATTAGTCTAAATTTCAGTCTGGTAAAAATAGCATAAAATATGTAGTGTTTGTTCATGACTCTGGGAATTTTACTGCAAGCATCAGGCATAACTTTAGAATAGTTGATTGCTAACTTTCTTTTGAAAGATGTCTTTCTCCGTTATACTCATTGTCTGAAAAAAACACTTTGTATGAAAATACCTTCTCTGAATGTAAGTGTTGAAATAGAATCTAATATTTAACATTTTTTAACAGATTAGATATTTGTAGGAGTTAATTTCATTGATAATTTTAACTACTGGTGTTTGGAAGCAACAGAAATTTGGCAAAAGGACCACCCGAATGTGTGCATCACCCAGCATTATTTCCATCAGTGTGGCTACATTGCTTGTAGTCTATACCAGCCTCGAAGCTGGACACATACCCTGAGTAACATTTTATCTTTAACATAAATTCTCACTATTCATTCTCACTACTTTTAACAACTGGAGAAAACAAAGAGATGAATTTTAAAGATACTCGGGCACTTTATTTCATCTGGGAGATATCAAAGGATGTTAGCATTAGAATACACTTAAAAGCAGTGTTATGAGTGACTTCCCAAGCGTGAAAGGCATCTGTGGTAGAACAGAGGCTCAGATCCAGACCTCATATCTCCTTGGCCCATTTCCTAAATGGCAGGTTGTTCTTGCTGTATTATACTCATGCATTTAACTCTGTGGTCTTGGAAGACTACACATTAACCGTAAGAAGTTCATCTCCTCCAATCTCAGAAGCGATGCATCTCAACAAAGAACAAGTTAGGCAAAAACTCCAGGAGGCCTGCATGGATGAAGAAGCAGCTCCTGGACAAACTCAAACACAAAAGGAAGCCTACAGGGGATGGAAGCAAGGACAAGCAACCTGGGAGAAATACAGATAAATTGTTTGAGCAGCCAGGGACCAGATTAGGAAAGCTAAAACCCTGATAGAATTAAATCTGGCCAGGGATGTCAGTGATAAAAGGAAGACTAGAGAAAACATGAGTCCTCTCCAGAAGGAAACAGGAGACCTGGTTACCCAGGACATGGAGAAGGCTGAGGTATGCAATGGCTTTTTTGCCTTGATCTTCACCAGCAAGTGCTCCAGCCACACTCCCTGAGTCACAGAAGGCAAAGGCAGGGACTGGGAGAATGAAGAACCACCCACTGTAGGAGAAGATCAGGTTCAAGACCATTTAAGGAACCTGAAGGTGCGCAAGTCCATGGGACCTAATGAGATGCATCCGTGGGTCCTGAGGGAACTGGCAAAGCCACTCTCTATCATATTTGAGAAGTTGTGGCAGCCTGGTGAAGTTTCCACTGACTGGAAAAGGGGAAACACAACCTCCGTTTTTAAAAAGGGGAAAAAGGAAGACCCAAGAAACTACAGGCCAGTCAGTTTCACCTCTCTGTGCCTGGCAAGATCACGGAGCAGATCCTCCTGGAAACTATGCTAAGGCACATGGAAAATAAGGAGGTGATTGGTGACAGCCAGCACAACTTCACTAAGGGAAAACTGTGCCTGAAAAATCTGGTGGCCTTCTACAATGGGGTTACAGTGTTGGTGAATGAGGGAAGAGCAACTGATGTCATCTACCTGGACTTATGCAAAGCATTTGATACTGTTCCACACTACATCCTTGTCTCTAAACTGAAAAGACATGGATTTGACAGATGGACCACTTGTGGATTAAGAATCACCTGGATGGTTACACTCAGAGTTCCAGTCAATGTCTTGATGTCCAAGTGCAGACCAGTGACAAGTGGCATTCTTCAGGGGTCTGTACTGAGACCAGCACTGTTTAATATCTTTGTTGGTGACACTGGGATCGAGTACACCCTCAGCAAGTTGGTTTATGCCACCAATCTGTGTGGTACAGTTGACACGTTGGAGGGAAGGAATGCCATCCAGAGGGACCTTGACAAGCTTGAGAGGTGGGCCCATGTGAACCTCATGAAGTTCAACAAGGCCAAGTGCAAGGTGCTGCACCTGGGTCAGGGCAATCCCAAGTACAAATACAGGCCGGGCAGAGAATGGATTGAGAGCAGCCCTGAGGAGAAGGACTTGGAGATTTTGCTTGATGAGAAGCTCAATGTGGCCTGGCAATGTGTGCTTGCAGCCCAGAAAGCCAGCTGAATCCTGGGCTGCAGCAAAAGAAACATGGCCA
This sequence comes from Ibycter americanus, assembly GCA_035590275.1. NCBI lineage: Eukaryota > Metazoa > Chordata > Aves > Falconiformes > Falconidae > Ibycter > Ibycter americanus. The sequence goes on from JAVJGI010000014.1 coordinate 41,149,358, forward strand.
GCAGGTCAAGGGAGGTGATTCTCCCTCTCTACTCTGTTCTCATGAGATCCCACCTGGAATACTGCGTTCAGCTCTGGGACACCCAACATAAGGAGGATGTGGACCTGTTAGAAGGAGTCCAGAGGAGGGCCACGAAGAAGATCAGAGGGCTGGAGCACCTCTCCTACCTCTTCTGTGAAGGCAGGCTGAGGGAGTTGAGGTTGTTCAACCTGGAGAAGAGAAGGCTCCAGGGAGACCTTATTGTGGCCTTTCAATAGATAAAGGGGGCTTGTAAGGAAGGTGGGGGCAGACTTTTTAGTAGGACCTGTAGCAATAGTACAAACTGTAATGGTCTTAAACTAAAAGAGGGTAGATCTAGTTTAGATACTGGGAAGAAATTCTTTACTGTGAGGGTGGTGAGGCACTGTACCTGGTTGTCTAGAGAATTGTGGATGTTCCATTCTTTTGAAATGCTCAAGGCCAAGTTGGATGGGGTTTTGAGCAACCTGGTCTCATTGAAGGTGTCCCTGCCCATGGCAGGGGGGTTGGAACTAAGAGATCTTTCAGGTGCCTTCCAACCCAAACCATTCTATGATTCTAAGTTATATAGATTAGATGGAATATATTAGAATTTTAAGTAATAAGAAAAGGATTCATGAATGGGAAGAGGTTTATGGTTCAGACCACCTGGGAGTTACATTCTGCCTGACTCTGTGAGCAAAGACATGCAACATATTCCTTGGGAATAAAATTGTTCACATGCAAATGAACATTATTCTAGTCAAGCTGTATGTCAGAGGTTATCTACTTTTATTTAACATTTATCCAGATTCAAAGAGGGTTTTGTAGTGATAATATATGTTAAGTGAGAAGAAATGAAAAACAAACCATCTACCTAGGGAAACATTTTCATTCAGTGTTGAGGAAATGGGACTTGAAATGCCAGAAGAGATATTGGTCTCAGTGCTCATTCTATATCCTCAGTTTGATTAGAAGTCACTAGGTAACAGAAGATACACTTAAAAAATCAAAGGGTTCTGACAGAACAATAGAAAGGATTCCCTGAGAAAAAAAGAAGGCTTTTTAGCTTTGGAAATCTGTAATGAGTCCACAACAAGAACAAATTTTTAAAATGGTTTTAAAAATTTAACCATTTAAAAAAGGAAAGATGTTTAATAGAGGTAGTAAGCAAGCTCTAAACTCATAGATTTATCTTTAAGCTTATTCATCGTAATATACTAATAAAGGTAGCATAAAAAACGTTTAATGAATGTCCTAAGTTAATTTCAAAGAAAAAAATGGACTTGGATATTTGGTAAGAGGAAAAATGGAGCAAAAAGGTAGCTTATTTAGGCATTAGTTAAAACACTACATAATATAAAAATATGCTTGTATGAAGTTGATGGAAAGCCTTTAGATAAAGTGTGAAAGAAACAGAATTCTATTTCTCACACATGTTCATGATACCTTGATAGATAACTTCAAGGAATCTCACAATGGCTTTCTTTTCTTTGGACACAGAAAATCTCAGAGAATGTGGAGCACTTAATGATTTTTCCTTTGAAATGTGCTCCAAAATTAAAAGTACAGCCTCTGAGGAAGCATATTTTTCTGACAAGCTAAAAGATACCTGTAAGGATTACTGTCAACAGGAATTCTTCAGAGGCTGGCCTATGTTTTTCTCCCTGTTATTAGCTACAATGTATTTATTAACCTGCTAACACTGTAAGTATTAAGGAGAAAGGCAAGTCATCCGGTCTTAAAAAACAGTGGAAGCAGGATCAACAAAGAAAATGAGTTATAGAGAAATGACGACAGTCAAAACACAGAAACAGTCAAAGAAAGCAACAAATATAAAAGAAACAAGAACAGTTCAGGGCCGATCAACTATTCAAGGGCAAAGCTGCAAGTATACTCAGAAAAAAAATCTCTTCAGTAGCCTATTTCATAGACTAACTTTAGAGCAATGTAATACTGAATTATGAAGATGTGCATTCAAATACTTCCCTGCATCTACTTGAGCATAAAAGAAAGGAAGAAGTAGCGTGATCATAGAATGTATGCCAATAGTTACCTGGTGCAGAGAATAACAGAATCTGGGATTCTTTTTTAAAAGGGACAGTCATTATTCCTTTAGAAATAGATTTTAAAAAGCATGTTAGCTTGTGACAGACAGACCAATTGAAATTATTTTCATATCACAAAAAGCAGCTATATCTGTAGTCAGTTTCCCTCTGATATTAACTCATGTATCTCAACCCTAACCCATAGGGACTGCACCTAACGATGAGAAAGCAATTGCATCTGCATGTCAGTCTTCATTCTGTTAGAAGAGATTGCCAATTAACACCAGGTGTTTTTGGCGATTTTTGTGTTATAGATGCTGGTCCATTGGGATTTGACTTCTCCTAGTGACTTGTACTTCACCTCTAGAGCAGCTGCCAGATGGTGACCTTTCAGTTTCTGTCACCCTCTGCTGTTTTCAGGCCTACGACTTAGAGGTGAAAGATGCTTTATATAGTCTTCTGAACCATTGAAGTCCTCACAGTATACTAATTCTTTCTGAATATCTCATTGAATTTTATGCCCTGCTGTAGGCTGTGAGAAAGAAAGAGCAGGGCATAAAATTCAACAGAAATGCAGACACTGGTGAAAAATGCTTTCCCCCCTTCCCCCCGCCCCAGTGATAAATATTTTCCATGACAATTTTATTGCAAGAAAATATGTTGGTAGATTTACCTTTTCACTGAAGGCTGGGAGTAGTACATTGTGTTTTGGAGTTGGATGAATTTATCTAATCAGCTTGGAAAAGACCCCCGATCATGGGGAAATGGAAATAGCTGAGCATGAAATGTATAAGAACTGGAACAGAAAAGAAATTTGCTAACTGTATATGATATGAGATAGTGATAGCAGGCCACGAGAAATGAGTATATAAAGAAAAGAAAATGTAAAAGAGAAGTAAAAACAAAAAAACCTCCCTGAAGACCTCTTAAAGACCTGATTATTTGCAGCTGAATTCAGTAATAGATTTATCCAGCTTGCTGCTTTGAAGGATTTGATGGTTTAAGAAATGAATGTAATAAACAAGATGATGAAATATATGCATTAATAAGAATTTAAACTCTGCAAAGATTGTGAGAAAATATTTTCTTTCTATATCAGTAGTTCTCAGAACAAAAAGGGAAAAAATAATCCTTTAAAAAAAAAAGTCATATCATAAAACTTTATTATTTGACCATTACCAGATAGTTTGACAGAGATTAATCTTTCAAAATTATAGATGTTTGTATTTGAGCTAGTTACTTTATACTGCCTCTATAGTAAGTGGAGAGCGATAGCTATTTTTAAGGAAATCATTCATTTCAGATTCACACAGAAGTCTGAAATAGTTTAGGCTTACTTCATGAAAAAAATGCTTATTTCTTTGCTTTGACTATGAAGGAAGTCTGGGGTGAGTATCTCAAATATTGATGTCAATTTTCTTGAGGAAAAGGTAAATGAAATGTGCACTATGATTTGTGCATTTCTGAGTCACCAAGAAATACACAGCAGACCATGCTTTGTAAAATGTGGTAACATCACTGAAACTGGAGCAAGAACAACATACTAGCTCACTAATATCGCTTGCCTTAGCATCCCAAATTGTGTAGGACTCTAACAGCCGTCAATATTGCAGCTTCAAGGGCTGTTTTCAGTTATACTCACAATCAAGACTGTTGTTGTTTTTTTTTTTTTAATAGTTAAATCATAAGAATGTATGAAGATGTTTAAAAAAGAAAGGACATAATTCTGGTAAATACCCTGCCTGTTGGATGATGATGTATGATAGCAGGTATAATTTCTTAAAAGTATAAGGCACACATATAAAGCCTGAAAGTAATCTCTTTGTTCCAGATACTGGCAGAGAGCCAGTAAAATTTTCCATTGATCTTCCTCCAGTTTACCAAGTATAGAGATATTTGCTTCCACTGCTGAGGAGAAAATCCCCCTAGCTGTTAATATTGAATCTAATCTTGACTTTAATATTTATGTTGGATAAAAATTGCACATATTTTAAAATATGAAATATATCACACATTCAAACAACAAGTAAAGCTGCTAATAAATGCTCAGCTATATGTTCTTAGAACTATCAAAACATTTGGCAGATTTTTTTTTCTGTGAAGACATTTTAGCCAAAATAGAAATATTTCACAGGGATATGCTGATTTTGTTGCAATTCTGACAGAGGAAAAAAAAAATTAAAAAATTTCATGTTTTCCTTCTAGGATATTTCTTCCCTTGTGCTCTCTTTTCTCACTGCGCTCACATGTTCCGTGGATAATATGGTTGCTATCAAATTAGCATTCTCCATTCCTCTTGTGAGCTTTGAGGTTTACATATCATTTACTCCTGACTGAGAGATAAAGAATTAGTGCACATAAATAATGACTTATTTGCTAAAGGTGTCTACCTCTCCCCGTCAACTCTCAGATGACTATGACTGTTTCTATATTAGCAGATTAAGTGACCCACAACAGTGAAACAATTGGTTTGGAGAACCCTACAACTACACTATAAGGCAGGATGTGATGGGAGCAGATTATTTTGGACTACTCCTAGCCCAGTCCTGTGATCTGATTGTCTGTTAATATTTTAATAAAACACACTATACTTCTAACTTCAGAGAGTAGATTTTAGGAACAACAGATGCTTAGTTAATTGTTCATATTTACAACAAATTTAGTGATGGTTCAAATTGTAGTAATATATGAACTGTGCATTTATGTATGTGTATGTGTGTTAAGAAACAAAAATGGAGAGTAACACCAGAAAAAAAAAGGTGGAATAAGCATTGTTGTAGTCATTCCCCTGTCCCCAGAAAGCAAAATGGTGTAGTCACATGCACATTTAACCTATAATTTGTCATATAAGAATAATATTTCATATATTTAACTTTTCAAAATGTGCATGTTTCTAATTCTGCTACGGAAGCATAGCTCTGTGTCATTCATTGTCACCGCTTTTTCCAATTAGTACTAAAATAGAACTTATCAAGAGAGAATGGTAAAATTAATAATTAAACAATGTCAGATTATTTTTTTTAAATATGCAAGTCTGTATTGTTTAGTTTATGCAGAAAAACGTGAGATTTGCTTTGTCTCTTTTATTCAAAATGACATGCTGTAGTGTCATCATGTTTCTGGATCCCGGATATAATGGGGTCTTAACAGTGAAAGAAGGTGAAAGTTATGATAAGAATATGACACAAAGCTGATTTAAGTGACGACTCCTTTGCTACTTTCAAGTTACAATTTTTTAAATGGAATCCTTACAGATTTAGCTATCTGCAAGAGGGATAAATTTATTTCTGAAGAAAAGATTATATCAGGGGAAATAAAGTTTTCCAAGGATCATCTCAAACCAAAACTTCTCATAAACCCAGTGCTGAAAACCTGTTATTAACATTATTTTTCCATAACATTTGCCTTTTGTTGTGTTTTATATCTGATCGGCAAGTCTATTGAGATTTTCAAACTTTTTCTCATTTACTGTAAAATCAGAAGCACTTATGAACATTTTAAATATGATAACATGAGTGGTAAAGATATGGAACAAATGATGCTATTAAAATCAATGCCTAAGATAGACACCACGGAAACTTTAAAGGTCATTGTAAATACTGATGAGTAGATAGAAAACTGGATGACGGTGATTAGAATTTGTCACTCAGAGCTTTTTTCTTCACAAGGCTGAAAGAAATGAGGGATTCTACAAAAATATTTGTCAGTTTTAATAAGTGAGGAATAGTAAACTGATTAAATAAAAGAAAAAAACCAGACATCAGCTTGCCAAAAAGTCATGTTGAATGTGGCAACTGTAGATAAATATGTGTACTTATTCACAGGTGTGTGTCTGTGTATGCGTAGTTATTTATATAATAGTTAAGGAATCATAGATCTTTGTAATAGAAATATTTAGAAAACTGATAAATCAAACCATTTTTTAAAATTTGAAACTAAATTTTAGACATTCATTAACAACACACATTATACTGTTCAAAGCAGTTAGTTCTTAATAAGCATATTCTAAATCAGCTGTGAGTGTACAATGTCACAGAGCTGATGCTGGGTAGCTAATGCCTATGGTGATGGTCACTGATGGCATAAGCTGTTGACGTGGAGGTGGCCAAGCCTGAGAGCTTTTTAGCCATGGAAACTGGAACCAAATTGGGTGTGTCCTTTCCTCCTGTCATTCCAATTCAACATCTTTTATAAAAGGTCTGAGTTTCTAGGCAATTTCTAACCCTTGGCCTCCATCATGGGACTATGTGTTTTCATCTGGAGTGTGATAATTTCCCATTATTATTTATTATCCTATATTTTATAAAATATTTTTATATAATATATTTTTAACATATAAATATATTATAATTTTTTATATATAATTATCCTATTGCTTGGCTGTCTTTTTGTGTGCACTTGTCTGTTTGTTTGTTTGTTTGAACTTGCTTAGCTGTGTTTCTTTCCTTAAAGTGAAATCTTGTCTTGAATACTGGAAAAAAAGATCTGAAAATTGACCATCTGTGAGTGGTATTTCTAGGGTCTCTGTTTTCAGTGTCTGCCAATAATTTCAAGGCCTTCGCTGTTATGCTGTGTTAACACTGTACATCATAGCAGGAGACGTTCAGAGTCAAGCTCGGGTTCACACAGCAAGTGCACTTCACAAGTTGATATCCAGGCAGACAATCCAACCATGGTTTTGTAGCATTAGCATATCTATGGCGTATCTGTAACAACGGTTACACTGTTTTCCCTGGGCCACTGAATTAATACATACTTACACAGTTATAGTGCATTAGTGTGCTTAAGATCAAGATTCAGACTAGCTAATATTGATTAAATCCTATTTAGTGTGCTTCCACGTTTATGAGTGCAATAGGTCTCTCTTTTGGTTACATAAATCAACCTCTTCCTTGACCAGGGTAACTTACCTAGGAGGGAATTGAAAAGTTAGGGTATCATCTAGCTTAACACCATCAAGGGTTCTGCCAAAATATGCAATATTTTATCGTAAGAAAAGAAGTAAATGTTCATTAGATAATTATTGCAAATTATCGGCATGAGTAGTTGTTAAACATAGATTAATTATTACATATTCCAGTGAAAGTGGAAGGAGGGATAAATTCCCATAGGAGTTGGTTTTTGTCTGGTATTAGGCAATATAACTAAAAGGTAATACAGAAAGTCAATAATGTTGGCAGTATATAAGGAGAGTATTATCACTCAAAAAATACATCTTGTAGAAATTATCTAAAATTGTTGAAACAGTAAAAATAAATGGAAAGGGAAGGAAATACTTCCTTCCCATACTTGGGAAGGAAAAATCGAATGAATAGCTTGCAAATATTCATTAATATGCCAGTCAGTCAGAAATACAGCAGGAAGGTGTTAGGATCTTCAGCAGAGTATGTACAGAACAATAAAAAACAATAATTAAAAAAGCTCTCAACAGAAAGGGAAATACCCCTCAGAAATGTGTTATCAGAACTATTGCTTGTAAAATGATACAGAAGTTCCCTGAGGACTCATGAACTTTTCCTTGCTCGCTGCCTCTAAATTTGATGATGGTATAGACAAATTGGAGAAAACTCAAATGACAGCAATAAGAACAATATCAAAAAGCATTTGATACTATGTTGATAACAACAAGAAAAGGGAAGCCTGGTATAGTGTACAATAATGGTCTTCAAAATATAGTGTTGCTGGGGGGAAAGAAAAAACAAACCAAAATACCAGTGGTAGCTTTTCTGTGGGTTACCTGAAGAGGAGAAAAGACATCATGTGAAAAAGTTTCTTAGGCAAGGTAAAGGACTAGTTATAGGAGCTATTAAAAAATTAAGGTGTAATACAGAGATTATGGGGATTCGTATTACTGTAGGTGTTTGATAATATAATAAATATTCAGAAGCATAATACAGATAATAAATATAGTCAGGGACACTATATTTGTAATTTGCTTGATGCATTGGAAAGATTATTGTTCCTGCTAGCATTCCATTTCAAACACTTCTAAAGTGAGCTAACATTCAAAATAATTTCTCCTACTTCAACAGAAAGCAGTCAGGGAACTTCTAGGCTAAGTTAGAGAACGGAGTAACCATAGACATCTTGTTGAGATAAAAATAAATGAATATAGGAAATGGTGATAAACATGATTATAACTGTGGATGTGGCTTTGTATGGGTTTTTTTCTGTTAAGAACTCTTTGTAGTAATCTCTGGAGCTCATTTTTTGTTCTTGTATTTAAGTATATTTTATATTTAAATATACAGTGTATATATAATATAAATATATTTACATTTGAATATAGTTTTGTTTTCTTCTTTCTTGGACCTGACTAGCCAACGGCAGCCTGTGTCTCTGAATCCTGGCTTTCCATTGTTTTTTGCAAGTCTGAGGATCTCAATCCACCAATCAACTCTTTTTTACTGTTACAGTTACTGGGAAGAGAAAGGCAAATGTGAAAATATTCCTGTGAAAATAGCAATGAAACAATTTATTCCATGCACATTCCCTCTGTATTTGTATCTCAGCTGACAATTTTTTTGCAGCTCTTACTTCTGATGTTTCAGTGCTACTTTTGTGTAGCTTCCTCAGTAGGTACCACCTGCAGAGTGGTACTCTTGTATAAAATCTGTAAAGTTCATAAGATGGCTCTGATTTAAAAAACAAGAAAAAAAATTCCCATATTCTACCAATCTAGCTGTGTTTATCTTAGCTTTGTTTTCTCATTTAAAATACTTCTTTACCATGTCTAGACATACAGAGGAAGAAGTCTCCAAAAGCTCCAAGATCACCTGGAGGTCATGCTGCAGTTCAGTTGAATTTGTTCTGTGTCTGACTTATGAATTTTGAACCCTGTGTGCATCACTTTATAATTGTCAGCATTACATTTCATTCTTCTTGTCACTTCATTTACAGAGCGAATCAAAACCCCTTTCAGTTTTACTTATTGCTTGGTAAGAGTTCACAGGGTTCCCTTCCCCCTTACACAAATCTATTACCTCATCACAATTTTAACTTCACTGTTCCTCACTGTTTCTCCAATTAAATTTATTTGGTTTAGATATTAAATTAAAAGAAAACAATATTGAATAATAACTACTGCACAGAAAATACTTCCTAAGGCACTTCATCCTTTAGACCATGGTGATTGACCTCTGAACTTGAAAAAAATATAACTTTAATCTAGTTGTATTGAGCCATTAGCCATCTTGCCTTTTCACAATCTCATTGACAGTTTGTAAGCAGGTGACAGAAAATCCATCATTTTCAAAAATCATGTGGCTTTAAGTTAGTGTGAAGTTAATTGCATTCTTTAGGAACTGGTTTGATATAGGTGCATATAATTCATTCCATTTATCCTTACAAGAAGTAAATGAAGTGGTAAATTAAAATTCAACCAACAATCCATATGGCCTAAAAGCCACATATAAAATAAATTGAAAAAATAGCTAGAATATATACTATATAGCATATATATGCCTTCTGCTGTAAGTTATATTTAGTATCCTTATTAATGGCTTGAAGAAGAGACCTGAAAATATCAAAGAATTTTGGTTTCTATATTGTTAATATGCTAACTATTTTCACCAAATTATTAGAATTTATAGAGGTATTTTTCTTCCCATTACAGTTACAAGTTACTCATCCAGTCATTATTTTTTAAGAACTAACTTATTACTAACTCCACAATCTTTTATATCGGAGGAAAAATTTTGTTGTGTTAAAATATCTCATCTGTCTACTCAAAGAAAATGTGTAAATAATGGAAAAATATCTTATTCTGTTGGAAGTATATTGCTATGCAAGGAAAATGTGGGGGGGGATATATTTAATTTCTTTAGTCTGATTTTTTGAATATGGTTATAGTTTTGTGTAAGAAAAGGGAAGTGTACTTTTTAACAACGTGACATATTTGATGAACACCGACTGTTTTGCCATTGCCATCAGGACAGCGTCATACATTAGGAAACTTCTACATGGATAATTAGGAATTCTGATGGATTTGAGCCAGTGAAAATCTACTGTATTTTTGCTGGATTTGGCTGGGATAGAGTTAATTTTCTTCATATTAGCTTGTATGGGGCTATGTTTTGGATTTGTGACCAAAACATTGCTGATTACACACCAGTGGTTTTTTGTTATTGCTGAGCAGGGCTTAGACAGAGCCAGAGCCTCTTCTGGCCTCTTCTGTGCCCCACTAGAAGTAGGCTGGGGGTGCACAAGAAATTGGGAGGGGACAGAGCTAGGGCAGCTGACCTCAACTGACCAAAGGGATATCCCATACCGTAGGACATCATGCTCAGCAATAAAAGCTGGGGGAAAAAGAAGGAAGGGGCTGTGTTTGGAGTGATGGTGTTTGTCTTCCAAAGAATCTGTTACATGTGATTGAGCCCTGCTCTCCTGGGGATGGCTGAACACCTGCCTGCTGATGGCAAGTAGTGAATTAATTCCTTGGTTTGCTTTCTTTGTGTGCATAGCTTTTGCTTTGCCTGTTGAACTGTCTTTATCTCAAACCATGAGTTTTCCAACTGTTACCCTTCCAATTCTCTCCCCCATCCCACTGTGGAGCGAGCGAGTAGCTGTGTGGGGCTCAACTGCCAGCTGCGGTTAAACCACAACACTACATAATGCTTGTATAGGTAAATGAAAAAAATTGCTAATATTTAAAAATCCAAATTCTTAAAAAACCCTTAGATTACAGCAGTACGCCCCATTATCTCCATTGTTACATGCAAGAAATCTCTATGTATATGACCACACATAATCATATTTTACTATGTTCTAATTCTGGTATTGTTTTTTGTTGTTTAAATAAAAATCTTCATCTGTAATGCCAAAAAGTGATTTGGAGTATCCTATATTACACCAGTAAGGAGGGAGGTTTGGGAACTGTTTAAAGAAATTGATTTGGGAAGCGGCAATACTTAAGCTTAGGAAATCTTGGCATACATACATACATGCATAACTCTCTAGGTAATTTCCAGTAGACCTGTAATGCTGCAGACAAGTTCTTGCCTATATTAATCTAAAAGAAAGATGGCTGCTACTTTGAATAGAAAAAGCCCAGAGGAGTCTTTTTAATCTCAGTTGTTCCTGGCCAATATATATTTTGACTGTTAATGCTTTATGAAACTGTTTGTGTTTTTCAGCATTATCTACCATATGAAGACCTTGAAACACCCCTGTTGGGGTGATACTAATATTTTGTTTTTCTTGTAGATGAGGCGATGGGGTTGTGGATAAAACAGATTTCTGGTCATAATGTGTGGGTTTTTTTCATGAGAACAACATGCTTAAGTCACAGATGCTTAAGTCACTAGTAGAGGAAACAAATTTAACTTAGGTACTGCACCATGAAAATACTAAACATCTACCTAAAATAATGTGTCAAAGTTGCCTACAGTGTCTTTATAGTAAACCTCTGAACAGCAGAGATTCCTCTAAAGAGTAATCTAGGAAATCTACATTGAGAAGGGTCTTTTTAAAGTTAGCAAGTATAAAATGTTGGTATAGTTAAGAGTGCATTTTAGCTCTTTCCTCTGAAGTTTAGTAATGTTGAATTCTCTTCAGGGAACTGATGCTTGCTGGAAAAGGAGGAGAAGGTAATTTTAGCATTAAACCCTAGTGGATGGGCATCTGGTTTGGAAGTGTAAACCATTTTTCTTACATGATTGAACAAGGACGAAAACTAAACTCTGTTTTGAAATAAACCAGCTGGTTCCCTCTGAAACAAAGCCCATGTGTAGAATATGTTTAATTCATTCCAACAACTCTCTCTCGAAGCTTTAAGCATGACACTACATGAGGTCTGGTTCCTTTCTCCCTACTCAGGCTTCCAGTTTAATCTTAGCATGTCAATTAGTGTTTGCAAGCAACCAAAAATTCCTTTTTGTTGTATGCCACGGCACGTGCTGGAGATCCACAGTTTCAGGCAGTAGAAATTCTGGTGAACTGCAACACAGTCCCCATGTAATCTCAGACATTTTGATTTCATCTCCCCACTCGTGCAACCCAAATATATACAGATTAGGGCCTTGCGTCCAAAAGAAAACCTGCGACCATCTGCTATGTATGTTCAGCCAGCTGTGGAGGCAGCTAGCGGCATGGAGCTGTGTCATGTGGTCTCACTTGGCATTGAAGGCCAGGAATTACTCTTTGAAGCAGAACATTTAACACGGTAGATGTGACCTGGAACTTTTAGGCATTGTTGTAGTAAGATGATCTGGACTACCATTCCTAGATAAATGCAAACAGATTTTAGAGTGTCTGAAATTTTATCCTTGAGAAGCCTTACTGGAAATTTCACTATAACTGACTTGCCTATATTTTAATATTTTTTGCAGGTAGGAGTTAAAACCATCTGTTGCTTCATGGGTCAGTGTGAATGGTATTCATTTTTAAGCAATATTTCTAAAAATGATAGAACTACTTGTAAAGCAAGTTCAGTATGGGCAAGGAAAAGAAAAAGGGCACAGCTGGGAATGTAATTATTGCTCACCTGCTGTAAAAAAACCATGAAAAATATCACTACAACCAACCTTTTCGTTGCATTTATCCAAAATTCAACAGTAGAAATGAGCTTTTCATACACATAAAAATAACCTCAAAGTAAAATAAAATATATTTAACAAAAATAACCCCTGCAAACCCCCTCTTTAAACTAATTTCTGTTTCTTTGTATTACATTAATAATAATAATAAAAAAGAATACAATCAGAAATACTTGGGATTTCCTTCTGTATTTGTTCTTTCTCTGTCTCTCCCCAGAAGATACCACTAAAATAAATTGGGATTAAGTTATAACAATAAATTGAACTTTACATCTGATATCTTAGAGTTACAACGGTTTGTATGTGACAATGGTAATAACCGTATATGTAGATATTTGACAGAGGTAATCAAACATACAGGTGTCAGCATATGCTCACATCATGTCCTTAACTTTATATTCCAACTCGATGGATTACACTTAGCATTTTGTCTTCAGGAAAACCAGAATCAAATTCATAATGTCAATTCTTATATTCAAAGTCTTTTTTTTGCAATTTTCTCTGTCTAATCCATTTACTCATGAACAATAGGATGGTCACAAAGAAGTCTAAAGTTCATAAAAGTCTTTCTGGTAGCTGGCAAAATTTTATGGAAATAATTTCTCCAGTCCAGTGGAATGACTGTGATTTGTTCTACATACAACAGTGTGCACAAATCATATATATTGGTCTTAGATGTCCTGCAATAATAAAAGTAATACATATGGAACACACCTCTTAAATTCAGGAGCAGTAGGTGACTGTGGCAACAAAATCTGAAGGTAGGAAAACTGGAGGGAGAACGCATGTGGAAATGTAAAGGGCTATATAGCTTCATGAGCTAGGAAAAACACGGATAAATTATAGAATGCATATGGATTCTCACTTTAAAGAAGCCTGAAAAATATTAGTGTGTTCAAAACTAATTCTGGGGCACTTAAAAATTAAAAACGCCATCATCAAGTTAACAAAAATATGTCAGTTTTTAGTTCTTTTGGTTCCTGTGGTTTTTCTGTGGTGGTTTTCATTCTTGAAGGTAAGGCAGAGATATTTTTATACAGCTATCAAAAGCCTTCTAAATTTCCAGGTCATTAGAGAAAATATTGATATTGCAGCTGCCAAACATGTAGCCAGAACTCAGTTTTAAATAAGGAAAGAAGGGAGTTAAGTTCAGAATATAACTTCTATTGACTGACAGAATTCAAAGACAGTTTGACAAGAAGCTTTTTGAGCACTTTTGGGAGTGCCATTAGATCCTTTTGGACTAAATATTGGAAAAAACTTTTTATCTACCCATTTGACATTAGTGGTACATACACATGATATATTATTGTATAGATGCATAGACTCTAGCAGTTTGACTTTAATCAAATTTTACATTCTTGCTAGATTTTTAACTAGGAAATATTTTGTTGGGATATCAGGATATTGGGATATGTATACACACACACACGTAGATATACACACACACACAAACACACACCTCTATCTATGATTGACTGATCAATTCATTGATCTGTCTGTCCACACACCTACATAGTCACATGTAAAAACTTTACCTGGTTATACAGGATGTGTTGACAGATCACGGTCAAATGCTAATGAGAGAGATCTACAGAGCCTAAAAAATCTATAGCACTACATCTGCCGTGCTTTTTAATCAGACATCAAAAATGGCTCATTTAGTTACTTACAGTATGTTTTATGCATGATGACTCTTAAGTAAGTTAGAGAAAGAGAATGATCACTTATTTGAGCTGCAAAACCCTTCTTTCTGCTGTTATATCAGTTACAATTTTCATTTGTATTTTGGACTAATTTTAAATGTGACTATTATTCCCTTCTATATTTGTAAAAGTGAGATCATGTTACTTCTGCAAAGACTAGTAAACAAAGTTGGTGAAAACCAGAGATCACTGGCATCGTTAGGTTTCCTAGTAGTTAGCAGCGTGAATAAATTAGATGTGCCTTACAGCCTACCTCTGCTCTAGTATTGCACTATAATTTATGGAATAATATTTCACTACTGTATGAACAAAAACATAATTATTGTATCTGTAAATGAAATCTGAAAGTAAACAGGTATCATTCCAAAACATATTTAGTGCTTAATTAAACTTTTTTCTTGTTTGCCTAGAATACAATCTGTATACATCAATGCATCAATATTTCATAAAATACAATTGTGCTGAGAACTGAACACTGTGCATCATCATTAGCTAAAATCTATCTACAATGCAAAATTCATGTTTAAATAAAACTACATGCAAATAAATTTTAAAAAGTATGTAAATGTTATCATCTTTCTGACTTGAACTTTTCATTTAAAGCAGCAGAGAAAAAGAGAACATGTGCATGACTTTCCTAAGTCAGCTAATGAAACTAATCATGCACACAAAGGGTTTGTAAGCTTAGGTGTAAGTCTAAGTGTAAGACAGTCAAGAAAATAAGAAATGCAAACACATATCAAAAATGCCAAATTTAGTGTATGCCTTCAATTATTTTACATAGTAATGACTTCTGGAAAACTTAAATGTTTCAGTAATTTCAGTAAAAAGGAACAGAACTCAATATAATCAGTATAAAGAAAAAGAACTCATCCTTAAGTGACTGTAAACCACTTCACTATTGCATTCATGAATCCTCACAATGTAATTTTGAGCACAAACTTCAATACTCATTTTACAGATATTTTAACATGAAACTAAATATGTTTCTAATCACCTTGCAAAAATCATACTGCGTAGGATCAATCTTATTTAATTTTAGATATCTACACAGTCAGAGTGGATATGCCAGCTAGTCACTCATGGCCCCCTCTCCCTTCTTTAGAGAAATTGGTGTTTGTTAAGGTGTTATTCGTCTGAGTAAATATAGATGTTGGATCAAATTATTTCCGTTCACAAGTTCTACATTTTTCCATTAGCTGTAAAGGAAGTCTAAGTTCAGAAGCAGATATCTATACTTTCAATGTCTAAAGTAAGATAACATGAATCCTGTGCTATATGTCAGAAGCAAGAATGGAGTCCAGGACAGTTGACTCCTCTATTTAGATTTTATTTCTGTTTTTTTCATTCATTCTTTGGGACACTAATTGAAGCTCAAAAAATTGACTTAACTGCTTTCTAAATAAAACTCTTCTGAAATAATAGGGTGGTTCTGTTGAGTTTTGGGTTTGTTTGTTTTGTGAGTTGTTTTGGGTTTTTTAACCTACAGACTGTTTCCTTAGAATCTCATGTTTTCATTCCAAAGGCAGTAAGGTAATCTGTATAAAATTTCATTGAATTTTTTCCTGTCAGCAAACCGATGACTTTGCAATATTTTCTAGAATGATGTCATATCTTGATTTAGAGACTGCCAAGAATGCAGAATTTATCATATAGCTTGACCATTTACATAATGGCTCTCTACACTATTAAAAAAACACTCTGCATTACTTACTCACATTGTAGTGATCCTCATAATTGCTCATGGTTAGGATTATGCTAATAAATAATAGTTTCCCTCGTTAGAATTTCAGAAGTTTCATCTCAACAGTATCTAACTACATCAGCCACCACCACATGGCTGTGTTGAATGCTTAGTCCACCGACACAAAGTGGACTAGAGTTTTGAAGTAAAATAGATGTGTTCTCTAAAACCCAAAATGAGTCAGCCTTGGTTCTTCTGATCTGACATGTAATGCAGGACACGTAACTAGAGTATCTTACCAGCCTTCTTGGGCTTGGCAGAAAAGATGTCCCCTAATGGTCTGTTCATTTCCAACACATATCTAACAAGATTTGTAAGGAGACTGAGGTCAATTTATGTATGGATTTCCAAAGACAGACAATATTAACCATATGTGCCAAAACCTGTGCCCTGCTCATATCCATAGAGTGTTCCCAGTACTATTTCAAGTGGTCCAATGTAGATTGGTTTTATTTATTAACCTGACTTCCTGTTTCCAGTATTTCTTAAATTAAAAAGGACCGTGAATGTTTTATTTGTGATGTGTAAGGTTAACAAAATATATTTATAACTTTAAGGGCATAACCCATGGCAGGATAACCAAATGATTTCTCTCCAGTTTTTTTTACAGATCTAATAGAATTTTATTGTTTGCTGTTCCTCCTGTTTATTGTTGATACGATTTTATCAAGACTGGTGCAGAAACTTGCCCAACAATAGCCTGAAAATGCCACTCTATGTCAGCTGTGTGTGAGAGACGCTATACACCTAATTTTACCATTTAAAATTCAGGTCTTTTGTCTAAACTAGTTATATACATTTCCTGGGTAAATGAATGGAGAAAGATTGATACCTATAGAAAACAATTATAATTAGACATGTACCTTAAACCAGATTCAATTCTTTTTCTGACATGTTTGTCTCAGTTGACGGTACAAGCAGAATAGATGACTAACTTACCTAGGTAGCTAGTGATATGTACGCCAATTTTATGTATGTTAAATTAGGCTGCATCAATTGTACTCTATAGATACATGAATGAGTCATCACATGCAGACAAAAGAAAAAAAAAAACAACAAACCAACCTACCATGATTTTTTACATTTATGTTAGTTTGCTTTAGCAGTTTCCTGCAGGTTTTGCACAATTCTTTTTAACATAAATAACAACAGAATTGGAGAGAATATAATTGCAAGTGAGAACAGACAAATTATACAAACAATGGCAGAAGATTACAGAACAGAATGCAGGTGGAAGCATCTCAGAATTAAAATATAAAAATTTGCTGGCAAAAGTTTTGTACAAAGAAATAGTTGAAGAGATTAGAATTGCTGACACCAGACTAGGCATGAGCTGTAAGAAATGACCAAAAGAAATCATGGGTTATTTTTTGGCTTTAATAGAAAAGTGCAAATGCAGAAGAAGCTTCAGGATCACAAGGTTCTATTACAAATGCTGAAGTAACTCAGCAGAAATTAAGGGACAGAAAACCGCAGTTCAAATGTTTATTTCTGGGAAACCTGCTAGGGTTGAATATCAGAAGTGAAAACCAAAAGAACATCAATAACATCAACAAAATATCTACATGACTAGAAAATGTGACCTTCTATGACAACATAAGACCTGATTATGACATTGAGAATAAAGACTAGCAAGTGCTTCGTTCCTATGTACATTAATGGTGGGGAAAAAAACAATGGCCCACTAACTTTATGGAGAAAGGAACAGATATTAAGTGGAGAATGCTGGGTCTGCGTATTAACATTTGAAGTGATATAAGCATGACAGGTATAGGCATTTCATAGAATAACAGAATCATAGAAACACAGAATCTTTTAGGTTGGAAAAGACATTTTAGATCATCAAGTCCAACCATTAACCCAGGACTGCCAAGTCCATCACTAAACCATGTCCCTAAGCATCTATGCATTTTTTAAACACCTCCAGGGATGGTGATTCCACCACCACCCTGGGCAGCCTGTTCCAATGCTTCACCACCCTTTCAGTGAAATTTTTTTTCCTAATATCCAATCTAAACCTCCCCTGCTAAAACCTGAGGCCATTTCCTCTTGTCCTACTGCTTGTTATCTGGGAGAAGAGACCTACCTCCACGTGCCTACAATGTCCTTTCAGGTAGCTGTAGAGAGCAACGAGGTCCACCCTGAGTGTCCTCCTCTCCAGACTAAAGAACCCCAGTTCCCTCAGCCACTCCTCCTAAGACTTGTCCTCTAGGCCCTTCACCAGCTTTGTTGCCCTTCTCCGGACACGCTCCAGCACCTCAATGCCTGTCTTGAAGTGAGAGGCCCAAAACTGAGCACAGTATTCGAGATTCAACCTCATCAGTGTGCCACCTGGGCACACTGCTGGCTCATATTCAGCCAGCCATCAGCCAGCACCCCCAGATCCTTTTCCGCCAGGCAGCTTTCCAGCCACTCTTCCCCAAGCCTGTAGCCTTGCATGGGGTTGTTGTGACCCAGCTGCAGGACCTGGCCCTTCTCCTTGTTGAACCTCATACAATTGGCCTTGGCCCATTGGTCCAGCCTGTCCAGATCCCTCTGCAGAGCCTTCCTGCCCTCAAGCAGCTCAACACTCCCACCCAACTTCATGTTGTCTGCAAACTTACTGAGGGTGCGCTCAATCCCCTCATCCAGATCACTTATGAAGACATTAAACAGGACGGGCCCCAATACTGAGCCCTGGGGAACACCACTTGCGACCGGTCACCAGCCGGATGTAACTCCATTCACCACCACTCTTCGGGCTCGGCTGCCCAGCCAGCTTTTAACCCAACATAGAGTATCCCTGTCCAGGCCATGTGCAGCCAGTTCCTCCAGGAAGATGCTGTGGGAGACAGCGTCAAGGGCTTTACTAAGGTGAAGGTAGACAACATCCACAGCCTTTCCCTCATCCGCTAGGTGGGTCATCTTCCCATAGAAGGCGATCAGGTTCATGAAGGAGGATCTGCCCTTCATAAACCCATACTGGATGGGCCTGATCCCCAAGGTGTCCTGCACGTGCCACACGATGGTGCTCAAGATGATCTGCTCCATAACCTTCCTTAACACCGAGGTCAGGCTGACAGGTCTGTAGCATCTGGGACCCTCCTTCCTGCCCTTCTTGTAGATGGGTAACCTACATTGGCTAACCCCCAGTCTTCTGGGACCTCCCCAGTTTCCCAGGACTGTTCAGAAATTATGGAGAGTGGCTGCGTGAGGTCCTCCACCAGCTCCCTCAGTATCTTTTACGGCAGTGGCCAACCTGAGTCCTGACTGGGCTTGCGCCTCTCTAATCTTCTCCCTGCATAATCTCGTGACATCCTTATAGTCCTTCAGAGTTGCCTGTCCCTTCTTCCAAAGGTGGTAGACTCTTTTCCCCTGAGCTCCAGCCAAAGCTCTCTGTTCAATGAGACCAGACTTCTCCCCCGCCAGCTCATCTTTTGGCACATAGGGACAGCCTGCTCCTGCACTTTTAAGACTTCATTCTTGAAGAATGTCCAGCCTTCCTGGACCTTTTGACCCTTCATAATTATCTCCCAAGTGACTCTGTTGACCAGGCTCTTAAACAGGCCAAAGTCAGCCCTCTGGAAGTGCAAGGTAGCAGCTCTGCTGACACTCTCCTTATTTCTCTGAGAATCAATAACTCTATTGTCTCATGATCGTTATACCCAAGACATCCTCTGACCACCACATCACCCACCAGTCCTTCCCTGTTTGTAAACAGCAGGTCAAGTGGAGCATCTCCCCTGGCTGGCTCACTCACCAGCTGTGTCAGGAAGTTCTCTTCCACACACTCCAGGAACCTCCTAGACTGTTTCCTTTCTGCTGTATTGTCTTTCCAGTGGACATCCAATACGTTGAAGTCTCCCAAAAGGCTAGTGATCTTGAGACTTCTCCAGCTGCTTGTAGAATGTTTCATCTGCCTCTTCGTCCTGGCTGGGTGGTCTATAACAGATTCCCACCAGGATATCTGCTTTGTTGGCCTTCCCCTGATTCTTATCCATAAACACTCCACCCTACTGTCACCATCATTCAACTCCAGGCGGTCGAAACACTCCGTGACATACAGAGCAACCCTAGCGCCTCTCCTTCCTTGCCTATCCCTTCTGAAGAGTTTATAGCTTTCCATTGTATCCACTGCAGCACTCCAGTCAAGCGACTTATCCCACCATGTTTCCATGATGGCAATTATGTCGTATTCTCCCTGTTGCCCTATGGTTTCCAGCTCCTCTTGTTTGCTGCCCGTGTTTCGGGCATCGTCACAGATGAACTTCAGCTGTGTTTCTGATCTCACCCCCAGCTCTGGCATGCTAGCACCAAGCTCATATATAATGAGGAGCTTGGTTTTATTCTCTTCCCCTTCAAATCTAATTTTAAGCTCTCTTCATGAGCCTTGCTAACCTCTGACTTAGAATGCTTTTTCCCCTTTGAGGCAGGTGAACCCCATCTGTTGTCAGCAGGCCTGGTGTCATGTAAATTGACCCATGATCAAAACCCCCGAAATGTAACTGTTGACACCAGGCCTGGAGCGAGGTATTGATCTGTGTGATCTTCCAATGACATGCACCATCGTTCCCTGCAACTGGCAGGTTAGAAGAAAACACTGTTTGTGCTCCTGATCCCTCAACCAGTAACTCCAAGGCCATGAGGTATCTCTTGATTGCCCTCAGACTTCTTGTCATCTGGAGTTCATCATTGCCCACTTGGAAGACCAGTCATGGGCAGTAATCAGAGGGCTGTACCAGACAAGGGAATTTTCTAGTAGCATCCCTTACCTGGGCCCCAGGGGTACAGCAGGTTCCCTACGGGTTGGGTCCGGTCAGCATATCAGGCCTTCTGTTCCTCTCAGAGTCGAGCTGCCACTGACAACCACTTTTATTTTGTTCCTAGCAGAGCTGGTGTGATGCATGGGGTAGACTGACAGCTCCTCCAGCCTGGACAGGCTTTCATCCACATCATCATTTTCCTGGCCTTCAGATTCCAGAGCTACATACCTATTGTATAGGGGTACCTGGGAAGGTGAAGTAGGCTGAGGGGGTGATCTGTCTGCTGCTCCAAGCAGGGATCTGTCTCCATTCCTCCCTGTCACTTAGGACCCCTCCATCTGCCTCGTGGCAAGTAGGCAGGGGAGCCTCCGCTTCTTGTGATGTGTCCATGCAGTGCATTTGTCTCAGTGATGGTAAAGAGTGGTTCCACCAGTCTATCTCCCTCTATATCTCTATAATTTAAGCTTGAAATTCAGTTTCTGAAAATGTAGACTGACCTTCCAAAAGAAGACTTCTTGACAAAGAGATGTATGAACCTATGTTTTGTGCAAAAGCTAAATTTTCTCATAATTTTTCACTTTTAAAACTAGACATCAAAAATACAGAAAAATCAGTGCTAGAGATCAATATTGCCCTCGAAGTGAGATTGATGAATTGATGTAGCAGACCTTTTCCATTTGTTACTTCTAGGAAAACAGTTATTCCGTGGGAAAAGATATAAATAACTGTATTTTACGAACAGCATGTGATTTTTTGCAAATGAGCTTTCCTGTCTGAGGCCCAAGAAAACAAAGAATCAAACAAACAGACAAAAAGCACTTTTTAACTGTCAGCCTTGGTCAATGCACTGTACCATTTGTGTCAGCAGAAAATATCAAACACTTTATGAAGTGTAATGGTGCATAATGACCTGATAAAGACTGATTGATTAAGGTTAAAAGAAGTGGGTGGGAAAAATCAAATTAACTTAAAAAATACTTTGAAGGTGCAAGAACAGTTTTCTTAAACAGTTATAGTCCTGCCTTCCTGAAAGCATATAAAAAAGGAATTATTACTATGGTGGCAGAAGTTTGGTGAAAGATTTAGCTTTATTTCCTCATGCTCACTCACAATAAATTTCCTCCTAGGACATCTCCTTTGCCTTTGAAAGTTTGACAGTAATGCTCTAATAAGCTGTGATTTAATCTCATAAAATACAAATATTCTTTCTGTACAGTTTCGGTTGGTTGGCTGTTTGGCTTTAGTTACTATGGGATGCAATTAGGTGTGGAAAAATCCAGGTGTCATGTATCTAATACCAGTATATATTTTTCAAGTCTATATTTCAAAACACTGAGACTCATACACAAATTGGTAGCCCATAATTTTAGACAAATTAGGGTTGTCTATTCATCCTCCAACTTTACCATGTCTGTTACAGAACCACTATAAGATACTGAAAAATACATTTGTGCTCAGTAACGTAACTCTTCTGTTACATAGTTGCGTTTCTGCAATACAGGTTACAATATGTCATCATTTTTGAAATATGTCTCAATTTTATTTGGTAATTAATACAGCTGATTTTATTTAATGACCTGTTCATTGCTCTAAAAGCCTTAAATTTTGATGGTGTGATGTGAACCTAGAGGTTAGAGGGGTGCTTGCAACACCAGCATACAATAATAAATAGCTGTATTTGGAGAAGAGTGTTGTTTCAAAGCTTCCCAAATAAAAGTTTATGCCAGGCCGTTATAAATAGTTAGACACTCTTTGTGTCTAATAGTTTCTTCCATATTCTTTATCTCTAAGATGTCATACAGAAACTTTGACGTAGTGGAGACTGTGCCATCAACAGCTAAGAGAGAGTGTTGTTTTCAAAAGTGTGCTTCATTTCCACGGCTGAGTCCTATCTCAGAAAGCACACTAACACTGCCCTAAGGAACACCAATCTCCTGGCCTTCCCTCTCACACCTCTCTGTCTGGAAACTTTCTGGAAATCACAGCAGACAATAAGTTTGTTCCATATTCATTACATATTCGTTCCTTACAGACACTAATCAACCCAGAACCTCTACCTCTGGTTGAAACAGTCTCTTTTTGGCAGTATTAAACAAATAGTTAACTTAAAAAAATTGCTGGAAATTTAATGTGAAATGTCCTTCAACAATCCAGTAACCTGGCTCAGAAGACACTAAATATATCCAAAAAGGTGAATTTAGTGTTTGCTGCTTAATGCTAAACTGCATTGCTGTGGCTCACCTCTCTTAAATGCAGGAAGGTTGAGGTCTCTGTGGGTGCAGACTAGGAAGCATAAATTGGCCCTCTGAAAGGTGAGAATTTTAGATTTATGGTATACGAGAAATAGATGGGCTTAAATTTGGAGCCTTTCACAAGGTGTTTCCAAACAAGCAAAACTCCTTTCTGTTGGCTAGGCTCAGCTAATCAAGAGCCTTAATGTAAACAGCATATGTCTTCAAAATACTAACAGCTGAAAGGCATAAAATGCTGCAAAATTGCTGAAGAGGCTCTTCAAAAACCTAAGGTTCTTTTTGCCAAATAAAAAAAAAGAAAAAAGCTCATTCTTAAAATTAAGCCAAAATTATCCCTACTGTACTTCCCTTAATTCCTTCTTGTAGACAAGTGATCTTCATTGTGAAGGAATGTATGACAAAGACAGCTAATAGTATCGGTAAAAAGGTCAGTATACCATAATGCAGACAAGTGTGTGTCCAGTAGCTGGTACAACTAATACAAATGTTTCATAGTGTGTTTTTCAGCTTTCTGGATATTCAGAGCAAACCAGTGCTACTTCACAACATTTTAAACTCTATGTTGAAACACTATAAGTATGGTGGCATGTTATTTTTGCCTTAGCAAACCCTGTTTTTCTTAAAATTCCCAATGAATAAAAGATAAAAATGTAAAGAAATTGACTTCAGTCAATCTTCATGTATTATTCAATAGCCTTCAGTGCATATGCAGTATCTAGATACTTTTTAATTAGCTACCTTGGGCAGAGAAGACCTAGTTTAGAATGTTGAAAATAATGGGTTTCAGAGAGCAATTATAGGTACATACGGGATTAGGTTTCCTAGTGCAAGATGACAAGCACCTGGCATCATTTCAGTTACAGTCCTATATATTATTTAATTGAGAGATGGAAAATAGTAAATAATCCAGAGCTGAACAAATTTCTTTAAACTCACTTTCAATTCACTAACTCTTTGGGAATAAAATACACCAGAACAATGAAGCTTCTCTTCAAAAAGCAAAACACCTCATCCCCACCCTCCCCATCAAGAAAGCTTTCTTTTTCTGAGTTATTAACGGCTTGAACTGACATTCTGTTACGTGTGTGTGTTTAAGATTTATCCTCTGTGACTGACCCATGAGTATTTCATTATACGCAGGAAAACGAAGATGTTCAAGTTCCAGACTGGCTATGAAAATTCTGGTCCTAAAGCTACATTCTGATCTATCTATCTTTGTTTCTTTCTCTCTTTCTTTTGTTCCTTCGTTCTTTCGTTCTTTCATCTAATGTTGATATCTAATGTAAAAGAAGTGTTTTAAAAGTGATTTTTAATTTTTTATACTTCTTCTGGATGTGAGAAATTTCATTAATCAAAAATTACTACTTTCCTGATTACCCACCATACAGAGACAGAGATAGACACAGATAGAGGTAGAGATAGAAAGAAATGAATATATGTGACGAACATTGAGTACAGCTGGTCAGAACCCAAACTGGTGATGATGGTTAATTGTCTTCAAATGCTCACTACTGCTTCACAGTAGCTGAGAATAGTTGCAGTTATTTTTATGATATGATGTGTGGTGTTATAAAACTGCATCTATATCTTTTTACAAAATCATACAATTATATGTACAGACTGATGATTTAGATATGCTACAGCTTGAAACTTCT
Organism: Ibycter americanus; assembly: GCA_035590275.1. Taxonomy (NCBI): domain Eukaryota; kingdom Metazoa; phylum Chordata; class Aves; order Falconiformes; family Falconidae; genus Ibycter; species Ibycter americanus. Next base: position 41,174,037 of record JAVJGI010000014.1, read on the forward strand.
TGTAACCAGTCAAATGAAGTTTAAATAACATCTATGTCATTCATTGCATTTCAAAGAGGCACATCTGAAAAATGACAAGAAAATATTATCAATTTCCATCCAATAACCATAGGCGGCATATATATTCAAATAGTTCTACAAATTTGGGACACTATGTTTTGCTTCCAATTATGTTTTAGAAGTTCTTGGGCTTTTTGTTTCTCTTCATTTTCTGCCAGACTATAATATTTAAAGGAAAAAATAAAGTGTTTTCCTGATACAAGAACCTTTATTGTTTCTCATAGAGAAAAATATTTCATTCTCCATTTGGCTAATAGTTCTGATATTGATCCAGCAGATACTTTATTATATTTGTGAGATTGCTGACTGTAATTTAGCAGCTACATAATGAGTATTCCCATGTCATTCTGAACAATGATAATTACAGAGTGAAATTAATACTATAAGACTGAAGGTAACATATGTTTTAGGAGATAAAACTGTTATGAACTGTTGATACTGGTTTCTATGGTCTTTGCCTGAATGATTTGTCAGATAGTAAAAATTAATGTTATAATTTCCACAGAATGAGAGAGTGGGAAAAAATGGAATAACATCAAGCATTTAAGTGCCTCATGGTAAAACTGTGGGTATTGTGTTATGTGCAAATAAAAATGAGTCTCTCATCAGCATAATGTATATATAATTTCAGTGCGTTTTGCCAAGCTCTGAAACTGACCAATTCAACAACAAAATGTATGCATAATAAATTGTTCTCTGACTACTTTAATCAATCATTCATGGTATTGCAAGAGGAAGGCAGTTCCTTAATATTCACCTAAAAGAATTCATCTTCATTAATTTAATCAGGTTTCCTGAAAAAAAAAATCAAATTCTTATGAAGCATGAAGGTAAATGAAGACTTAAGTTAAAAACCCAAACAAACTACAGTATTCTTTTGAGGATGTAGACCTGAGGAAAAAAAGATAAGACAATAAAACCAGGAAAATGTCATATACATTACCTGTGGCTGCAAATGAGATAGTGCTACAGGCACACATACAGTGTCAATAAGTTCTATGCCTTGAAAAAAATGAGCCAAAGTGTAGGTACAAAGTGTAGGTACAAAAACTATATAGTTTTTGCTTTGTGTATATATACACATATATACGTGTGTATATATATTACACATATATATATATCTATCTCTCAAGATATACATTTGTAGTTCTTAAGCCAGACTAAATAATTATCACCCTTGTAAGCATGCATTCCTCAATTTCAGGTAGCTGGAGCAACAGGTAGTAAGTAAATAAGGGTTTGTGATACAGCTTTCTGTGTATGCCCATGTGTGTGTTTCTCTGAAAGCAGTTAATCAGATGAAAGAAAAACAGCACTCCAGAAATTCAAATTCTAATATTGCTAATTACATCTTAATTGTTTTACAGGTTTTACAGTGGTTAAAGTGAGCAAATGTAAATCTGAATCTCTACCACATGGATGCTTATGTTTGAATTAGTGACCCTACAATTCTTTACAGTCAATGTAGAGAATTAGGCATTTCCAAACAAGATAAGATGAATTGTCGTGAAATGTCCTGAAACCCACCTTTTTTTCTCCATTGTCTATACAAGGACCAAGGATCTCTAGCTCAGACACAGACAGCTATCTTCTGTCCAATTTTAAGTGAGTTGAGTTGAAAACGACTTTTGTTGTCTCTGGTATTTCAAAAAATGAAGACATGGAAGGCTAAAAACACCGCTGTGGTCATCTGGTCTGATTTCCTCGGCAAGGTCTGAAGCCTTACTTGTTCCTTATTCAACTTTATAAAAGAACCTGAATTTGAGAATTTTTTAGGAAGAACAAAAAATAACTCAGAACATATAGAAAATGAGTACTTTGAAAATGCAACAAGAAGACAGAGCGATGTTTCATTTACTGTTTCCTACAGCACTACGCTAATAACCTAATTTATTGAAGGACACAGAAAATAAATTAAATTAAAATTTATTCTGGATTACAGAAACAATTTTTAAGATAACATTTTAATTTAAATTTTGCAGGTAGTCATCTAATTAAGGAACTTAATACCTACAGCCCTTTCAGAAAAGAATTGTTGTACTTCAACTATCAAAACCTGCAAACACAGGAAAACAAACTATCTGTTCAGCATAACATACCTGGATTTTTGATATTTGATAATCCATATTTCCACCATGGAAAACATACAAAATCTGTTCCTTTTTGTAGTTTTAGTGACATATGGTTAGCATTGTTTCAATCACAAATATTCTGCATACCTATTCATATCTTGGATGTCACCCTTATATCACTACTATCTGATTAAATGCTATAATACAATTTTATATATAAATATATTTACACATACCATTACAGAATGCTAGAAAAAAACAATATGTATTTGTAGCGTTGTCTGCACAATGTGTAGCACACAGACATGCACACACAGAATATTTTAGAAAGTGCACTGTGCATTTACCACTTTTGCTGTTTCTAGTGGTAGTAAGCATAACATTTCCATATCATGTTTTTTTTCTCAATTTATGTCTTTAATTAAATATTTTCCTTTACCTAATTAAGTAACACTTATTAGCTTTTAGTAGAAATTCTGCTTTTAACTTTTGTTAGCAATAAAATACATTTTTGTTTAAATTATTGAGAAAGATGTACAGAAAGTCATGCATCATCTCTCCCTCCTTGCCCTCTTCCTCAGGGGAAAAAAGAAAAAAAAAAGAAAAAAAAAGAAAGAAATTTCTTCTTTCCTGCCAGCAGGGAATAACATAAGAGAATCTCTATTGCCAGTATTCAGGAAATAGTGAAAAGCCTCCTCATTTCTCTAATTCAAATTCACTATAATAATCCTACAGCAGAACATGGTGTAATTTATTGTGGAATATTAAATGAAATGGGAGTTTCATGGGATGTAAATAAAACTCTGATACTGGTAATTTGCCTGGAGAAATGAATGCTATTAGCAATATGTGTCATTTCTTATGTATATTTTCTTATGTCTAGCCTTGTTGACAAGAAGCAACAATCTACTTTGTCCCCTTTTGAATATTTAGCATCTGAGATTCTGTAAACCAGCAGCGCAAGATATTGTAATAGTGTGCAATGAACTGTGTAACAGTGTCATTTTAATTTATCGCTGAGTTTTTTGTCTTTAAAAATCTGTTTTGAAATAAACCAGTATAATCTTCTCCTGAAAAGCCTTCCTTGCTAATTACATCACAAACAAAATGAAGTGCTCATATGGTGCCCCTTTTATTCTTTTTTTCCAAAGTAATTGTAGGAAAGCAGACCATCACAAAGAAAAGGGCAGTTTTAAGGAGCCATAGAAATTTAAAGCAATATGGAGATCAGACATACAGAGTAGGCAACCACTCCTATTTCAAGTGGCAAAACCGAGCAAACAAAAATATATTCATAAATAACCTGAGAGGGAGAGAGACACCCTGTTCTGAATTATCTGAATAACTCAGAAGCTAAGACATTATAACAACTGTGGCTATGAGATAGCTAAGATATCACGCCTTGTCTTTCTCAAAAACCTTGCACAATTCCACACCCACTGCAAGGCATGCCATATCTTCAGTGCACTCAGTTCCATACTGGCTACTCTTTTGAGGGCCATGCAGTCCTTACTATCATTACAACTGAAATTGCAGGTACTGAAGAGATTTTAAAAATAACAATAATTAAGCCACAGGATCTGCATGCTGGACCCAGAGGAAAACTGGGACGTGCAAGGCTGTGAAAGTAACATGCCTGTCCTAGGAGGCCCCATGGTAGAGCCGTGCGAACGTAAGCCATTCCAAATCATTTGGCTTAGAGGTGGAGATTATTTCCTGGGATGGATGGTTTCAGGAGTGCAGACAAGCTTTTCAGTTCCTTTCTGTAAGCTGTCCTTAACATCTTTAAGGCTTTCTGGAAACTGCACCAGTCACCTCTGCTAGGAAGTTCAATGCTTTTGAAAAATTGGCTCTGAAAATACCTGCAGCCTTCAAATTGCAGAATCTTATAAACTGCTGCTCCCAGTGGCAATGCCTTGTCTCTGTGCAGCATACGCTGAAACAAAGAGGTTCTAGTGGACACCAGTTTCTCCCTTACAATTACTGCTAATCCACTCCTGTTCATAAAAAAGGAAACAAAACAGAATTAAACCCAATTCTTCACTATGTGGGACTGTTGTAAGAAAGGCAGTTTAAGAAATTAGTAGTTTATTAATTTTGATAGATTGGCTAATAATTTAATCACATTTCACTCATTTTAAATATAGAATCCACATTTATTTGAATGAATTTGTTTCTTAACTACTAAATGTCTCTATCTTCATTTTTTGTATGTTTTAATGCAATTTCAGTAACATATTTAATTTTTCCAGATATCCCTTACATATGAAATGAGCTTTTGTTCAATTTCAAAAAGCTGAAAATAAAGCCAAGCTCAGGCAGTGTAAGCTACAAGAGAAAAAGTCAACATTTTTTCCCCTTTTGAATTCATTTTTAACCTGTGAGAATTTGTTCTGTGATGAACTCAAACAGAAGCCATTCAGTTGCAGAGTGTCAGTCCAAAGGGCACATTAGAACATAAACCTGAGAGAAAATGGCAAAGCCCTCTGAATTTGTAATTAGTTTGATTAAACACAAAAGGCAATTAAAAAGCGTATTGAAATCAAGGACCAGATTCTCAGCTGGTGAAAACGAGTGACTTTCCACTGACTCAGATGAGTAGTTCTATATAAAAATCTACACAAAAACTCAGCATAATTTATGTTAAGTAGGAAAAATAGTGCAACTAGTACTGCATAAGACCTCACTACAATTTACAAGATAACCTTGGGACAACCTGAATCTATAACCTAATCTTGTTTCATAGACATAGGCTCAAAATAAAATATTGACAAATTGCATTAGGCCAAAGTCATGTTTCTGCTGCAAAAAGAGAAGGACCAGTTGATAACCTATATGTTGTATAACCAGCAATATGGGCAAAGATATAAAAAAATGGTGAAATATGCTTGGATTGTCCCTTTTACAAGAGAAAACTGGCAACTGTTTTCTGAACCAGCTGGAATTTATGCAGCATCCTATCAGGCAAGCAGCCAATAGGGAATTTCAATAATCTGATCTTGAAATAACAAAAGTGTGAATGACCATTTCAAGGTCTGACTGTGAAAAAAGTTACTGCAACATAACAGAAGTTCTTTAAGTAGCAGGATGATAACATAACCTGGAGTTTGTATGTTTTTTTAAAAGATAAGAGAGTGAAGGTATCTGAGTTTCCCAACTCTTTACTACTGTAGTAAAAAATGTATTTTCCTTAAAGTAAATAGATAAAAAGTAGTCTAAAGATGTTTAGTTATTAGACAGAAAAATTATAAAGAAGATAAAACCAAAACTGTTTTTGTAACCAGGGTTTTATCAATATCAATATTTATAGTAGCAAGACAGGTTTTGACAGTGAATTGTCAAAAGTTGTCTTGATTTTAATGGTGGTAGGCCAGCCAAATAACTGGATGAAATTCGCAATGTGTAACTACATTATATGTAAATTTAAATTTTCAAAATTTAGGATAAAAAACCCCCACGGATGTACGTACCTTATTTGCTAGTTTAAAAATAATTTACAAAAAGATATAAAAGCAAGTATTATTGCCATTATTAATTTCTTCTAGGCAGTACAAATAAATATTTCAAAGTTAAGACATACCAGTTAGGTGTTACATGACCATTTTGTTATGCATTTCTTACCCACGATATTTTTTTTAAAGCAGATTTGAGCTATTGGTAGTAGTTTGTAAACTTTAGAGGCTTTTAGTACAGATATTTCACTTACATAATCTTGTTTTTCTCTTAATGTTTTAAAATATTGGAATAGTTTGGTTTATGGCACTTTAATTTTTCAAAGTATTTTTGTCAAATTTGAAACTTCTCAATGTATTTAAGAATTAACCATAACAACAATAGTTAGAAAAGTAATGTGAAAGGCATAGTAGTATGCTCAACAATTTGTGTATATATGTCCAATGGACATTTGGACTCATTTGAAGGAAACGACCACACAACAAGGGTATTGTATTTGACTTTTAAAAGTCAATGCCTTTATCCAAATGGTCAGAAACTAGGACTGGCCCAGTAGCAGAAAACAAGAGTGTTTGTGAAATAATTTGGATTTCACCTTTTAACTAATGAAGTTCGGTTTGATAGTGAGCAGCCAGAAGGTAAAGAAGAATAATTTGTAAATAAAATAGCAAACAAAACCTTGTGGACTAATATGGCACACATATATAAGATCAAATTACTAACTTTGGGTTTACATTGGTATTTACATATGGCAGCTGGATTACATACCTCCCATGGCTCACAAGAGTGAGTTTATATCTTCTCAGATTTTCTCAGATTTCTGTTTTGTTGTGGGTTTTTTTCCTTTTTTTTTTTTCCTTTTATGTTCCTGTAAAAAACAAGAAAACACAAACATGTCAATAAAGATCTTCATGTTTCAAAAACTTCACCCAGCTGCCCCCCACTTTCCATTTTAAGAGGGCATGGATTTCCTGATATACATGAATCATATTTACAAGTCCCAAGTGGCTGTCTCAGATACTCTAGGGTCTCTCAAATGGTACAAGATGTCACTGTGTAAGCAATTGAATTGAAACATTAATATATTTGTGTTTTCAAAAGTGAGGGATGCATATAAATCATCCATCCAAACTACTTATCTTTAGAAGGGCCTCAGTAGATGGCTGAGCCCAATTGCACTGTGAGATATGAAAAAGCAGGAAACTCTCTGCTGGGCTATAGGAAATTCTCTTTCAGTGCACTCTTCTTATAGTCTGCTTTGGTTGAAGACCTTCTAAAGGTTTCAAAGAACACTCCTTTTTGCACATTATACAATAAGCTTTTGGCATATAATAGAGTAAGCTCCCTTTTCCAAAAAAGTTTGGACCATATGATTGATCTTTCCATGTTCCTTCCAACCTGTGCTGTCCTATGATTCTAAGGTTTTTTTTGTGTTTTTTTTTTTTTTTTTTTTTTTATAGAAAGTAGTCTGAAGAAAAGCTAATTAAGATTTTTGTATTTATTTAATTTTTTTAATAATTTATTGTGTGAATAGATGAACAATGGACTTTCAGAATATGTCCTTTCTCAATAGGGTATTTAGATTTAAATTTTAAGTTAAGTGGAGGTATACTGGAAAAAAGTATTTCTTGCATATTAAAGAACTTCATATAAAGTATACTGAGGTCTATGAGCCTTTTTCTGGGGGAGGGTGATGTTGGATTGTTTTTGGTTTTTTTTTTTTTCTCTTCTGGTCAAGGTACATCTTCTTAAGCAGGTGCGTTTCCAGGCAATGTTCTTCTCTTTCCCACACTGTTCTTGTAGAATCTTGTGCATTTTCTTCTGAGTGCAGTGAAGTGTATTTCTAACACTCTCCCTAATTCCCTTATTCTATCCTTATCAGAATGGGAAAATAATAAGGGAAATAATTTGACTCACACTCTCCGAAAATGATTTAGATGCAAGGATATATAATTCCTAACAAATGTTGGTGTGAAATATAAAGCTTTCAGAAAACTGTGAAGACCTAAAATAGAAAGCTAAAGAGAAAATTGTAACTCACATGTAATTATACCTTATTTAGTAAATATATTCTGTTCAGAAATAAAGGTATGTCTTTGATACACAGAAGAATATGCATAGTCTTTCTTTGAACAGCTAGGCCTGTCTGAAGAAGAATCTCAAGTCTGCTGTGTCTGGTTGCTCAAGAACAAGCATTACTAATAATGTGCCCATGGCTCTGGCCAACAGATTAAATCTTTTTTCTCAGATGCCACAAAGTCCATGTAGTAAATATCAAATGAATAAACGTCAGACGTGTTTCTTCCTGAAGTGGTCTGATGTCACGTGCCACAAGGCAGTAAAGAATCTGCAGCTACTTTTGCTGTGCCATCTTGCTACTGTATGGATATGCACAGTGGAGTACTTATAGTGCAACTATAGTGCTTATGATAATAATGTATGACACTACTTATAGGAACTGTGAAAAATGCAAAACACTCTGCATCGCTGAGAGAGGAAAGCAAACTAGTGAATGAAGGGAGAGAATTGAGGATAACTTATCAAATCATAATAATAAAAATCTGACAGCCTAGTGACAAGATAAAGAATTACCTATCAGTGCAGTCTTAAAAAACCAAAAAAACTTTAAACCGTCACTAAGCAAAGTCAGCATCACAACTACATATGGAAATGGTGGCACAACCTCCATACAGCTAGTAGTCTTTCTTCAACTCCTCTACAGACTAGGGTGCTTTGCTATAAAATGGTAATTTCAGAGATTTTTTGTGGGTAATTATTTTAATTTAAATAGTGAGGCAATCACTGCAACCGTGCCCAAAGACGAAATATTCTGAAATTGCACAGAAGTCCTTTACCATAGGGGAAGGAGGGAAGAAATACCAGCAAGTGCATAGGTAATTAGATATATTTTCTGTATTTCTGTTTTTAGTGGGTTTTTTTAAATGATTTCTTTAGACTATGTCAGCATCAACTACTTTACATTTTCTGACTCTGGAACTGTCTGTTGCTAAAATAGGTGGCAACATCCAAATCTCAGTTTACTCCCTAACACTGATGAATAATTTCTTGCTTTTGGGTTTAAAATGTGTTTTCATTGGAAAAATGTATTATAATGATTTCTTTTAAAAAAGATTTTCCTTCCTATTGATTCTACTTGAAACAGCTTTTGAGACGTATTGCAGCTGTAAAGATTTACATTCAGACTTTCACTGTAGGGAAGGTTATTAGGAAGCCATATGATGTTATTGGGGAATCAGATGAAAATACTTCACGGGGTAATGAGGAATAATAGTTTGCACTTTTCACTCTCAGATGAGCTTACAAGTGTTAATTAATTTTCACAAGATTTCTGTGAAATAAATACTGTCAACTATTTAAAGATATGGGACATAGTAAATGGCAGACCACAGACGACACAAAAACTTCATAATGAAACTAGAAAAACATTACAAAGGAAACATATTCTCACTTGGTATGAAAGCCTGCAACTCTTTCGATTTTCAGCATAGTCACAATAATTTCAACAGCTGAAGATGTTTCCTTGATTCACAGTTAGTTATTTTTCTGTTCTACAGTTACAAGACATCATTACCACTCACAGTGGACTTGTAGTAAACCTCACACAGCTAAAGTCCTGGAGGATTTTAAATGAGTATTATGATATAGCAACACAATGATCTTGATTATGAAACCATCCAGGTTATGAATCCTAGAATAGCCAGATAAGGCCTTGTGAAACTTTTAAGTGAGGATCGCACAACTTTTAATGCTTGATCTTGCTCCTCTCACTAAAATCAACTGAAATCTTACTTTTGTCTTCAAAGAGAGGAGAGCTGATCCATGTGCCAGTGGTTTCTCACTGGTTGAATTTTAACAACGTCCAATTAAATTTATAATAACATCCGGGGGTGGGGTGGGGTGGGGTGGGGTGCGGGAACGGGGATGGGGAAGAGAAAGAGGGAAATAAAACCACTTTTACACTGATGAATGAATCCTTGAACCCCAGTTTATTTTATCCCACCTAGATGAGCCACATATGCACCTAGTGACTTATAGAATTAGCTGCACATTCTCTGTGTATTACTGTTACACATTTTAACTCGGTTCTCTGAATTCAATAGCACAAAATAGTGGAAACAACACATAGAGATACAGATTAGCGGATGCTAGAAGAGGTCTTGCAAACATATTTTAGAGGGACAAATGGGTAGAAAACTGGGAATTATTAGCATTGATTCTAGCTTTGCAAAATAAATCTGCAAAGTGACAAATTTGAAATTGCTCTAAATATTTATGATAGTCTTCTTGGGTTATTAAAAATGGTTTAGTAATTTCCCTTTCTTATGCACTCTCTAGGTTTAGTGGGTAGGTCCTTGCCCGAATGTAGTAAGCCAAAGAGAGATATTAAATTACACATTTATTTAAGGGAGACTTTTCTTGGCTGAGCTTGGAATTGAAAACAACAATAGGAAAGAAGTAGGTGTGAAATTAAAACTGCTATCGTCCCCAAAAATGGTAGTAGAAGATTAAAATAGCACTTGTGATGAGCAAAGCCTTCCAAACTTACTCTCACATGGCTCACTGATACTTGAGAATAAATGCAGGGAGACAGTCTTTTCCTTAAGACTGTAAAACTATCCAGGGATTCAAGAAGCCCAAGAAATAAAAGAATTAATATATCATAGGAAGCTGTAAATATGAGTGAAACCTCTTCTCACAAAACTAAAAAATACACTTCCTGTTATTTGCTATGAAATTGTGGCTTAGACTTTTGCTCCTCAGAAAGAGACTAGCAGAGTACCTTATTTGCTATAGGGATGAAGTCCTTGATGAAGCACAATGATGGCCAGCTGGGTCAAGTCATATTAACTCAAAATTCCAGAGCTGAAGGATATTTATTTAGATTATCCAAGGAGAATAAGACCTCTTGGTTAAGACAAAGAGGCAAAAGACAAAAAGACAAAGACACTTTGGGGTGGACATCGTAAAGCTGTTCTAAAATGATGCATTTTGGTAATTCAGATTTGTTCAGAGCCTATTCCATGCTCTATAAATACAATAAATAAAAAAACCCAACCTATTTGAAAGAAAAAAGGAATCAAGGAGGTTTAAAGAAGTCTATAAATCATCCTTTCTTTTCCTTTTGTGTCTACTGCAATATCTTTCCAACTGAAACAACAGGTCCTAATTTTACTCATAGGTAACTTTAACCAGTCCTGCCAATCAAATTACTTTTTTTAAAGGGAAAGCTTCAACAAACAGATGGGCTTTGCAGCAAGTCTTTAAGGTCACCAAACACTGGCTGTAGTGAAATGAGAAGATCCCTCATGAAGGACATCTTGTTTCAAGTGGGAAACAGCTTTCATTCAAGAGATCATGAATGTCATGGTAACACAAGAAGAAAGCTAGTTCTGGGGAAGAAAGGTATTCTTGTAAATTGGGAGTTGATTCTATAGCTGTCACTCGTACCACACAGACAGTGCCCTGTGGACTCTGGGACCTTAGTTGTCCTGAAAGAATGATATCAAAGAAAAACTAAGCAGAGGAAATTAAGCAAGATGTTCTTTTACCAGCAAAAGTCACAGCCTCTGAGATATGGCAGTGGATATTCAGGAAAAATCTGAAACATCCATGCAGTGGCATGGGACGTATACCCAGCTATTTCAGCTGTTAAGAAAGTTGGCTCTTCCAGCTTGTTTTCTAGAGCCAAGTCCAGAGACAGGGCAGCCTGGGACCAATTCGTTGGACTATTACTGCATGATGACTGCTAGTGCCGAGCAAAATGTAAACTTTCTTCCTTATGGTGTTTCTTTTTTTATGGTTATTCAAATAGCTTCAGAAAAGCCCATCAAAAACTGTAATAACTTCTATTTCTGTATGGCTGATATATATTTGCTTCTGTGGAGCAATGATGGTTACCCTGTGGCAATAAACAACATTTCAGAGATATGGGGTGAAATTTGTCCTCCGCAGTTGCAGAGGTTGGTCAGCCCTGAGCTTGTGATTTCCTTGAAGAGCAAGAGAGAGGTAAGTTCCCTCATCTTAGGGTGCTCAGACTCCATATCACCCACTCCCATGAAGGTGTCCTAGCCACTCAACCGTGGACCACATCGATTGCTTGTTTTCCTGGGAGGCAAGTGAAGCAGCTCCCATACCTCCTGATGAAGTCCCTCTGCCAAAAGGAAAGTGAGAATTCATGAAATGACCATATCAACATACCAGTAAATAGCTCCATGTAATATATGCATATAAGTGTTTCTTTTCAAATCACTTATTGATTATTCCTTCCTCTCCTACTCAAAGGAGAAATCAAGTTAAATTTCAGAAGTAACAAGGGCTGAAGAAAAGAAATATGTATATGCACGTCTACATTTACATCTACATCTGCATCTGCATCTACATACACAATAATCCCAGCATCATTTAATTGTTGCTCCAATGCTAAGAAACACTTGAGACTGAAAAATCTTGGTAGAAGATATCCATGAATATTAACTGATAGAATATTAATCAACAACACTGGATAAAGAAAGATAATTGAAGTCTGGTTTTGTGATCTAGCCTGAAAATATCTGTTGGTTTTGTAAATAACTTTCTCTGAACCATACCATTGCAAATGATTCTGGCCAAAGAAGTATGATTTAGACAAAGAAAAAGAAGAATACCTAAAGGGGATTTATACCATTTATCTCAGAAAAAAATAAGAAGAATTAATAATAATTCATAAAATTCTATATACTAAATATGTATTTTATACATTACAATGTTGATTAACAATGAAGGAAAATTGCAGCTGTGGTGAATGCATTTAATGAAACTGTAAAGCTTATAGGGAAACCCCATTTTGCCCTGCAAATGGACGTTTAGAGTCTCTTTTCTCAATTATAAGTTGCAGTTTATTCTTTCAGCTTCAACTTTCTACCTACATACATGTGTACACAAAATGAACAGCAGTGCTCTGTGATGCTGTGGAAATTTAACTAACTGGTTAAAATGAAATGAGGAAAACTAGGTTGTATCTAAACCTTTAGCAGCAGCTTTGGAATCCTTATATAAGACCCATTTTAGCATAACATCTAACAATATCCCCCACCTTTAAAGACAGGAGTATTCTGTTGATTTCAGTGGATTACACATGCTTTAAGATAAACACATACTAAAAAATGCTGCTGCATGAAGGCTAAGGCTTCCTTTATCTTTATCATTAGGTGTGGCAATCTCATAAAGCATCCATCAAAGTATTTGTATGTATCTGCTGCAATCTATCTACTATTCCTGATGAAAAGAAACGGGAATATATTTTGCCCTTCAACTTTGTTTTGCTTTGTGTGCTAGTGATGCATTCAATAGTAGAAAAACATTCAATTAGAGCTGTTCCCAGCGTGATCAGTGCTTGTCTTCCTGTTCAAAAAACTGCAAAATAATGGGGGCAGACCCTCAGCTGATGAAAAATGTCAGACTTCAGCTAATTCAGCAAAGAAACAGTTTACACCACCTGAGGATCTGCGCTGTGGCATATTTGCTTTCTGTGTTCTCATCTTTAGAATTCATGTTGGCTTCGGTGCAGAGGTTGCAGCCATATTGTTCTCAATATCATTGCATTTGCTGGGGAAAGGAACATGCACACTGAGACTTCTGTTTTGTGTTGTTGATGTTTTCTTGCTGAACAGAACAAGTCATTCTGTACGGCAGCGCAAATTTATCGTGTGTACATTTATAACACAAACTCCTTAGGACAAAACTATTTATTTCGACACATTTGCACAGTGAACAAAATGATAGGGGCCTGACCTTTATTAAGTTCTTCATGCACAAATGGGAGTATTAAGTAAGAGTAAAAGGCAAGGTATATAAAAGAAGACCATTACTTATTATGAATTAGAATTAAATCATTTTTACATTCTTGGTTAAGTACCAGGAAAAGCTCATGCCTATACAGAGTATGAAGGCCAGATGTTTCTTTTTAAAGATCTTTCTTATAACTACAGAACAGGTATAACTTTCTGTATTCTGGTTTATAAGACTATATTCGAATAATATCCTTTCAGCAGATCACATTTATAAAGAAGAATTAAGTTTACTTATTAAGCAGACACAAAAATAACAACAAAAATTCAAGGTAAACTCAAGTTGACAGAAGATTTTAAGTGAGAGCATTTGTTTATTGCTCATGATTCTTTATTATAGACTCTTTAATGTACAGTCTGTACTCCCTTAAGTGAAACTAGAAATGAGGTAGAAACAAATGGGGTTTGTGAGTACTGGTTTGTAATTATGGATGGATTTTAATGTTTTAGAGTGCAAGTTGTTTTCAAAATCTAAATATGTTGTGTGTAAGTGAATCTTCTTTCTTATACACAGAAGTAGCCTTAATTTCATCTGTTGGCCTAACAGAACTAGTCAAAACCCTTACTTATACAAAATATTACAAAAGCTGTAATTTTTAAAAATTTATCCCCAGCTTGAAGTCAAGGCAATTTTCATCACGGTAAATATATTTTTTTTTGTTTTGTTCTGAACTGAAGGTTTGATTTGATGCAATCGTATAATGACTTTGACTAAAATTAATTTAATGAAAACAGAAACTTCAACTGTTTTACACTGATTTACAATCTGCAGAAGTACATACACAGTTATTAAGTGGTGATTTTTTTTTTTTTTTGATTGTTTTTCTGTGTGGATAATAGAGCTGACACATTTCTATGTCTGCAATTTTTCTAAACAGTGTTTCACTCATTTATATTGTGGGTCCTATGTATGGCTTCCAATGTCACTTTTGGTATCTAAGTCCAATAAGTTCAAAGGATCACCATTAATGTTAACAGAATTGGCAAGATTCAACAGAGGAAGAAGTTCATCCTTTTGCTTTTTGCTGTACTTGAAAAAAAATACTGGCTGAAGAAACAAACACCTAAAATCAGTGTTGGCCTTTCAATCCAAACACATGAACTGTAGAATAGCCAGTGATTTCCTAGATGTGTCACTGTGGACCAAGTTTATTTTTTCTGTACACTTTTTTTTTTTTTTTTTTTTTTGAGCTTGCCATTCACTACAAATCTTGACACATCCAATTTCTTTAGAAGTATGACCTCAGACAAAATTATATTTTCCCCCCACAGAATTAGACTTTTTTTCTCCTCCTTGTCTACTCAACAATTACTTTTACTGGTAAAGTCAGAAATCTTTTTCAGAGAAAAGTGTGTTCGAAAACAACGATAACAAAGAGGAAGAATCAATTAAACTGCTTTCTCAAAGGCCATGTAAAATGAAGGCTTACAGCTTCCTGGTAAAAGGTATTTGTGCAGATCCTTTCCATTGTAACATTCCTACAATCACAGATGATGGATAACAAGAGGCTTCACATTTCTGATTATGATGCATGTGTAAACTGTTCAACCTATCCCAAAACCAGAGGCTGCTCAGGACATTATTTCTAAATTAGACATTTGAGCTCCTATCAAAAGGAGGTAGAAGACCTTTCTGAAGCTCTTTTTAAAAGATCTTTTAGCTCCTTCCAAAGAAGGAAGACTTGCTGCATTTTTTACACACATTACTATTCTCTCCCTTTTATTGTCTTTCATGCAGCTAAATATAGGATAGACAGGATTTTTAGCTTTTCTGTTATAGTCTATAGAATCATTATAACCTTGATCCCTTAAATGGCAGAGTATCTGACCTTGATCCTGTAGATGAGCTTAGTATGACTGTAGTTAATCATAAGCATTCTCAAGAAAGTGCTTCAACTAAAGCACAAAATGGTCCCATTTACTTTGGTGGAACAGCTTCAGGGTATGTGCATAGAGAGTTGATTGCTGGACAAGGTGTCTTATATGTGATGGTATTTCCTTTTCAGTTCTACCCCACTACAGGTGGTTTACAGCCCCTTAAAATACAGAGTTAATAATGCAAGAGCTGATGCTTAGCAGCATTAGGAAAGACTCTTTGACTCTTTAAATGTTGCAAAGTTCCCTACCAGTGTGGTGGGAATAATTATCACTGTATAGTAGTCAGGAAAAAGCACACTTGGAAACCAAAAATGCAAACTGATGGAATTTATTTGTTGAAATGTGATTAAAAATACAATATATGAAAGTTGACATTTTGGGACAGGGAGGTGGGAATAATTAATCTTATATATGAATATATGTTAGCATAAACAAATGTGGTTTGGTTTCTGATTATTTTTTTTTAAGAACAGTGAAAAGGGCAGCTTCTGTGTCATGTGTGCTATGCTCTGTGCAGTAACAGTCCGTAAGAGAGGCCTGATCCTTCCAATATAATAGAGCTAGCAAATTTTATTGAATATTCTTCTATATGACTAATATTAAATTAATTTGAAAAAAAATGGACTGGAGTGGTGACTTCACTGGCAAGGTAAGTCTAGATTAATCCCATATAACTTCATATGCTTATGTACAGAATGTAAATTCAGGAGTATTTTTAGATTAAATTTCTTAGCAGTCGATGGAGAGGTCTTAATACTTTCAGAAGGTAAGTGAGGTTTTGTACTGGCAAAGCTTCTGAAGGTTCCTATCACTACTAATTACAAAAGAAGACAAGAATGACTGTTTTTTGTTTGTTTGTTGGTTTGTTTGTTTGGTTTTTTTAATATAAGTCCTGTAATGAGGCACTTTAAACTTAGGCAGGAAATTTAAGTGTTAATGAGTAACATGTAAGACAGGCAGAATATTGTCAGATATCTGAACTCCAGAAAAAACTTACCCAAAAGGGGAGAAATAGTCTTTGAACCTCAGACATACGTGGAATAATCACAGACAAAGTTATTTTGCTTTCCTTATTTGTGGGGGGGTTGTTTGGGTTTTTTTGTAGTTGTTGATTTTTACAAGGAAATATGTTATATATAAAACATTTAAATATTTATCAGTGGAAAAAATGCACTGGAAAACTTATAAATATTCATTGTTCTCAGCTGGTTTTTTTGCATTAAATAACCCCACAATGTTTTAGACCTTTCTTGCTCTGTTTGGTTTTGTCATACCGATCTTTTTATTTAAAAGTACACTTAATGCAAATCAGATTTGTATTGGAAGTAATTTAAAGTAATATAATACTATTATAGACATTAATAGTGTATTTTGTTTTCCACATAGCAGTATTGAAGTACTATCATATTGAAGTAGGAATTATCTTTCCTTTATATTTGTTAGCTATTTTAATAAATATTACTATGGCCTTCTTACAACTGTACAAACTATATGCAAGCAGTATTTATAATGTAAATGCATGAAAGACTTTTATCTTGAAAACAAGAAAGGCAATACTTAAAGTGTAGCATCAGGAGCAAGGTTTGTTCTGTTTCAAACTATTTTCAAGATGTTCAGTTACAGCTACATGTTTATCATATCTTAATATCATTTTGTGTTCTTTTTCATAGAAAACTAATATTTTCAGACAGTTACTGGGTATCATGGTTGCTCTAAAATAATAAAAGGATAAATGAATGCTATTCATGATTAAAATTGCAGCTTGTGAGGAGATATGGGAAATCCCTTAAACTGAGCTTTCCCCTACTTTGTGAAGATTTTCTCATTAAAAGAGGAAAAATAGCACATGTATTATTCCCATATATTTAAATCTTTTCCCTTTCTAAGTGCTGGGTACTTACGTGACTTTTGAATCCTCACCTTAAAATATTTTCAAATACTTGTACAGCATAAGACATTAAAATTTCTTCATATTCTGTAATAGGATAATCCAGAACTCAAAATTAGAGAGCACACCAGAAATTTGGAGTAAATAAATGGTGAGCTAAAACTTACATAAATATAGACATTTACATGTAGACTGTAGACACTCAAAGCATTTGAAATAGATTAAATACTTAATTAAAGCATGATATGACTGTCATGTAGGCTTATTAAAAGCATCATCTCTATTTTATAAATATCAGCACTCAGCTGTCTTGTGAGTTGCTCAAACTAACACAGCAATTTAGACAGAATTAGGACCAGTGAACTTGAAATGTCTGACTCAAGTTCCAGCCCTAAAACTAAGTAAAGGAATGGACATTTTCCCTAATTGTTTCCCTTTGATATCACTTCATTAGCTGGATTTAATAATTGTTTGACTCTTTTCTGACAGATTTGTTCTCTTCTATCTCAATATTTTCTAGAGATCATGAATTCAACAATACAAATGAAACATGCTCATTGCATCTCACACACAGTTATAAGGTTATTTATGATGGGGGTGAGACAAGACAGGCACTGGAAGGACAAGTGAAGATATGGAAATGTTCTCGTAACTGGGGAAAAATAAGACCTCAAAAATCTTAGTACTCACAAGTAAAGTGAATGAGATAATCTTTATAACGGGGTATTAAAAGAATAGATACAGAGAACTACCAGTCAACAAACAACTACCTTCCACAAATTTTATCAACTAAAGGTAGTGCCAAAACAGGGCTAAATGGGAATGTTCATCAATTCACTTTAGCCTCTAAAATATCGATGTCTCTAGCGCAGATGTCATTACATATAGTACTATTTTGGCATTTAAGGATATGAATTCACATGGGAACAGGCACAGAACTAAACATCATGATCAGTGAAAGAAATAAGTCTGTCTTAGAAAAGAAAATCTGTGAACTTGTAAAGTTTGGTAAAGTCTAGGGACTATTTATTTGCAACAACAATGGGAGAAGGGGGAAAGAAAATCTAATAAATTGACAACCTATGTTTGTTAATAAATGTTACTCTTGATTCCTTTCTATCTTTTGATTGATTATCAGATCTCTGTTCATTGATCAATATCAATTTTATTTTACTGTAGTTGAAGGCATTTTTTCCACATAATGAAATCTAAACACATTATATAGAATCTAATCTAAATATGAAAAGGAAGAAAGGCAGTGCAGTACAGTACAGAAAATTGCCTGTGCAATTTTTATGTGCTGTGATGTGCATGAACTGTACTTAACAAGCTGATTTAAATGAAAAAGTTTTTCAGCATAACCTATACATTACCTCTGACATAAAGTGTAACACAGATGACACAACAAGTGCATGCTTAATGCCATGCAGCCAAGTCTTGACTCACTTGGAGTACAGTTACACACATAGGCATCTCTGTTGAGACTAATGGCATAGGTTATGTGCATGGTATTCACACTGACAAAGGGGTTTCCAGTCTGGTTTGCAGAATGTACATTTTAAAAAGTAAGTACCCTGTCTTCATATTTGTCTTCAAAGTATCAAGATTTTTGTATTCAAATTTGTGCATGGATGCACACATATTGAATATATATATGCAAATATACACACAATTGCATATATATGCACACTGTTTACATATAGACGCATTATATTACAAATCTTATAATTGCAAAAACATCGTCATTTTGCAGAAGCACATGGTTCTGCACATACCTTTTTTTCTCCGTCTTAAATAAGACATGACACAAAATGTTCATGACACTCAGCAGCTCTTGCTGTGGGGATTAAAGCACCTGCATAGAACAAAACCCAGAACTGATAAACAGACTCCATTAAAATGTGTTTTCACACTGGGATTCAACCAAAATGAGAGTTATCTTTTCCTTTGATGTTACCATTTGTACTGTAACCCCTATTTAGTTGTTTTGATGTATGCAATAATTGATACTTCAATAATAAACTTGTTTATATTCAAAATGTCTTTAATCCTTGTATGGTTCTTTTGGTGTCTTTTTTGAGACTGAAGTGCCTTCTTGGCATATCACTACTCTGATATCATCTTTGCAAGCCTTTCATTGCTAATGTATTGACATGAATAGCAGTGTTTTCATATCTGCCACCTATCCAGCACTGAGAAACAAATAAATAATTTCTGGTTTTTTCCACTCATAATCTTTTGGGCTTCAGTCATATATAAAAAATTTATATTAATATATGATAATAATCATTATTAAGTACAAGAAATGATGTGAAAAAACAGAAGTGATTGTAGTGGCTTGACCCTGGCTGGATGCCGAGTGCCCACCAAAGCCATTCCATCACTCCCCTCCTCAGCTGGACAG
Organism: Ibycter americanus; assembly: GCA_035590275.1. Taxonomy (NCBI): domain Eukaryota; kingdom Metazoa; phylum Chordata; class Aves; order Falconiformes; family Falconidae; genus Ibycter; species Ibycter americanus. The sequence goes on from JAVJGI010000014.1 coordinate 41,193,639, forward strand.
GGGAGAGAAAATATAATGAAAAGCTTGTGGGTTGAGTTAAGGACAGGGAGACATCACTCACCAATTACTGTCACAGGTAAAACAGACTTGACTTGGGGAAAAATTAATTTAATTCAAATCAGAGTAGGATAATGAGAAATAAAATTAAATCTTAAAAAACACCTTTCCCCATCCCTCCTTTCTTCTCAGGTTCAACTTTACTGCCAGTTTCTCTACCTCCTCCCTGCCAGTGGTGTGGGGGGACAGGGAATGGGGGCTGCGGTCAGTTCATCACATGTTGTCTCTGCTAGTCTTTCCTCCTCAGGGGGAGGACTCCTCAGACTTTTCTCCTGCTCCAGCGTGGGGTTCCTCCCACAGGAGACAGTTCTTCATGAACTTCTCCAACTTGAGTCCTTTCCATTGACTGCAGTTCTTAATGAACTGCTCCAGTGTGGGTCCCTTCCATGGGGCACAGTCCTTCAGGCACAAGCTGCTCCAGCGTGGATCACCTACAAGGTCACAAGTCCTGCCAGGAAACCTGCTCCAGTGTGGGCTCCTCTTGCCACAGCTCCTGCCAGGAGTCTTCTCCAGCATGAGCTTCCCATGGAGTCAAAACCTTGTTTAGGCATACACGTGCTCCTGTGTGGGGTCATCCACAGGCTGCAGGTGGCTATCTGCTCCACTATTAACCTCCATGGGCTGCAGGGGGACAGTCTGCTGTACCATGGTCTTTACCACAGGCTGCAGGGGAATCTCTGCTCTGGCACTTGGAGCACGTTCTCCCCCTCCTTCTTCACTAACCTTGGTGCCTGCAGAGTTGCTTTCTCTCATATACTCTCACTGCTCTCTCCAGCTGCAGTTGCCCTTGTTCAGGTTTTTTCCCCCCTGCTTAACTACGTTATCCCAGAGGTGCTACCACTGTCACTGATGGGCTCGGCCTTGGCCAGTGGCAGGTCCATCCTGGAGCCGGCTGGCACTGGCTCTGTCAGACATGTGGGCAGCTTCTAGAAGCTTCTCACAGAAGCCACCCCTATAGGGCCCCCCCTACCAAAATCTTGCCATGCAAATCGTAGGAAAAAAAGAAAAGGTACAGAAAGAAGTACTGCAGTATTTTATAAATGGGAAGGGGAGGAAATACAAACAGGCGAAATAAATACCGTCTGTGTTAATCCATTATCACTTGCAGAGGAGATGACAATTTTTACTCTCGTTTATTGTTTAAAGAAATATGTATATACAGAACATTGATGGTGATTTGTTCCTGCATTTATTATATTTGCTTGATTTTATGTCTCAATCCACTTTCCTGAAAACAGTAAACTTTTTTTGAGTAGTTTGTAGTGAGCACACATGATGTGTTGACCTTGTCTGGCTGCTAGATGCCCACCCAGCCACTCTCTCACTGCCCCTCCTCAGGAGAACAGAGGGAGAAAATAAGATGAAAAAGTTTGTGGGTTGAGATAAGGACAGGGAGATCACTTACCAGCCACTGTCATTCGCAAAACAGACTCAATTTGGGGAAGAGGAATTTAATTTATTGCCAATTAATAACAGAGTAGGCTAGTGAGAAACAAAAACAAAACGAAAACCACCGTCACATCTCACCCTGCTTTCTTCCCAGGCTCAACTTCACTCTTGACTCTTCTGCTCTCTGCTCCCTCAGGGGTTTTCTGCCCTTTCTCAAATACACTTTTCCCAAGGCAGCACCTCGCTGCCTGCAGGCCGGCTGTGCCCTGCGGTGGGTGGGTCGGAGCCGGCTGGAACCGGCTGTGCCCGGCCCGGGGCAGCCCCGGCCGCCTCACAGAAGCCCCGCAGGCCCCACTGCCAGCGCCTAGATATGAATGTGCTTCCTTGGTTGTTATACATATCTGGAATATTTTAGCTGGACTACAAACATTACCAAGTTCTTTGAGAATACACTAAGCTGTGTTCACTACAGCTTTAACAGAGAAATCGTGCAACCTTTTTGGTTCATTAATCACATAACGCTAACAATTTTTACCTGTAGTTAGAATGTCTTGTGCAAACCCTTTATGAACTTTTTTTTACCTAAATGACAAGGATTATTAGCCATCCACTGGTGGCTATAGCTTTATGAAAATCTCCCACCCTTTCTCAACTGATTTACCTGAGCATCTGAAAGACTTTTGGCCCAGTGTCCCTCATCCTTTTGTATAGATATAATTTCTTCTTGGTAACTTATCAGGCAACTGTACAATTGACTTTTATTTAATATTTGTGATTTGTGTTTTCCCCATGTCACATTGCCACTGTGAACATAAGCAGTGTTAGGGGTGCAGACTCTGTTACTATGGACAGTGTACTTGAGGCATGTTTCCTATAACTCTGTTTAATAACATTTGCTCAGAGGAAAAAGGAGAATGCTTTGTGGGTTAATGGAGGACACAACTCCAACACGAATTCAAGGTGACTAATGGGCGTGCATTCAGATGCTTAAGTACTGTTTGAGAAGCCTGTCTGAATTGGTAACAAGAAAACTCCATTACTGACGTATTTTTCTGAGGCTTCAGTGGGATCAAAAGGAGAAGACAGAGAGAGAAAGACTGGTTTCTTATTTATGGATAAGTGAGTGTCAATGACATTTTGCTAAACATGAGGGACACAGGAAAGAAAGCAGAGACTTCTAGAAGTAGTGAGGGACATGCATGCTGTCCTGGTTTCAGCTGGGATAGAGTTAATTTTCTTCCTATATTAAAGTGTTTTGGATTTAGGGTGAGAATAATGATGATACACAGTGGTGTTTTAGTTGTTGCTGAGCAGTGCTAACACTAAGTCAAGGACTTATCAGCTTCTCTTGTTGCCCTGCCGGAGAAGATGCTGCAGTTGCACAAGAAGCTGGGAGAGGACACAGCTGGGATAGTTGACCCCAGCGGGCCAAAGGGATATTCCATACCATATGATGTCACGCCGAACAATAAAACTGGGGGGAACTGGCCAAGTGGTGGCAGCCTCCTGCTCAGGGACTGGCTGGGCATCAGTCAGCAGATGGTGAGCAATTGCATTGTGCAACGCTGGTTTTGTATATTCTTTTATCATTGTTATCATTTTCCCTTCCTTTTCTGTCTTATTAAACAGTTTTTATTTCAAATCACACATTTTACTTTTTTTCTGATTCTCTCCCCTGTCTCACTGGGGAAGAGTGAGTGAACAGCTGCGTGCTGTTTAGCTGCCTGTCAGGTTAAACCACAACACAAGCCTACTTGGTCCCTGGAATTATTGTTCACATGTCTGGCTCTAGGCTTAGAATCAGGGGACAGTATCTTCATCAAGTATCTCTGTAAGGATAAAGGAACACACAACTGTGTAGATTGCATGTGTTTCTGAGTTCAACAGCAGAATGAGATGAACTTCAGATGCATTCTGATATTGTACTCAGAAATATATCAGATGAAATCTCACCCTGAAAATGCTTGTTATTTCCCAGCGTGCACTTAGTCTAGGGAGTTTAGGGTGATTACATCAAGGATTAAATATTACAACCAAGGGGGTTAAAGTGAGAGTTCCAGTGCCTCCCAGAACTGTTAACTGTCCCTGGGCAAATACTATTTAAAGAAATAAAAATAAAAAGACAGAAAATCAGAAAAAAAACAGCAGTTACCTTCAGAAGCCTACTTATTGCTACAGTACATCTCCACCAGACTTGCTCTTCTACAGCTTCTCATCAAAAATAAGCAAGATCATTGCCGTGTTTATACACATGTATAGAGTTAACCCACCAACACCAAGGAAACAGGTTTTGTGCATGGACTGCTTCACTACTGATATGGCTCTTCCTTTTCCCTGAAGGAAATGCTTGCCATAACTGACATATATCACCTGATATGTGTACCTCAGAAACTGACATTCCTCCCACTCTAATGCATGTTCACATTAATTCCTGACTTGCTTTCAATTCCCTCTCATAAAAAAGAGTGATTCCAGATATTAAACTTAGGTGAGGAAAATACCAAAATTAAAGGATTTTTACCTTCTCAGTCTGAGAAATGCTACAGGTAATGTAATAGATGGAAGTAATTGCAATCTAATGCACACTTTACCAGGGTGAATATGAGCAAGAGCACATGGTGATAAAGCCAGCTTTTCTTCAGCACACCAAGCAGCAGCAATTTGTCAGTGGTACTTCTGGAAAGGAAAGGGGACAAGCAAAAAAGGTCAGAAAGGCAAGTCTGACTGTGGCAGGTCAGAATGTGTGTCTGTGCCTCTGAAAGCAGCGTTAACTCACAAAAATGAAATATTATTTATGCAAAGGTTTTTAATGAGATTACTTTCATGGTAACTGGATGTTTGTCTAGCATATTGGTTTAGAAAAAAGTTTTTCAAAAGGGAGCTTTCAAAATAACAATAAAGGAACCAAAATGTTAATAAGTCAATGCAAATTCTGAAAAGATACAAATGTTGATAAGGTTTGTGTAGAAATTATTTAAATCTTTCTTTCTGGTGCTGATGCTCTTTTCCAAATCACAGTAGAAAATCTTTCATGTGTTTGTTATTTCCATGACACTGCCTACAATATGACCTTAGTAACTGTGCATGGCCTTTATTAATAATACACCTCGCAGTACTTCTGTATCTCACACCAAGATAAAGATAATTTTATTACTTAATTTCACAGATTTTGGAAATGTATTTACCTTGTTCAATTTGTTGCATATGCAGAGTTAGTTCCAAGCCTTCTTTCATCTCTATAGATGTTTAACACAAGTTTGAATATTTTTAAACACTGTCTAGCCATGCAAGAGCTTAAAACAACAAAAAAAAAGCTATAATTTTGACTTCAGGTCCTTTATGTTTTTTATTCAGAAGTAAATTTTGATCCAAATCCCACCAAAATCAATGAAAGACTTCCAGTGTTTTTAACTGACTTTGTGTCAGAATCTAAATGAAGATATTTCAGTGTGCCAAGCATTTAACAGTCTTTCTATATGTTTTCCTCCTTTTGCACAGAAAATGTGTTTCTTTCTAGTTTCATGTATAAAAAGCAGGGAAAGAGAATATTCATTAACCTTCAGTGTTGTTCTTTTCGCTTTTATGCTAAGAAAATGATGCAACCACAATAAGTCAATTTAATATACTTGACACATCTGCTATAAAACTACATATTTTACATTAAAATAATTTGGCCTTCAGATTTCTTTACAGTGTCTTCATGACAAAAGTGGGCATTAACTTGCTGTCAGAGACTGAAGTGGTTTTTGATTTCTATAGTCTCAAGTGCTAGACATGTTATGAAAAAGGAAAAACGACAGCCCCATCTCCAGTTTACATCTAAGTAGTTCGTAGATTTAGGTGATTAGCCAGTATGGGGTAATGGTAGAGATATTTTAGAATATTTTGCTGAGTGAGATGCCCCAAAGTTACTTAAAGAATATACAAAATCATCTTTCTCTAAACATGGGGGCAAAAAAGGCTAGAATATGTGAGAAAAGAAAATGCCACTGCTCTTCCCATTTTCCTTTCTCTCAATTTCTAGCCTCTTCCACATAGCTCTGACAGTTAACTCCAAAAGCTCTATATTGAAATGACACTGAAAACGTTTTTGTGTTCGTATATTTCTGTATACTGTTTCCCTCTTTGTTGTTTTTATTGCAACTTGCTATTCTTTCTCTCACATAGAGCTGTAGTTCAGCCACTCCTGCATGTCTAAGTTTATCACCAGATCACAGTAAGACTTTTTAGCAAGATGTAGAAAAACACAGACAACTCTTACTGCAGGTCTGTGTGTATCTTTTTACAGGCAGAAGACATTACTGTTTCGGCTGTCTATTATATAAAGGATGTCGACAGGATGATGTTTTTTTTACACTTTATCTGAATAAGAAACATTGCATCCATCAACTTCACTAAGGTTAACCTAATTCAGAACAAAGTGTTGAAACAGAAGATGTAACTGGGAATACAAGCCACAGAACAGAAACCTAGAGCAACTGCACTCTTAGCTTAGGCAAGTCAGATACATTTTGAAACCTGGGTGGTATGAATTTACAGGTAGGTGTCCTGAACAATGTCAGATGCCTTGTAAAAATAAAACCAACCAGCCAAACAAAGAAACTCTAATCAATTTCCCTTGAGATAAGAAACTTAGCACCTTGTAGGTCTTTTTCATTATTTAGTTACAGAATTATGCTATATTTAGTAAATTGCTAAGAAATCTTAACAAGCTCTAGCCTTATTTCTACTGTTATTCCACAAGCTATTGGTTGCTTGGTTTTATATCCAAGTCCACAAACATTTGTGACACTGAGAAGAGGAAAAAGGTATTAGGGATACAGTTTCAGCTGGGTCCTGACCACTCCTCTATTCCTGCCCCACCCTGCTTCAAATCTTGGTTGGCAAACATGACTGTATGGACCAAAATAATTTCTAGATTACTAGTCACACCAGTATTTATGAGCAGTTCCAGGATAGTCTTGGACAATCACCCCAAAGTGGTGCTTAAGAGTTCTGTACACTTCTAACTTACATAGAGGGATTACATGCCTCATAAAATGGAGTAACAATTCTGTTTTTCTTAGAAAGTATGAAAAATTTTGGTGTCGAGACCTGCCTTTCATATCACAGAATCACAGACTGGTCGAGGTTAGAAGGGCCCTCTGGAGGTCATATGGTCCAAACCCCCTGCTCCAGCAGGGACATCTAGAGCGAGCTGCACAGGACCATGTCCAGATGGCTTTTGAGTATCTCCAAGAATAGAGATTCTACAACCTCTGTGGGCAACCTGTGCCAGTGCTCAGTCACCCTCACAGTGAAAAAGTGTTTCTTGGTGTTAAGATGGAACCTCCTGTGTTTCAGTTTGTGTCCATTGCCTCTAGTCCTTCCACTGGGCATTACTGAGGAAAACCTGGCTTCACCCTCTGCACCCTCCCTGCAGGTATTTATATACACTGATGAGATACCCCTGAGGTGATTTAGGCTGAACAGTCCCAGCTCTCTCAGCCTTTCCTCATAGGAGAGATGCTCCAGTACCTTAACCGTCTTAGTGGCACTTTGCTAAACTCTCTCCAGTATGTTCACCTCTCTTGTACTGGGGAGCCCAGACCTGGATGCAGTACTCAAAGTGTGGCCTCATCAGTGCCAAAATATATGGTAGTTTACATCTTAAAGTTCTCAAATGGAAAGGAACACTTTAAAGTTTCAACCAGTTTCCTTGACATGGGATAAGACTTTTAAAGCTAATGGTAGATATAGTGTTTGAGAGCATGGATTACAATCCAGAACATCCCTTTCCATTTTGAATTCAACAGCAGAAAAAAGAATATGTATTTCATAGAATCATAGAATGGTTTGGGTTGGAAAGGACCTTAAAGATTGTTTAGTTCCAGCCCCCCTGCCATGGGGTTGTTAACTTCATCTACCATAATAATTCCTTAATAGTTAATAAGCCTCTTTGCAAATACACTGGAAGAGACAGATTTGGCAGGAGAAGTAATTGACCTATTTTAATACCTTTCTTCAGATGAGATGGGTTTGGTTTTGTTGGTTTTTTTCTCCATTGACCATAAGATGGGATAGAGTTACCTGTTCAGGCTTTAACAGCTAATGCCTGTATGTCTAAATAAGGCAAAATAAATGCTGCCATTATTGTCTAATATTAGAGAGCTCTTCTGAAAGATAGAAATTAGGGTTCACTGTCTTTAGCCAAATGTGATTGGGAAGGCCACTACTGCATGATGCACTTCAGAGGTTTCCTTCCCGTGCAGTGTGTTCATTTGCTTCCAGACAGAAAAAGGTCTGCTTCTCCCTCCAGTGAGGTCCCATTTGACTGTCTTTGCAGTAGCCAAGACATGACAAAGGAATAATCATGCTGCCCAGATATACACCTTCTTAGAAAAATAACATGGCCAAATAAAATAAAACATAAACTTTACATAGTTGTCAATAAAAGGGTTTATTTTGTGTTTCAGAAAGCTGTGTTTTTTAATTCACATCCAAAATGAAGTATCTTCCTAATAAAGACTTCATAGGAAAGTATTGTAGTATACCTTTATGTTATTAACACTGCATTATGTTTTCAAAATATACTATAGAACATTTACAAGTTATGAGTAATCATAAAGCAATAAAACAAAATTATACTTGCCAAATAAATGAACATGTAACACAATGAATTTTCTTTGCATGTTAATTCTCAGAATTCCATACCTCAAAACAGATTAACCAACCATTATTAGTAGTAAAGCCGGTGTTATTAGTAAAGATCTAATGTAACAAATTTTTGAAGTTTCTAACTGATGCCTCCGAGACAGTGCTTCAGTGGCTATAACCTCCTTAAATTCAGCGCAACTAGAAAAATTTATGACTGGATAAGAATTTGACCACAAATAATTTCAGTAAGAGATTTCAAATGTGCAGTGCAAGCCATGAAGAAACTTCCCTGGCTCAAGGAAAGTTGTCATATGTATCCTGAAGTGGTGCATTCTCTGTGTTATTTTCTACTCAGGGCTATGACAGTTAGTTCAGACTTACTATTAATAAGGTTAACACCACACTTCCATGTTATTACAAATGCACTTTTTTCTGTATTTAAAACAGAAATACTATGCTGAGACTAGTAGAGAAACTGAAAAAAATCTAGGAAATGCGCAGTACGGGAGAAAGTGGAGTTTTATGTCACTATTCATTTATAATTGCACTATGTGTAACAATAAAAGTGTCCTAGTCCGGTACTTCCATTCTCAAATTAGCAGAAGAAAATTCTTCAGTACCTCTCGATGCTGCATACTGATGCAAAACAAACCTAAACCAAGATAATGTGAAGTCAATTTTCAGTATGAATCATTAGCTTTCAACTGATGAGCCCTAAAAATCTCATAGTGACAATGGAGATCTCTGCATAAAACAACTAGCCCACCATTAGCACAAACCCTTCAGATTTAAGTATTTCTGATATAGTAAAGAAAAACAGAATGGACATTTAAATAGCACAGATATTTCTGGCACATGCAGCTCCATAAACTGAACTGCTGTTGTAAATATCACATACGGAATAAACCCAAATATAACTGTAAAAGATATGCAAAACAGTCACTAGAAGGGAATAAAAAAATGAGCTTTTTTACCAGATTTAGATTCAGCATTACTGATTCTCACTGCTAGCAAAATATTTCCAAATGATTGGATTTTTGATGAGAAACAGAATCAGAATCTCTTTCTAATTTCCTTTGATGCTGGCAAAGCACCAAGCACAGTATGCCTGTCCTTCAATGGTCACTACATCTCTTTGTTTATGCTGTGAAAAATGCTAAGGGGCTGCCTACATATGCAACAGCTATCAAACATAAAAATGAATTGCTCTGTAATCTGTTACCGATTCAAACACAAAAATATTTTGTGGGTTTGGGTTATACTTAATTCATGAAACAAATAATGGCATTTGATCACTTCAAGTCAAGCACAAAACTGGAGGTCATAGAGAAAAAGAAGAAAGAAGGGAGGAAGAAAGGGAAGAAAGAGGCTGGGGAAAGGAAGGGTGGAAAGATGGATAGGCAGAAAGATGGACGGACAGAAAGATGGATGGATGGATGGAAGCAAGGAAGGAAAGAAGGAAGACAGGTAGGCAGACAGGCTTTTAGTATCTAAACTGTAGAACTTAGGAGCTTGGGAGCTCCAGCTCCTAAGTCAAACTGTGTCCTGTCTGCAAGTTGAGACAAGTCCTCATTCTGAGTTTCACTGGAAGAGTATTTCAGCAAATGCGCAAAAAGAAAAATCTGCACCATTCACTCTCTCTGTATGTACGATCCTTGGACAGGACTTTGGAGCACACTACTTTCCACACAGTTTAGAAATAGCTGGAATAGATATCCTACATCTTCAGTCTGTGAACTCAAAATATTCAGATTGTTGGATTTTTTCTTTATCCATTAGAGAAATATAATCAGAAAAGAAAAACCAAAAATTATAACATATTCTTCATAATAACATATGCCATGATCTCTTTGAACAACAGTCCTGGCAGACAAGAGCTGAAACTCCGTATTCCCACAAACTCACTCAATTTTCAGATCCAGACTACAAATATTTGAGAAGATGGATGGCTATCTAGGTTGGTTTTGACTTAGGTTCTTAAAGTTCTACATTTATTCAGACATTCAACAGCTCCACTGTACTTTATGACAATGCAATGCTACGTAACTGCAGCAGTGAAGCTGATCTGGGTGAGCCAGCAATATGGTATTGTGCCCTGTAGTATTCTTTGGAAAGTCTGATTTAAAACAAACATATTGGTTATCATTGATATGAAATGGACATAGCAGAAGGACATCCAAAATGCAGAAGGTTTTGCAGAGTTTCAGCGTCTTAGAAGAGGGAAGCATACAAGCAATCACCACACGCTCTGCTGGCTGAATACTGAAGATTTTGGAGCTAGAGGAACTGAATATGAAGAAAGATGTTCTTCTGCAGTACCCAACACAGGTCATCAGGTTTCCAAAAGGCAAGAGAAAATACTGATGATTGGCTATTAAAAAGTTGATCAAAATTTCTTCTTGTATGTATTCAGCTGTACAGATTATCTTTCTATTTTCTGCAATGTGGCCTGTGATAGGGAACTGCTATGGCCTGGTCTGTCACAGGACTGCATAATGTATGCACAGTCTTGTCAGTTTATCTGCAATTCACCTTGGATATTTGAGATTTTTTACCATTCAAATCACAAATAAAGCATCATATAAAATTAAAAAAATGCATCTGTGATAAAAATCCCGTCTTTAAATAAAAGACTGTACAGCACATTCAAATATATTTTTGTGGCTGATTATTAATACAGAGTGATGACCGGAAGACGTAACCATAAGTGTTCCTTGAATATTGGCTTTCTAAATGGTGATTATTATAGAAATGACTGATTACATGCGGTTTTCAAACTGTTCACTGTAATACTGGCATTTATTGATGTTAAGAATTGCCACACAAAAGAGACAGCAACACTACTTCGTGGTAGGAGGTTGCGTGATGCTGGTGCAAGTGGAGGTTGTCCTTGAATGTGTTCAGAGCAAGGCAACAAAGCTGGTGAAACAGCTGGAAGGAATGTCCTATGAGGAACAGCTAAAGGACTTTGGGCTTGTCTAGTTTGCAGAAAAGGAGGCTGAGGGGTGACCTCATTGCTCTCTACAGCTTCCTGGGGAGGGG